>VYXD01000562.1:12323-33907 GCA_013397195.1 Hylia prasina
GTACATGCCTTCCACCCCTTCAGCCTCAGCTCCAGAGTTCCTGATCCATCCCTTCACCCTCAGCTCCCGAGTTCCCAATCCATCCCTTCCCTCCCTTCACCCTCAGCTCCTGAATTCCCGATCCATCCCTTCACCCTCAGCTCTGGAGTTCCTGATCCATCCCTTCAGCCACAGCTCTGGAGTTGCTGATCCATCCCTTCAGCCACAGCTCTGGAGTTGCTGATCCATCTCCTCCTGTCTGGGACAGAGCCGCCATTACCGCACACTCTCCGTGCCACAGCGCCCCCTGCAGCGCAGGGGATCATCGCACCTGCCCTGCCTGCCGGGAGCCACCAGCGCCCCTGGTGGCTGTGCCCGGAACTGCACCCAAGGGGAAAGTGCTGCGCTCAGGGAAGCGCTCCTGGTTCTGTTTGTTTTTAACGCTGTGGTTGTTTGTTATACATGCTAGTAAAGAACTGTTATTCCTATCCCCATACCTCTGCCTGAGAGCCCCTTTAATTTTCTAAATTACAATAACTTGGAGGGAGGAGTTTTGAATTCTCCATTCCAAGGGAGGCCCTGCCCCCACCCCCCAGCAGACACCTGTCTTTCAAACCGAGACACAGCGTTTCTAAAGAGAAATAGCAGCATGGCCATGATGCACATTTTCTAGTGATTCAGATAAAAATCTGATACTGATTTGGACACAATTAAACAAAAACCTGGATTTTCTGTCTGGATTCTGATGTTGAAATTTGAGGCTATCAGTAAACCCTCAAAACTGATTATCACCAGATCATAACATCATGCAGGAACAGAACACTCTGAGAATAATATACTTAGAGTGAAACATTTAGGGGCTGTGTGTCTAATTACTTAATACCCAAGAATCAAAAACTTAATACCTGAGAATCAAAACCTTAAACTTGTCTTGTCTAAAAAGGAAATTTAAATTTAAAATTAAAAGTCACAAACTGTGTTTGTCTTGGGCTACTTTTCCATTATTCTTTACTATTGCTATGTTCTTATCAACCTCATGGCATCCATCTCTATGACATTATTATCATCGAAGTGTATTCAAACTCATTACTCACAAATCTATTCCCATGATGTTGCATCAATATACCTGGTCTGTGCTTCCTTCCTTTCCTCCCCTCTCTGAGGACAGGTGCAGGTGCTCTGACCTACCACCTTGATTTGGCAGGTTTGGGCTGCTCCCAAAGGGTTGGGGAATTGGTTTGACTTGCCCACTGAACCCTGTTTCACGCCTCTGAGATCTGGACATGACCAACAGATCTTAAAAAAATAAATATTTCTTTAACAGAAGTACTTTCTCCATTGTGGGTTCCACTCTCACATGCCAGTTGTTAAAGGGTGCCCTAATATAACTCACCTTTTCTATTTAAATGGAAGAAACAAGTGTTGCAGTTTAGGTAATAGTATTGTTTTACTAGGTTTTATTGCTGTTGCAAGGCCCACGTGACACTTGTGAAATGAAAGACAGTGTTTATCCTTCTTTCCAAAAGTGTCCTGCTCTTTGGTAAGAGCAGAAGGGCAAATCTTGGTGCTGCATTTTGCCAGCAGGACATGTAGCCCTCTTCCACGTAAAAACAGCGGGGGCTGACATGTCTTTGCCCACTAAAAAATATTTGCATGCCACCATTTGACCCTGAGGATGCGTTCTTTGCACACAGTTCCCGTATCCTTTCTCTCCCAGGGCTCAGGAAACCACCCATGGGACAGGCAGTTTTGCTGCAATGCAGAACTTGACGTCTCCAGAGTTGTAAGAGGGGACCCAGGGCTGTGTGGGATAGACTCTCACCTTGTACACTGTTCCAAAGGCTCCGGAGCCCAGGACCTTGACTCTCTTCAGCTCTGTCTCCTTCAGGATGCGGAGCTGTGCTTGGTTGGGCGCCGTGCCGCTCGGGGTCAAGGGTTCCACAAGCTGTGAAGGAAAATCCAACAGTCTCAAACATTGCTGGTGCAGTAGGCCTCTTGTCAGAGGGCAGAAATGAGCCCAGACACAGACTCCTTGTTTAGCACAGCATGAAAAGGGCCCTGGTTCCTTCCCCTTTACAGCTCAGCCATCCTGACTCCAACCATTCCCTGACCCTGCCTGCAGCAGCTCCTGCTGTAGGTTTCCCTTGCAGCCTCTGACTGCTGGTTCTCTCCTGCTGAACTCTGACTGCAGGGATCAGTTTGCAGCCTCTGAGTGCAGCTTTTACCCAGCCAGACTGTGACTGCAGGTTCCAACAACAGGCTCTGACTGCACACCCACACTGACCCCACAGCAGGGATTCTCTCTGCCCAGGATCATGATTCTCCATGAGTCTCTCCCTCATGTTCCTCAAGGTTCCTCCTGCATTATGATCCCTCCCTCACCAGCTCACCCCTTCTGTCAGGGGTGAGGCTGTATTGGGTGATTAACACAGCTGTTACTTATTAGGGTTGAGGTCACCTGTATTCCCTTCTCCTACACATTGCTAAACATGAACACCCATCAGAAGTTTATATTGAGAGCAACCAATCCAAGGAAATACTGGAACAAGACAGTGGTGATCTCTTGACCACTGCCCTGCCCACTCTTGGAGGGAATTTTCATCTTCAAAAGCAAACTAGCAACACCACAAAACCAAGAGACCTGAAAAAGCAAGTCCTCACTCAAACACAACACTTTTCACAAGAAACTGCATGATGGAATTATGAACTGGAAATTGAATTGATGTCAGAGTAACACATCCAAGGACTTTTGATAATGGAGGCAGTATAAGTATTTTCTACATGACAGAAATATAGCATTTATTATCAGTGTACCACATCCTATTTTTGCCCACTTTAGTGTCTTTTGAGTTGGCCATATTTCTTTTTAATGGCCTGGACTGAATGGCTCATCACATTCTTATTCTGTTTTGAGGAAGGGATGATTTTTCTGAATTTCTGTTTTACCACACAGGAGGACAACTTTAGAGAGAAAACACCTTAGAGCAGAAAACTAATTTATAACAGCCACTAATTTACTGCAATTAAACAATTTGCTCAAGATGTCCCAAGCAACTTTGTAAATGAGCCACAATGGCATATTCATTTTAAAATGCTCTTAGATCTCATACCATCTCTGCCAGAAAAACAATGCTTCTTTAAAAATAAATAAAAAATACACGTGGAGGACAATACCCAATAGAACACATGAAAAACATTCTGTTCCTTTACAGGACAAGGAAATTAACTCAGGGCTCCTCCTACCCAAATTGCTTTGAAGCCACTGCAGCATTTCAAAGCTGCCTGTTTACATGGCTAAATGCAGATGCTCTGCAGTTTGAGAACTACTTCTACGGCTCTTTGGGCACCAAGAACTACTTAATTCATTGACCAGACTAATTAGTTTTGTTCAGGTAAAAATACCAGTATCTGGCAATTAACGGGTAAGGAAACATAACAAAACCAAACAGCAACAAGTTGAGTGATTTCTCTTTCCTCCTTCCCACTTTAGATTTTCAGTATTTATACCATGAAGGAAAGGTTTACTGTAAAAGAAAATTAGGCACACTGGTAGCACATTTGTATATTTTCAGTTTGTGAAGGATGAAAAGAGGTTCTGTGCCACAGCCCACCAACACAGAAATGGCAGGGAGAGAAGGGGATGTGCTGTGAGGGTCTAAAACCAGGCTTGTAGAGTTTTATGGAGACTGATCTACAGAAAGAGCAAGTCCTGTTACAGCCTCCAGCTAGAAAGAGAGATTTCAACTAAAGCTATTTTCTTTGTGTGTTTAATTCAGGATGCTTCTGACTTAATCTTCAGTTTCTAAGCCAAGACAGCAGCTTCCCCACATGTTCAGTAGGAGGCCCTGGTCCCTCAGGACTATTGCCAGCCGCAGCTTTTATCTGACCAAATGAAAAATAAAATCTGGACTTCAAAGCCAATGCAAGGAGAACCACCGGCTTCAAATAATTTATGCTTAAGTAAGGGCTGATACAATGGCAAGATTTATTCATCTAAAGGCACTCAGTATTGTTAAGCTTTCTATACAGCTGAACAGTGTTTAACAAGCAACACAAATTCTAGCCAAACACGAAGAGGCTTGTGCAAACAGACTGGGGTTGCATAAATCATTTACTCCCAGGCTCTACAGTGGAGATGAGTGGGAGCAGAACCCTTGGAACAGAAGAGAAAACAGCACTGTTAATAATGCCTTATCAAAGAGTCACTAGCTAACAGCATTTCCAAGCTTTATTATCTTACAAAGGGGCACCCTAATTTAAAAATACCATCATTTGCAAACTGCCTCAAGTATAGGACTGAGAAGATGGCAATAATCACCTTTGCAGTAGCTGACAGATATACATTTAATGTTATATTTAAATATACTTCTCAGATTGCCCCCTTCACTAATGACACTTCAAAGAGCAGGATGAAGCCGTCACAGCACTCTGCTATAGCTCTGCTACATTTTTTTGCCAGTAGAACTGTGAACTTCAATTGGTTAAACTCTGTGAAGTATCTTGGCTTAATAAAATGCATTATTATTACTGATCATTACTACAGACTTTGACAAAATCTGGACTACGAAGGCATTTTAGGCACTGGGAACAACAGTAACTTACAACATCTGCCTTTAGAGCAAGAAGTTTGCACTAGAGCTTGCTGAAGGAACTTACTTTAGCCTTAAAATAAATAGGGCCAGAATGAAACTGTAATATTTAAGCATCAGAGCTGCTAAATGTACTGATGAACTGGGACAGAAGTTCAGTGGAGAGCAGGATGGGAGTTGAGAAATCTGGTGGGACACGCCTTCCTGTATTCATGGTGAACTTTTCCTGGTCTTCAGAAGCCATGAATCTATACTTGTGCAGAAAACCCCATCTTGAAATAACTTTGTTCTTTTCACAGGTTTAGTCGGCACAAGTAAGCAAAACCATTTCTACAGGCCTCTCTGGTAACTGCAGACCGGAACACCTCCAACAGAAAAGCACAACAGCCCTGCATGGCTCCCCAGACAGGCTGTGGGAAGCAGCCCAGGCTCACCTCAGTCTCCAGGAACCTCCGCAGTGCTCGCTTCTTCTTGATGCTTTTGCGCCGAACGTACACAGCAAAGGTCAGGCCCATGATGACGATGATGAAGAGGCCACCAATAACTCCCGCAGCGATCAGGGGGGTTCTAGCAATCAGAATCAGAGACTTTACTTTCACAGCTAGGGCCAGAGACCAAAGAATGCTTGGGTACATAAAACACAGCAATGTGGAAAGCTCACTAACTGCCTCATGACTGGAATTCCAGCCCAAATGGGAAGTCAGGGCAAACACATTGACAAATGGTAGGAATTCACTTGTTTTTAATCATTACACAAATTCTGGTTTTGTTTACAAACCCCCATGCATATGTGAGGAGTCGTGTGGACAAGGAAAACACAACATGCACTTTGATGGCAAATGCAAATCTGCAATGGCAAAATGAGGACACAGGTAACTGCAGTTTCCTGCAAGAGATCTGCCTGTGCTGACTTTGGCTCCACCCACACCAACTCATGGGCTCCTGCACTCAGGGGAAAACAAACCAATGAAAAATTCCCAGACTACCAACACAGAGTGCCTTCCTGAGTATGGAGGAAGTGAGAGGGAACTTCACAGGCAAGATTTGGAGATCACCTACACAGGCAATGGACAAATCAGTCTCCCTCCAGAGAAAAACCCAAAGCAGTACCTTAAATTAGGCATTTTCACAACATGCCAACAACTTACCAACATGAACACACTCAGAGCATTTAACATCCTTTCTACAATGGCTGGACAGTTGCTGAAAAGATGGGTGAAAAGATGGGTAAAAACACAGCATGACAACTGCAGAGTGTGATGGTGCTGAAACCATTGCCTGGTAAGCCCTGGAAATAGATTGTTGTCAAGATTGTGGAAATGTCACTGCTGTGCTCTAAAAGCCTCCCTCAGTTACATCTGAATGATGAAGAAAGGTACATTACAACCTATTAATAAAAAGGTACCACACAGCTACGGAAAATTTTAAGTAGTCTCCCTCAGAAATACTAGATTGTCATATCCAACCCTTTATTCTTCTTTTTACACCCTTTCCTGAAGCAGTGCCATCTCACCTGGAATGGTGCATGAGGGTGTGTCTGCATTACCTCTGAGAAAGCCTCATGCTCCCACATCCAGTATTTTAAGCACCACTGCCACGTTTTCCCAGGGTAAACACATTAACACAAAGGCCTATTGCAGTTCACAGACCTTATGATGGAAACTCTAAGCTTGCACATAAAAGCAGGGGAATGTTGTCTGGCTGGAAAACAGATTATGGTGTTTGGGGAGCAGGTTGGTGTTTCAGTCCAGTACCTCCTCCTCCAGGGAGTCCAGCCTTAAAACACACTGCCCTTTCTAACCCCAGTGGTTACTCTGTGATTTTGAGTGCAGAGCTTAAAGAAGCTGGCATATCCACCCCAAACAATGCTCCTCTTTGTTTACAATGTCTTTCTACATTGCTGATGCAAGAAACTCTTTAATAGGCAATTATGAAAAACACTGGCCACCAAAAGCCTTCTGTGGAGCTTGTACTGCCTAATGCTCTTGAGCAGAGGAATTTTTTAAATTCATTTTTATGCTGTATGAATGGTCATATAATTTTCAACAAACACCACCAAACCACAGACTGACTAAACAGGCAGGAGAACTCTCAGCTTTAAAGTGCATATTAATAACTAGCATTACAGTTGTCAAAGTAAGTAATTAGAGTTTTATAGTACTGTGTCCTCTAAAAGTAGTCCAAATAATATTTACATGATAGACTATAATAAAGAAATGGTTCTAAAGGGGACATAACAAGTAATGAAGAAAATAAAATGAAGTTTGTAGCCCTTCTATTGCTATAGAGTACAAGGGGGGGTTCAAAATGGATCTTTATGATTCATCATGTGAACTCTCACTGACTTTGAAAGAATGTCCTCATTTCTAGTAGCTAATTGAAACAAAGGAAATAATTTTCAATGACTTCACCAAACAAGCATTTTAGTTGCTAATGTGAAATATGCTATATTATACCTGAATTTTCAGGAGGTACCACCGAAACATATTATCAAGCAAGCTTAAAAAGGAAGCATGAAAGGGATAGCACAAAGTGCAATAAAAGAACATATTTAAATGCTAAACAAATCAGTGAAACACAGAAAAAGCTGAATTTTCCACTCAGATAGTGATCAATTGCCTTGACTCCCAAATCCACTACCCTTGCATCAAATCCTGTCAGTCACAAACACCCCGGCCTTGGACACGGTCACATACACAGCAGCTTCTCCTCTCTGCTGCTGAGCTAAGCCCCAAAGTCAACAACCCTGTGGATCATTTGCTCCAGGACCAGACACAAAGTCTCTCAAGGCACAGCTCCCAGTTACCACTTCACCACTGCTTTCAACCACACGTGGATTATTTCCTAAACCCAGTTTTCATGGTGCCACCCCATCACTGGGGTTATTTTCGCTTGTGTTTGTTGGGTTTACTTTGCTTTTTCTCTCTGTTCTGCTAATATCAACAGTTCTCCTGCCTCAGTTCTCTGCTTATTTTCATGCTTGCAGAGCCTTACCTTTAATAGCCTGATGAATTCCATTAAGCTGTTTACCTTTCTGCTGGGCCATTGCTGGGGCTGTTCAACACAGATCTGCTGCTGAAGTCAAAAAACCTTCCCTCATTTTGTTTTTTTTAATCCAATCTTTTTTGCATATCCACCTAACAAACTGTTTGGCTTCACAGGCAGCTGGACACACAAATCTCCTCTTCTCTAGTGGCATTAAGGGCTTAATCCACTTACTTTTGTTACATTACTGTCCCCCATGACTGCAATTCCTGACATTTGCCCCTCTCAGACTACTGCCCACTTAAAACTAATTCCATGAGCAATGCTGATGAAAAGACAAAAAATGCACTATCAAAAGCCACCATAATGTTAAAGTAATTTTTAAAAGCATGGAGGACTGAAAAGGCTCAGAAAAGCTAATGTCAAGCAAGGAGAGGTAGTTCCATGTCAGTTCTGCCTGTCCAGCATAATTAATGCACAGCCAAAAGTCAACCCTAGCTCACATTTCTTACAGCTCCACCACCAACCCACCATAGGAAACTCCTGATACAGCCTCTGCTTTCCTTTACACACTGGAAATCTACTCCACAGGATGGAAACAATCTCTGCTAGGTGTTTCTGGATTTTCATGCTCATGAAAACAGGCTTAGCAGTCCAAGAAACATGGCCCTGAATCATAGTTCCACCCCATATAATTAATTTGCTATCCCACATCCCTCCCTCAACTGAGGAGAGAATACCCAATTAATAAGTAGAAAAGGCATCAGCTGGAGAGGCTATGGGAGGAAAAAAAACCCCACAACATGAAAATCGTGTCTCTTTAACTAGAAATTGTGTATCTGTGGCTAAAAGTTGAAAGAAAGATTCCAATATTCCCTCAGGAGAAATGAATAATATATATGTATTTCCTTTTAAATGTGTACTGTGTTTTCACATTTAGAAACATGTAACACCCACTCCCCACACACCAAAACAGACACCGAGTTCAAAGTTAGTACTTCAGGATGGACCAGGATGCTCATACCACCCCATCCACTCCAAAAGATCAGGACACCTGCAGTTCCCACAGCACCCTGAGCCTAATTACTGATTTAGATGAGTACATGGTTGGTCCCACACTCTCGACTGGAGAGTGCAGCAGAAAGGGGAGAGGAAATCGAGTTGTGGCCCATGGAGTAAAGCTGACAAACACCACCTGCTTCTCCATCCTTGGCATTGACCCACCTGCTGTGAGATGGAAAGAAACTGAGCTTTGAAGCCAAGCTGTTAGAAGGCTGCAAGTTCCTGTATCAACTTTCTCCTCTTTGGAGTTTTTATCTATATATCCAAACAGGATTCTTTACACCTTGAGTGTTTGCTAAGCAGTTCCTTCTCGTAAATCCTTGTTACCAAGGCATTATTTTTCCCTGATGGATGCTTCCCACATTCTGCATTCCTCACCCCTTCCATCAGTGGGCGCTCAGCCAACTTTGAAGCTGCCCTTTCAGAGATCTGATGGATTCTACTAACCCTGTAGCGATAATCTTAGTATTTAAAACATACAAGATAAACAACCAGGCTGGGAAGCTAATTTGTGGATGTTTCAACAGCCTCTCTCTGCTGTGCAAAGACCTAAAATCTTAACAAGTTTTCAGGCCCAGAAGTATAAACAATTGTGGACTGAAGAGAGAAATAAGAAGGATGGGACCTCACAACCTGAAGCTGTAATTACACAATTAAACCCCAATATGCAAATGGAACAAAACTTATAAAAGTGTGATGCCTCATGACTGGTCGTCCATTTTGTGACTATTTTAGGACATCCACAATGTCCAGAGTGCCTGGTGTTCACCCCAGGGGTGGCAAGGATTCATCTGATGTAATTCACATTGAAACTGCTTTGCTTTATACTCTTTTTCAGGAACAAGGCACCCTTCCCTCTCTCTCCTCCTAATCTGAGGGTGTTTGAATACTGATAAATGGCCCTATTTATGTGCAGATTAGGAGTTCTAATCATGAGTAAACACAAATTTTAACTCACAGCTGATCTCCCAGTTACACAATTACTACCAATTCCACGTTTAATCCATAGATGGGCAAACTGTCAATTAGCCACAGTTTTTCAATCTGCAAAATGACCTGAGGGTTGCAATCTGTGTCTGGGTCCACTCAGCAGCTAAACATCACTAAAGAGCAGACACAGCTTTCACTTTGGCCAAGGCTCATGTGGCCAAACACCTACCTGTTGACAAAACTGCTTTTTCCTTACCCACACTGGTTCTTATATCAATGCCTGTGAAGGTATGTTCTACTCGCACCTCTTATTTAAGAACGTAGGAGTCCCCATTTTATTTAGCAAAGTAAATGAGGACAAAGAAAAAAATATTAAGTATAGCTTTGAAAATTAATACAGCCTAACATTCTGCACATTAATATGTATTGATTAAAAATCTATGGCATTTTTATTACCACACATAGTGCACAATGGATTTCTTTAAAACTGGTTTTAAATTTGAATGGCATAATTTAGAACTACCACTCTTACATTTTCACGATAAATTACTAAGAATTCTCAGTTTTAAATCCCTGTTATTACATCTGCCTAGGAATAATTACTGAAATCTCTGGGATTACAGCATCAATGTCAAGGCTTTTTATGGGCTTTTCCTCCTCTAAAACTGGAAAGTCCCAATAAAATCTCTTGCACCCCTGCCGTTTTTAGGCTCAGATTTTTCTTTTCTGCCTCAACTTAAAAAAGAAATGCTATAGTTAAGAGTTTTGAGGCTTGTGCTTTAAACAGATTAGCATTCTTTTTAAAATATGCCAAGTCAGGCCCCATATAATGTAGATTGATTTGTCTGTGACACAAAGCCAGTTAAACCCACTAGACTGGACTCACAGGTGCAGCCAGTTCAGCAAGTAAAAGAGCAATCTGCTTTATAAAGCTGTCATATTTACCATTTTCTTTGGAAACAATAATATTTTGCTTTAAATAAAGGAAACTAGAGCTGTAATGACCATGGATGCTGATGGACTGCTCTGAAACCAAAACCATCAGCATTAGCTCAAGGATTTTCTCTCTGCATACAGAATTCCAGTTAGAAACAATCAACTCAGCCTGCTTCTCTGCAACCACTCAGCTGGCTCATCATGCCTGTGTACATGAGATTATTCAGCAAGAAAACACACTTCTCTCCAATAGGAACATGGCCTGTTTGCTGTTCATTCACTGCCAGATGCAGGAGCACCATGGAGCAGCACAACCCACGGCAGGGCCTGTTCCATCACTTGAGTAACACGTGGTAGAACCCACATCAAATCTGCAGGTACCAAAACATCCACTGGGAGCTGGGTCTCAGAGACAATACACACTGTAGCTCAGAACTGGAACATTCTGCTCTGCAACAGGTTTTTATAAATACAAAGAATAGAGAACATGAAGGAATATTCAGGAGTAGTTTAAATAACTATCAGGAGAAAAACTGTTTGAATGTTGTGCTCTTCCTTTTGTTATTTTTTTTAGACACTTCTTGAATTTCACTGGTAGAAAATGCTTGTAATTCACTTAAGTTCAGTTAAGTGTTTGCTGAAATTGAGTTATTCAACAGAAGAAATATCCAAACCCACACATGACTGTGCCTGTAGACTGCAGAAGTGGATTGTCTGCCTCTAAGGAGCTGCAAGAAGGTTTCTCCATCTCATGTCCTTCATTTATACTTTATTTCCCAAATTAATATCTTTCTTCAGAAAATGCATTGATCTCTCTTTTTATACCTCCTGCTTTCTTGAAATGTGAGTCTTTCCTGAAAGTAATCATTCAGAAGGTTTAAGGAGCACAGAGCAGATATTCTGTTTAAGTGGCTGAGAACACTGGACTCCTTCCTGTTCCAGCTTTGAGTCACTTGAGACAGAAAGCGTTTGCTTTCTCAAGCTCCAGGAGTATTTCACAGTAGAGAGCCTTCGAGGATTATACTTGGGGACCTGACATTCTGAACCAGATTCCTTTTATGACTTCATGTTTCTCCTTTATTAAAAAAAAAAAAAAAATCTGTACATTGAAGAGAGCCCCAACCTCTGCCCAAGCACCTCTCCAAGGGGAACAAGCCCCTGCACATAAGGGAACAGTCAGACAGTTCAGCATTGGACACTGGCAGAAGAGAAAAAACAAATATCAAAACTGAAAGAGGGGAAATTTAGATTATATATATCGAAGAAATTTTTCCCTCTGAGGGTGGAGTGGAGAGGTCTTGGCACAGGCTGTCCGGAGAAGCTGTGGCTGCCCCTGCATCCCTGGAAGTGTCCAAGACCAGGTTGGATGTGGCTTGGAGCAACCTGGGGTAGTGGAATGTGTCCCTGCCCATGGAAGGGGGTGAAACAAGGTGATCTTTCAGGTCCCTTCCAATGCAAACCATTCTCTGATTCTGTGATAACAATATGGGACATGATAAACAGATGAGAATTGAACTGTCACACTGTGCTCCCAGTGATGCCTTGGGAAGGCTGACCTGGAACAGAGACTGGGCAGAGCTAGAGAATAAAGTAGATATTTATTGAAAGGCCTTAAAGGGTACACTTGGGCAGGACAAGAGCCTGGCCAGGGCTACACCCAGGGTGGACCCAGGATGGACGACCAGTCACAAGGTCTCACACTTTTATAAGTTTTGTTCCATTTGCATATTGGGGTTTAATTGTCCAATTACAGCTTCAGATTATGAAGTCCCATCCTTCTTGTTTCTCTCTTCAGTCCACAGTTGTTTATGCTTTTGGGCCTGAAATTTGTACTTGTTGTCCTTGGTCTTCAGCAGGAAAAGGATTTGTTTTGTCTCCCTACTCTGTGAAGACAGCTGAGTGACACTGAATGTGAGCCGCAGAACTAAACCCCTAGGCAGGACGAAATCTGAAAATCATGAAAGCTAAAACTTAAGGCATCACCAATTTTCAAGTTTCTTGTCATATCCAATAATTTGTTCTATAATAAGAGCTTATTCAGGTTTCAGTGGAGGATTTTTAACCAGTGGTGGCACTAAAGCATCTTTTGGACCTACATTTGAGATGAGAGTGCATGGAAGATTTGTAGCAGGATGTCTTTGGAAATATGCATCCACATCTTTCATGTATTATGTACATTCATACACACCACAGTTAAAAATCTTTCCTTCAAAGCCTAAATCAAAACAGTCACACTTCACTCTGCCATAGCATGTTTATATAAATACAGCATTTGAGACATTTATTAGAACACCAGTAATGGCTATGATAGTGTAAACTTTAACACAGATTTTAGCTACCCATCACTTGAGTTCTAAATATGCAGAATTTATCTTTGTGGAGCATAGCAGGGAAGAAGTGCAGCCAATACTCATAAATATAGAGGAAAATTGAAGGCAGATAAAGAGCAGGGTATAAGGAATTTCTTTCAGTATGCCTAATGCTGCTTTTGGATTTATCACTATTGTTTTACTGGAATAGCATACTGTCTAAACATCCTACACAAATGATATCAATCACTAGAAAACCCCATTTGCTTACTGGGCAAAAAGCTCATTTAAAACTGATATCCTGTTCCTGACACAGGTTTGTACAGGATCACCTCTTACACAATACTATGCCCAAAATTCTTCTATGTTAATAACTTATCAGTCACCTCCCAGTCATTCTTATGTTACCAAATGAACCAGAGAGAAATTCTAGAGTATCTTGCAGCTCCTCTTAATTCTAGTCATCATCCCACTGCCAGCATTTCCCCAAAGGCCATTCTAAGAAGACAAGTTCAGCACAGAAGCTCCAAACTCACCCAGTGACACTGCTCTCTTTGGTATCCACAGCCAGCCAAAGGAATCTCATCCACTCCAGGAAAGTGAGCATCATTCTGCTCTCAGCTCTGCTGACCATGAGGCTGTGCTTGTTAAAAGCAACCCCAACTCTCAAACTGCTCTTTCATTATGATTGTTTTGTAGTACAGTAATAGCCCACATTGAGGAAAATGATAATTAGTAAAACAGCTCTTCCTTCTCCCAAATTTCTGTATGATAGAACAGTCCAGAATTTACGGCTTTATCTGTGTAGCTTCTAAGAAGCTTAAAGAAACTTATTAAAGAAACTTATTTTCTCAGCTGCTGAGATTCCAGAACAGGCCAAGCATCTGGGGAAATGGTGATCCAGCTTAAAAATCTCTTTTTCCTCTTTCAGTCACAACCCCCTTCCTTCCCCCATTCCACCAAATCCCCAAACCTAAGTACCATTCTCTGGCAGGCAGTGGATCCTGCTGACTTTTTGTGCCTTTTAGGTCTCACAGCGTGTAAAGCTCATTAGAGGTCAAGAAAGTAAAAAAACCCAGGGAGAGAGAAGGCTTCAACATCTTTTTTTTTCCCCTGCCTCTGCCATGAGGGAGAGATTCTTATTCCACCTCAAAAATATATGTATTTGAAGTATTTAAGGAATCAGCAGCACAAAAAGGCTGATGAAACCTTGAGAGATTATATACAAACATACTGATACAACCAGGTTTTGGCTTGCTTTCTTAGTGATACCCTTCCTCTCACTGGAAGTTTCCTGGAAACTGCTCCCCTGTTATAAAAATTCATTGATTAGAAGTTGACTCAAACATCCTGAAGTTTGGAATTTGCAGCCCTGATCCACTGGTTGATCCAGGAACTGAAAGGAGAGAGAATTCACCCAGAGCTGAAGTGAGACAGCACTGAACTTACCTGCATCCAAGTTATTCACATGCAGAGGACATCACTGCCACGAGGGAGGGAAAAGCACATCTATGGGAGATGGGACAGTTTTAAAGCAAGGATATTATCTCTTCAACCTGTTCTTTGTCTCTTATCCCTACTGTGATTGAGACTATGCATATTAACAACTAGTTGTCCATTTTAATACAGGGATGCTTTTTACCTTCTTTTTTTCTCCCTTCATCGGTCCAGCAGGGGCAGGGAAAGATGTGATTTACTTCTGAAATTTGCACATATTTTTTAAGGAAGGCTATTCACTCAAGCAGAGCAATGCCCTGCTTTGATGGATACAGACACCACTGGCATGAACTGAAAATATCCCCATGGCTGATTCAAGCCTGCTGGGAACTTAGAGGAGATGGGTTTGGCCACTGCCACGCTGCTGAGCTGCCCTTCTGGAATTACACATCTTCCCTCCAGTCTACCACGTCACCACAGTTTATTTGCTTCTGACCAACCAGCCACAGGATCTGTATACCCTGGTCCATGTTTTCTGATCAATTTGCAGATGAACATAATGTATCATCAAAAGCAGTGCCTTGTCTCCTCTTCAGCATGACCTGCGCTGACATCAGACCTACAGATTCTAACCTTGCAGGATTAATTTCAGCAGAAGAAATGGCAACAAATAAAACTACATCTTCCGTCCTTTTGCTTCCTCTACTTTTCTGCTGTCACCACTTCTTTTCCCTCATGTTATGCTGCTTTACAGCTTCTGCGCCTTCTAAGACATATCTGCACTACTTGATTTCAGTGACAATATCTAAACATTGTTGGATTTATGACAAGTAGAGAGAACTATGAGTTTAAATGGAACAATGAATACAATAAGAACATGTAACAAAAATCTATGAGCATTTTAAGAAGTGTCCAACACTGGTGTATTGCTTTGAAATGCTGTGTTTCTAAAGGACAAACTATATCACAGGCAGAGTATTGGGAGTCCAAGACAAATTGTTTGAGGCAAAAATTCACACTTTTCATTAAAAACGTTGATTGCATTTCAGAGAGTTTTCCTTTAGGCATTACTAGAAAAACTTCATATCATTTACAAATCAGGGATTATATCATGACTGGACCATGTTTAACCAAAGCTTAGCCCTTGTCCTGATGGTGAGGTTGTATTTGTTCTCAGATTTCTGCATAAATGCCACAACTCTTTAGTATCAGAAACTAGCTCTACTGAGACATGTACCACAACAGGCAGAGTTACCTCCTCACAAACCTCTGCCACAGAAAAGCTTAATCAGAACTAGCCAGCACCTCCTCTTCACATTATCCTATAATCTTTCCCTGCCTGTTTTATCATTTGCTCAATCTCAGATAACTACAGAAATGATTTTCGACATTATCTTCTATTGATGAAACAGCCAATATGTCTGCAAAAGATCTTGTTCACCAGCAAGTGAAGATGCTGTCATTAAAAATTTACACCAGATTGAAAAAGAAAAAAAAAATGAAGCTTTTTGACAAAAGTACAGATAAGATCTGAATGAGTTTCTCATCTCTCCTAGCAGAGGACAGTCTGAAAACTCAGAATTTTACCTGACCTAACTGGTAATGAGGAAGCATTTGTGAACAGAACAGAAATCTTGTGTAAAGTCATGTGGAACTCTCACTCTGTGCCTCACCCACAGCTGACAGAAGCCAAAGCCCAGGATTCAGCAGCTGGATTTGCCTGTCTGTGTCCAGCTCAGTATTCTGAATCAAAATTCAAAGGCCATTCTAGGTTAGACCATGAGCCAAGAGCTGATCACAGCTGGAAACTATTGCCACAGACATGGAATTGTCCTGTCACACGGCAGGAGGAGCCACACCATCCTCTGCCTCCAAGCTCAGCACAAACTCATCTTGCTTGCAAAAAAATATTCCCAGTCTTGATTTCACAAGTCTGGTGCTGGAGAAGAGAACATTACCACAGAAAACCATTCCTCATTAGAAAGGCACTGGCATTTTGCTGCTTTGAATGTCTCTCAGATTTCACCCATTTTATACCTCACAGGCACCCAACTCTCCTTTTCAGTCTGCTAGACTTAGTGCCATCCTCAACCAACATTTGTCTCCTCACCTGTGTACTTGTAGAGGAGAATCTGGCTCTACACCTTCACTTTCAGCTAACATAACCTTCAGCTGTTTGAGTTCCTAAATTTCATTCCAAGAGACAAGGTACTATTTCCAATGGCTCTTCTCTAAAGACTCTCTAACACACATTCCTGGGAAAACAGTCAGTCTCTCTGAAGGTACAGGGTCTACATTCTGGTTCAACTCTATCCACTACCACTGTAACGAGGTAAAAAAGAGCCAAAATACCTCTACAGAAAGGAGATGCAAAGGAAGCTAAACTAACAAAGAGAAGGGAATGAGTTTAGTATTAGCCCCTCTCTCCCACTAGAAACTGAATTTAGTTTTTTGAAACTGCTACCCAAAGGTACAGATAATTTACATGACATTTTCCTACCCTGTTACTTTACTTTACAGCATGGAAAAAAATATAGTAAGATTAAGTAATTTGGTCTGATGGCTTGATTTCCTAATGCTCTCTTCCTGCATGATTGCTGGTATTTGTGCTAATGCTCCCACCTTTGGTAAATGCTGAGGTACAATTTCCCACACAGAGCACCAAAGTCATGACTTGGTTAATTCCTTGAAACCTACAGCTTGTTTAATTACTTTAACTCATTTACCATTGTGTTTGCTACACACCAGTAAAGTATCAAATTGAACACTGGTATTTCCATTCCTGGAAAAACAAATGAAAAGGACTGACAGACAACTATGCTATCATCATTAACAAGCTATCTGCTAGTTTTGATTCAGTGCTGGAAAAGCTGTTGCAATTTAACTGAGAAGTAAACATACATTTTGGTGTGTCAAAGGTAATGCCAAGGTGCAGATTCTCATCTGTATTACGTGTTCCATGCTCCATCACTCCAGAAAACTGGTGTTAAACAGGCAGTGAAAGCAAAAGGGGGATGTGCTGCTCTAAAGAATCCCAGCCAAGAGCTTCCCATTTCATGCAGGAATTACAGCTCCTTCACACCTGAGTAAGGTCCAAGGAGTAAGAGAGATTGCAGAGAATTAGTCTGGGCTGGGCTCTCAACTCAAATATATCTGTCACATAGATTTTTCCAACTAAGAAAGAGTGACAAATCCTACATTGCACAGGTAGATTGGAAGTAAGACCACAAGCTTTAGTTCTGAGTTATTATATATTAAATATTAATGAGTTATTAAGAAACCATTCACTGAGGTTTAAACAACCCTACATCTTCCATATTTCGAAAGCTCTACAAATGTATATTTAATACTAGATAATTAATTTATAACAACATTAAATCTAAATTAAATCCTTATTTCCAGCCATGAGAGAAAGCCATTGGAGAGTGCTGAGATATATATTGTTGCTTTATAATAAGGTCACCTCCCCATGGCACGATTTTATTTCTGCATTGTATATTATTTGTGTAGCCAAATCAATACAGACACACAACACAAGGGTGATGAGAAACAAAAGGAATGACCTCTGCAATGGCACTGTGTGTTGTTCTTCACTCTAACAAACCATTTTTTAAATTTGCATTTCCTATTGCTTCTTTTCTTCCAGCAGTGACCTATCACATTTGGCCTTTTATCACCCATCATTTTTTCCGCTCATAGTTTCAGTAAAGATAATTTAGTCAGTTTTCCAAACAAAGAATCTTCCTATCAAAAATGAGCACAGCTGCTGAGAAACTTGGAAAGTGAGTACCAACAGTATCAAGATCCTGCAAGAGTTCTGTGAGGGTGGGGAACTTGTTGTATAACAAGCTTCTAGAAACATCAGATTTCTGACCTTACTCTATCCTAGGCTCTCTCAACAGGATCCTCAAACTACTGGAGCCACAGAACAGATTTTAAACAGCATTGTGTGAGAATTGCTTCCAGTTCTTTCACTCTCCCAACCTCAGCAGTTTATTTCTCTCTATAGTAGCATATTCTACTGAGTCCCTCCATACCGAGTCCATGCCAGTCAACCCTGCTGAGTAAAGCAGATGAAGCACAAACCCTCACTGATCACAGACAAATCCTTCTGAACGTGGTACAGAACAGAGGCTTTAACACGAGTGATTTATTAAATGTGGTCAGACCCCACTTGAAAGAGGGGATATTTAGGTCAGATATGAGGAAAAAATTCTTCCCTGTGAGGGTGGGGAGGCCCTGGCACAGGTCTTCCAGAGAAGCTGTGGCTGCCCCTGGATCTCTGGGAGTGTCTAAGGCCAGGTTGGATGGGGCGTGGCGCAACCTCAGCTAGTGGAAGCTGTCCCTGCCACGGTGGGGGGGTTGGAACTGGATGACCTTTAAGGTCCTTTCTAATTCAAACCATTCTAGGATTCTACTGTACTACAGGAAAGGAAGAAGGAACACTCACCTACACCCTTGCACAAGACCAGGCTTAAAATGTGCAAGTGGTGAAAAAATGGAGGACGTCATAAGATCACTGCAGTGACTTTCATTCATGTCACAGGGGTACTCCAAATGTACTCCTCCTAAGTTCCAGGCAGGGAAATGCCATTGAAAAAGTTAAAGTACCCTCAGCAAAGGTCTGGCATCAGAACCAGTTCAGTGGAGGCAAGTTCTCCCACAGAACAGGGATTTCTCTATCCATCTCTATCACGAACCTGAAAGGAGGTTGTAGCCAGATGGGGGTTGGTGTCTTCTCCCAGGCAACCAGCAATGGGACAAGAGGACACAGGGGAGGTTTAGGTTGGGCATTCAGAAGTTCTTCGCAGAAAGGGTGAATGGGCTGCCCAGGGAGGTGGTGGAGTTACCACCCCCAGAAATGTTCAAGAAAAGCCTGGACATGGCACTCAGTGCCAAGATCTTGTTGGCAAGGTGGTGTTAAGTCATAGGTTGGACTTGGTGATATCAGTCTTTTCCAACCCAGCTCATCCTGTGATTCTGTGAATTTGTCCTGTTTGATGATGTATAAGATCTATGCAACCCGCGGAGGAAGGATCTGAAACTGTTTTTCTAGTCTGGATTCTTAAAAAATAAACCTATTTCTTCAACTGCTCTGTTCTGATACAGCTTCAGAAAGCTCCATATTAAGAGTCTCTTGAGAGTAGCATCTTTTTATCAACCAAGTAACATAGCTTAGCTGCTACTCACAGTTCTTATTTTCCTTCTTATTTTATACAGAGATCCTCTGCCCCTCCAGAACAACTATAATTATTCTATGAAAACAGAGAGCATATGGAGTGCTTTCCTCCAAGCCATGGAGCCGAGCGCCGTGAAAGCCATCAACATAAGCAGTTTATTAGAGGTGGTTTCCCTTCCCCACCAGCTACTGAGAGCTGCTGTGAAATTCTGTTGAAGTCATACTGTGACGGGGTACAAAACAGCTAGGAAAGGATTTGCCTGTATTACACAGGGTTTACTGTTAATTAGCTCTTGTACACATAAGCAGTAGATAAAACCAGCTTTTTTTGTTGTTGTTGAGGAAGTGATGATTTGTTGAGAGGACATCCTTTTTGGATACAAAGCTAGCAACAGGATTGTAATTAGAGTTAACATCTACACAACATTCTATTTAAGCACTTGACAATAGTGGGCCTAGCTAATTAGTTTCTGTTAGTTAAAAGGGAAATGTAAATGAAATTTTCTTGGGGCGTAAACAGAGACACCAGCTTACTCAGACCAGGAACATCACTGCTGGTGCTGGTTCTTTACTATCATATCCACCACATGTTCCTGATCACATCTTTAGATATACAACCTCACACGCAGCAGAAAACTTCTTCACTCCTCCTTTGATGATCTCTTCTCTCCTAGTATTAAGATGAATGAAGCCTAACAAGGATAAACCAATTAAAATTCATACTTTAGGTAAAAACTTTGTCCACAGTCTCACTCCAATAGCTGCACTAGCTGAACTTTTCTGGTGAACTTGAAAGGAACCAGCCTTTCCTGACTGTCTGGAGTGTTTTCTTAATGAACAGCAGAGCATTGTATTTACAGGTTTTGAATCATCCTTTTAGACAACAGTAATCCCAATTTTGGGAGCAGACTTACTCATCTTTTTGCTGATTGTTCCAGAATATGCTGGAATGTGCTACTATGTGCTATTCCAGCCACAAAAAACACTGAATGCAACTGCCAGAAAGTAGCAAAAGGAGGAGTAGCACTGTAATAAGAGGCAGGAAAGGAGGATGGATAACTCCTTTGGGGCATCCTGGCAAATTCCAGCCTTCTACTTTCCATCTTTCCTCTGGCAATTTCTAGGAAAGACTGGTATGGGAGGTGGAACCAAACCCAAAGCCCTACAGGAATAATCCATACAGGAAGCTGCAGGAGGAGCTGTTCTTTTGGACAGAACTCTATTGAACCTCAAGGTTAAAAAAAACCAAAACCAAACAATGTGGAAAGAAATGCACTGCCAAAAGTGAGGTTGTTTTCCCACAAACTCGAAGGGACTAAAGCAGAAAACCTGAAGTTTCACCTGTCATTTGGAAAACAAGCCATGTGATGCACATCTGATTCACCTTTATTAAACACGACAGAAAGAATTCCTTTGCTATTCTACCAGGCTCTTACAAAAGCCCTCAAGTCAATGGATCATGGCATAAACAATTTGCAAACTAAAAAACTGGAAAGAAAAGCAACACTGCTGTGAAAATGGAAATAGGAGAAGATGAGGAATATCTTGTTTGGGTTAAAGCCCTGCTCTCACTTTCACCTGCCTGAACAGCAGATAACCCTGTCCTCTTCTACTCACTGATAATTCATGTCAATGGAAAAAACTCAAGTCAATAGATAAGGGTCAGACTGATTATTAATTAATTTAAGATTTATAAGTCTCAGGAGGGTGCACAGTTGTTAAAAGGACATGAAGAAGGTTCTATCTAAAGTTAAACACATCCATTTTGGATTTACAAGCCTATTAACAAAAAGTGTCACTTTGCCAGTGCAGTTTTGCCCATTTTTAGCCCAAACAGAATAAACCATTTTCACAATTTAAAAAAAAAAAGCACAATTTCACAAATCTAATACAGAAGCATGAAGTTTCCTTCTTTGCCTTGAAAGTGAAAGAATATATACTGACATTTAAACACAGTGCAATAATTTTCCTAAAATAAATTCAGCAAGGCTGAAACAAACAAACAAACAAATCAGATCCAAAGGAAACGGGAAACATTTGAGGGCCTTCCCCCTCAGACTGAGGGGAACAGGAGTAAAACCACCAAACAGAGGAAAACAATTCCTCTTATTTCTGTAGTTTGGTAAGGCCCTTCAACTTAAGGAAATAATAATAATAATAATAATAATAATAATATGA
>VYXD01000562.1:33982-298181 GCA_013397195.1 Hylia prasina
AGTAAAGTTGATGAAATTGGGACCCCTTAAAACTGGGGCAGCTCTGAAAAGGAGGCCCCACAAAAGTATATCAAACTGGACATCCTGGATCAGAAAGATTAAAACAAAACATTGAAACATTGAAAAATTCATCTTCTGTTGCTAATTCATTGGTTATTGAATTAAGTCAGAACTGATAGTGATATAATAAACAAATGTATCATTTGATAGCATTTATAGTGCACTGTTTTTCAAGTCCAAATATGTTCTCCCTCATAAGCTAGAAATAGCATATTCACATTACATACACAATTAGGAAGGAAAGGCAACCTTAAAACTTTTTGAAAAAAACCTCAGATTGAAATCCTTAATGAGGTGGGTTTGATTGAATTTATGCCTTTTTTCATCTAGTCTTAGCTCAGGAGACTAATCCCAAAGCCTAGGAGTCATATTAACCAGTTTGAATTTAAGAATGAACAAACTCAATGGTAATGTAGGGCTTTCATGAAAAAGAATACAGAGGAAAGCCTACATGAATTTGTTTCAATTGTCACTACTGAAAAACTAAAATTGCTGCAAGGTTACAATTTTTCTTTTTAACAGAAAATGAAAAAAATCAAATAATAGCATTATGCGAATTGAGGAAGAAATTTGGTTTTGCTGAAGCATTTACTTTTTCAAGGGAAGGTGTGTGGAAGGAAGAGGTTCATTTGCTTTTAAATTCTGTCTTAAAACAAAAACAAAAACAAAACCAACCAAACAAAACCACCATAAAACAAAACAAAATAAAGGAAAAAAAAAACCAATAAAGAGAAGATAAGTGAATTCCAATTTTACCAGAATTTTCAAATTTTCACCATGTAATCGATTTTAATCTGGAAACATGAATGTCTACAGGAAATTTCAGAATTTAATCCTTATCGATTTAAGCTAAAAAATATTTTTTTTTTTAAAAAAGGCAATTTTTAGATCAGCCTAAATGAGCAGAATATTTCACGAATTTTCATGAAACAGAAAAGCGAATTTGGCTGTAGAGAGGCAGCTGCCACTCCAGGACAAGCTGGTGTGTCCCAGGGTGTGTGTTTGTGTTCAGACTGGGTAGCATGACAGCGCAGTGGCAGGCAGGGCATGGAGGATGGGGTGGGGATGTTACCTAGCGTGCTGTGGCAGAGCGGACTGCCGTGTCCATGGATAGAAAATGCAGTCATGACTAGCGGGGCCTCTACACCTGCAGGCAATTACAGAACAAACCACGTCATGGCCAGGACATGCACACCCATGCGCCCTTGTCCACACGTGCAGGATGGAGACACACAGGCAGCCAGCACCCAGCCAGTACCTATCCATCAGCCCAATGCAGTCCTCCAGGTGTGGCCCTATGCACCTGCAGCAAATCCAGAGTGGAAACAGGGAGAGAAAGAGAGACATCTGTTATTTACACACCCAAGAAGCAGGAATCCCCTTTGTGTTCTTAATTCTAGCTCGTCTTCTCTAAGAGAGACTTATGTCACCAAAAAATTATAGCTTGTGACAAGAGGAACAAAAATAGCAACAGCAATCCAAGGCAGGCCATATCTTGGCTCACTTAAGGCAGGTTCATGTGCATGTGGGAGTCCTGACAACAGAGCTGCTTTTCCTGCATGTTTTTATGAGTCATCAAACCAGTGATTACTGCACGAAAGCCGTTAATTTACAAGTTGAGACTTCCAGGAGCACAATTCAGAATTTGCTTTTCTTTCTGTAATTGATGCGATTGTTCATTCTGCGCTAAGCTCCCAGGCGGGGCAACTGCAGAAATATTTTGGAAGCTGACTATAATTTTTTTTTAACAGGGAAGCTCAAGGATCAACTTCCAGGAACAAAAACCACAGCAAAATGGTGTCTGCTGATTCAGACATTTTATTCTGCTTTCCTTAGATGCTGCCAAAAGTTCTCCACCTGCACAATCAGCAGGTGCTCACCAAAGGCATTGGAAATCACTAAATGCAAAGGAATCATTAAATGCAGCACCACTAAAACAGAGCCATGGAAAAGAGTTTGCACGTGTGGCATGTGTGGATTTCCCTTGCCCCCATGAAGAGCAGGACTGGTTTCCTGGTCCCCTGCATTCAAACAGCAAGTCAAATATACATTTACACAGCAGTCAGGATTCTCAGAGACCTGAAGCTGAGCTTTTAGGGGTTAAAACTACCTGAGTCCCTTCAGTGCTGCACACCCAGCCGGACACTCTAGCCATGGGGAGTATGTAGCCCTTGGCATTTAAGGAAACCAAACCATTTATTTCAACTCTATAACAAGATCTCAGAGCCATTTTATTAACAGGCCCTTTGACTGTACATCTACTACAGGCAGGAGTGGTGATCTGACACATCAGTGGACTGCAACTTACTTCTGTGGAGGCATTTTAAATTTAAGGTGTGATCCCCAACTCTTTTAAAGTTTGCTGTTTTTCAGATTGGCTTTGATGGAAGGATATGCATGTCAAAAAAATCTGAGAGTTCAAATAAGCTCCCACGAGATCTTCTTTCTGCTTCACCATCACTTGCCACTCATCAGCTTTTGCTGCATTTAAATTGGTATCACTCTGCCATTATAAAATGAAGTCAGTGAATTCAATTTCCCCGTAGCTGCTCATCAGGGAGAGCAGACCAAGTAAACCTTATCCTTGTTTGCCTTGAATTTTTATTTTTATATAAGACATTTACTCTGACATGCAAACACAGACTGGAAGGATTTCCTCACTGACTGCATCCTCCAGCATATGTGCAGATGTAAAAAGATGTGTTAAATATCCAGATAATGCATAAAGGGGTCAATTTAAACACAGTTCAAAAACCTAATACAGAGAACTCTCAGAGTTTCAGTTGTCATGGGCATTAGACTTTGGAATTCAGGACTGTCTGAATTCTAACCCATCTCAAACACATCCAATGTTTCTTCCTTTCACGGCATTCTCAGCAGTTTGGAGAAAACAGGTTCAGCAATGAAGGAGGCTGAAAATTTGCTCAGATTGTCCATTTCCTACCATGCCAAGAAAAGCTGAGCTCAGACTCTTGCTATAAATAAAAAGAAGGGCATCTTCAAATTAGAGGTCTGAGAGCCCTCTGAGAGTTTAGAGAACTGGCAGACTGACATCTAGAGCCTGTTGCTTTGGAGTCACTTCACATGGACATTTGGAGAACAGGATAGAACCAAACTTGTACTGTTTGGACCTCACCCAGTGCAAGTTGAAGGATCATTGATTTTTATTTCAAATTGTAATCCTCTTCAATGGACTCTGCTTCCCCAAAGAAAAAACTCTGTCCAGGTGCAAATCCATCACTCCAGTTAGGCAGTTCCCACTTTCCTCCCTGAGTGGCTGTCCTGATTACATGCAGGGAAGTACAACACTGTGTGAGTTGTGGCAATATTTATTAACAGAGTATTTTGTACCACCAAGTCATCAGGTGTTTTTCTCCAGGAAGGAACTCTCTTCATTTCAGGCTTTTTGACTCATATAAGCCTGACACAATCATACATCACGTTGGCGACCCCGTTCACACCCAGTGTTCCTTCTGCTTGGACTCTGAATGGTATTTTCTTTTCCAAGTTGGCTCTGTAAAATGAACTGATTCATTGACACATGCCAATTTATTAATGATATATTCAGTACCTAACAAAAGTTCAATACAGCTTCTCCAGAAAATTACACTTGGAGCTCATCCTGGCTTGACAGATAATCATCCCCTGAAAGGAAATGTGGGGTTTTGAAAATTGCAGTAACAACAGGGTTGTTTTATTTTCTTTTTCCCCAGAAGCAATCCAGAAATATTGTAATTTATCAACTTCCTTTAAGATTGAAAGGTGGGGTCTTAACTGCAAAGATAGGGGGTAGCAAAGCCATTCCTTGCCAGATGAATTCTCAAAAATCTTGGTCACTGGAAACAAACAAAACTGATTTTACAGAGGTATAAGTAGATTATCTCTGGGCAGGAGAAAACCCTGTGCAGGGGCTAGGAGGAAATTTTGCAAAACAAAAGAGTAACAGTTGTTCTTATCTAGAGTGTGTGTGCAATATTCTTTCATCTGGAATTCAAACTTTTTTCCTAAAAATACACCTAAGCTTTAGAGGCAACATGGTGCTTCTGCCCTCAAATCCCTCCAAGGGCTGAAGCTCCCCTGACTTCTCTGGTCATGGCTTAGAAGGAAAAGAGCATTTTGGTGAGGACTAATGCCCTCCCTTCAAAAAGCTGTGTGACAAAACACGTTTGTATGATGAGAGGAGGTGTCCAGTGAGATCTCTCATTTGTGTCCTGCCCAGCAATGAAGCAAGCTGTCACTTGCAATTGTGTAATTAGTATTTTGTTCCTGTGGATGTGTTCAGTTTTGGCTAGCTCTGCAAGAAGAGGTGCCAAATGCTTTCCAACTCTCTTGAATTAAGTGGGATAGCTGTCCCACATGCCTCAGATCTGCTCCAAACTGGCTTCAAGTAGCTGATACTCATCACAGGGATGCAAGGGCAAGAGCACAGTTGCACCCAAGGAAGTCACTGACAGTTCTTCTGGTCAATGAAGGATCATTAACAGGGCTGGGTAATTACATGCCTGTTAAGAGAAACTGTCATTATATTTGAATAAGGGAGGAGAATGGTACTAGCAAACCTCACTAAAGCAGTCCTCTGCAAATGCCAAGATGGAATTTGTGGCAAAACACAGGAAACAGAGGTGGGAGAGATCCTTCCTTGGAGACAACTGGTGGGGATGACTGGAGACATCATGTGAGAACTAATAACCTATCTTATCAAGCAGCCTGACTCATAGAGAGCAGCACTGCAGGAATGAGATAATGCCAGACTGGGAAGCATTGCTCTGCACCAGCTCAACCCTTTTTGATGGGTATCCCAGCAGTACTGAGAGGGCACTGGTTTTATTCCAGCACTTGATCTGGCAGCCAGGAGAACAGATGTGCAGGATGAAGCAGAATTACTTTTTTTCTCCACCTTTCACTCATGAGCCAAATAGCAAAATATGTTCTCTCCACAACCTATTTCAATGAAGAATCATGACTGAGGGGAATTTAAATACTGCTTTCTAAAGGAAGGGTATGAAACTAGAGAATTCAGCCTTGAAGGAGGAAAGGAGAGAGTAACTGACTTCCCTTCTCTCTGTGGGCATATTCAGCCCCTGACAATGTTGGCGAGAAGATGGACAACCTGCAAACCTCAAACATCTTGGACAGCCATTAAGGGCTTCATTAACATAATTACATGCCACAAAGTCTCCAGGAACACTAAAAAAGAATAGTAAGCCATGCTTACCCAGACTTGGGGGGAAGAGAATAGACACATCAAGTCTTTAATAAGAGGACAAAGATTTGCACAGGGAATAGTATTAGTGTCATGGAAAACGAATAGTTCCTCATCTGAGAGATAACCACACCTTTGTGTACCTCAGGTAACTGGGGGAGAGACCTTTGGCCCTTTTACTTGTCCTTTCTCTGGGGATGGGCACTGATAGGACATTATTTCACCTAATCAGAAGGAGAAAATAGAAAGGAGGGAAAATTGAAAGTCCAAGCATTAAAAGGACAACATAACTTGGCAACAGCTGCCAGTGAACACAGCCAAGGTCAGCCAGAGCTGCCCAATGCCCTCCATATTTGTGTATGAACTAGAATGTCACATTTGCAGCACAAGATATAAAAACTTCCCTTCTCCATCCAGGCAGATAAAAATAAACAACCACTTGCAAAATACGAATGCCTATGGAGAAGTGGGAAGGCATGGAAAACCTTCTGCTCCCTTCCTGGTCTAGGAGAAATACAGTTGTGCCACAAACACTAGAAATAGCTGGGTCAGTTAGAGCTCCTCAGGGAAGAGGAGGGAATAGGAAAAATGTTTCTCCCTGGAGGCCAGGAGAGCTGCAAGGCACTTGCTATGCTGGGCAGACAGTAAATCCATCACACATCTGTGGTCTTGTCAGAGTAGATCAGCACTGGCATCTTCTCCATCTATGAAAGCCAGGACCAGAGCTCCTGGAGGGAGCTGATCTTTTGATATCATTTCTTCTGACCCTCTTCTTCACACAGTAGCAGCATTTTTTTTTTTTATTGCATAACTGATTTAAAGGGTCTGGGGGGGCAGACAAATCTGTAACAGATCCTGGCTGTGTCTCTGTGATCTCCCTCTCATTTCCCTAATGGCTCTATTGTAATTAGATTTGCAAAACCAGCAAAAGGTCTCATTTTGAATGGCAACAGCTGTTGACATCAAGATTACATTGAATAATTTACTGGTTTAATTTTAGCTGCTAAACAATAAGAGCCTCTTGTCGAAGATTATTTCACTGACTGATGTTTTCTCTTTTTCCCATTGCTGCCTCTTCCTCTCTTTGTACGCTGGACACTCTGAATTGCTCCATGGAAAAGGCAGTAATAACTTACATGGCCTGTGCAAAACTATAGGTGTGCATGTGACTATTGTTGTGTAGCACAGGTTCTTAATTTGGGCTCAGATCCATGGGCTGTATTATTCCAAGTGTAACAAATTATTCTGGGCACTTTGACAGGACTTCAGAAATTGATGCTCAGTCTCAGGCTCCTGTACAAAATCTGGTTTCAAACTGTGTGCATCAGTCCCTGTAGGAAAAGGAGAGGAGTAACACTTCTGTCTCACAGTACTGCTGCAGGCTTAGTTCACCAATACCAAGTAGCAGAGATTCTGTCAAGGAGCAAATAGTAAAAATAAAGTCATGTTACAGGCATAAAATTAAGTGAAAGGGCAGCATCTGCTACAAACCAGTGTAGAAGGAAAGCTGAGAACATTGCTGTGGAAAGTTCTTCTCTGTGGTTTTCAAAAGGGTTTTTTTGTGCTAAGCTGCTGAGCGTTCATGACTAAAACCTGAACATCATGAGAGACCTGAAAATCAAAGGTTAAATTCCTACTGCACACTCTCTTTTCAGGAGTGGGACAAGAGCTTTACTGAGCCAAACTACCCAGAACCCCCCCTGTGCTACGAGCAGTACATGGCAAGGATGGCTCCCTGCACAGAGCTTGCACTCACCCTTGGGTGCAGTTTGGATGGCACGGATGGCACTCCCGATCCTCATCGGCGTACTTGAAAATGAAGCTGTTGGCTCCCTGCAAGCCATCAGGACATTTTTCCACACAATTTGGACCATCCTTAAAATGGAAACACTTTGTGCAGTGGTCAGGTCCCTGGAGAGTGTGGAAGAAAGAAATGCAGTGCATTCAAGTTACTCTGTCCTTCCCTGCTGCACTAGGATTGCATCGGCACACACTCAGCAACAACTGCAGCAGCTTCTCTTCCCAAGGAACAGTGAATTACCTGTGTGGTTCCAGCATCTCTTAGGGAGCAGCAGACATACAAATCCTGGTGCTGTTGGCCATTAACTTCTTCTGTAGAGTGCAAGACCAAATACCAGCTTCTAGATGAGCATCGTAGTGTTATTGGTGTGCTTAACACAGTGAAGTCAGTGCCCACTGTAACGCTGAGAAACTTCCTGCTGCATTATTCAGGACTGAGCCACCTTTGCAAAGCCCCTCAGTGGATTCTCCTACCTCTGCACTCCAGAACTATTTTCCACAAGCATTCTGCACATGGAATCTGGTCACAGCAAGACTGAAGGACTACAAGGTCTCCCTCTTCTTAACATACATGAAGACCAAATCGTTAAGCACAGCAAACCAAGACTCCTGGACAACGTAAAAGTAAAATTTTAAAGCTGTGATGATCTGCCAGTGTAAAACTAAATCTGGTGTTCAGGTTGAACTTTGGCCTAGGATTTTATGTCCATAAGCCCTGCTGCAAATCCAAATTTCCCTGACAGGCTGAACACTTGAAACATTAGCTTCTTGCCTTATTATTGTATTGCAAAAAAGCATAGTAGTGTAAGAAAAATTACAATGCCTTTCCTTTTTCCATTCAGTAAGTCACAGAAATAAGGAAATAAATTATGGGTTATATCTTCTCAATTATGAAGAGCCTAAAATACAATTCCTCATTTCCAGCATACTTGTGACTTTTAATCCTGGCCATACACCAAAAACTAGAAGAAAGAGGCAATTTCTATCTCCCAAATGAACAATAATCTTTGAAAGAAAAGTTACTGACCATTGTAAACGTGAGAAAGAGTTAACCATCATTTAGGATGGATGAAAAATGTTATCTATCAAAAGAATTTAAAGGCTATCTAAGTACAAAAAACCTCCCAGCATATTGTTCAAACTGAGAGACTGAGACGAATTCCCCCACTTTTTTGGGGGGGAAACCAGAACAGAGTATCAAGAACAAAAATAGGGATAAAAGAGGGCAGTCAAATCCCAACTGCATGCTTTCTGTCTGTAAAAATCGTGTGCATCTGTACCACTAAAGCATTAAGACAACTCAGGAAAGAAAAGGAAAACTTTTAAAAATCACTTTCTTAAGGAGGCAGATCCAAGGCAGTTTATTCTCAGCACCAATTTCGCATGAGCAGAATTCCTTCCCTACAAGTAGAACGTGTGTGTTTTCTGCTTTTGCTAACACTAATTTGCAGGAGCTGCTTTAAAGTCCGTAAGTTTAACCTGTCCTTTAGCACACTTTTTTGCAAGTTACCCTGAAGCATAGCACACACAACAGCCCAAACCCTAACCAACATAACAGACTTTGTTCTTACCGGCCCGTAGCACGTGATCATGTTTTCCTCCATCTTCTCACACTGGGGATCACACTCCACACACACAGAACCGTTTGCAAATTCTCGGAATTCCCTGAAAAAGTATTTTGCAGGCAGGTTAGCCCAAAACTGAGCTTACCTGGCTGGGTGTTCACCTGGTGGAACTGATCTCAGAGGCACTGAGGGCAGCAGTCTGTCACAGCAGCTGAGGACACTTACATCCACAGCCACCTGAGGCAGAGACACCTTCTTCACCAACATAAAACTACAGTGGGGGCCTTCCTCTCATTAAGAAGTACAGACTTTATTAACAGGACAAAATTGCTGACTTCTTGATTTTCATCTACAGGACTGTCACTCGTGGCTGAGACACGGGAAGTCACTTGTCACATGTGAGCACTGATGACAGAGCTGCCCTTGTTGTAGGTAGGTCTCTATGAATACATGTTTTAAAGCCCGTGCTCCAACAGGCTTGTAATGTTTTCAGCAATAATTCTAGACTGAGGTCTCAATGTATAAAATGTCAAAACAAATCCTTTTACTCATTTATTTCATGTATCCACAGGGAACTACCACTCAAGTGACTATTTTTTATTAACCACTTTTAAGAGGAAAAAAGGTAGTGAAGGCAGGTTGAATTTCTTCTTTCAAACATTTCAGCTGCCAGTTATCCCTCACCACAAACCTCCAGCACTCTCCCAACACAATCCATCCCACCTTCCTCTAGGCCAAGATTCACATCTGAGCAAGTTGTTTCTCCCCCACTAAAGACAGACCAAATCTTTGCAGCAGGCTCAGACTGGAACAACCCAAGCTTTGCAGGAGGATCCCATCTTGCTGCAATGACAATATTTGCATTAACCAGATGTGTACAGATGTGCTGCACACTTATGTTAGGGGGCTCCAGCAGCATCCAGGTGAAGGCTCTGAGCTCAGTTGGTCACTGCTCACCCTCCATTCCTCTACAGCCATTAGGATCTGCTGAGGACATCAGGATTGTCTTAGGTTGCAATGCAGGATGTACCCAGCAGTTTGTATTCTGTTACCAGCTGTTCAAACCAGCTGGGGCAGTGTTCTTTATCTCTTCCAGGACCCATCATCCCTCCAGGGGGGATATCTGCTGTTCATGGGCCATTGAGGCTCAATGCATGGCTGATAGAACTGCATCATCCCATTGGGAGATGCTCTGCCCAGGGGGAGAAGCCAAGCATTCCTGCCTGGATAAAAATCTGGGATTCAGAACACCAGAGCAGCCTGTTTGCACTGGATTGCCAGAGGAAGACCTGACCCATCTCACCACCACTGGATCTTCAGAGGAAAACTACGCCCTTCTACAGGATCATTGCTCCAACAAACCACACCTGTCACTCCAGGAGAACTTGACTGGACTGCTACCAACACCCTGACCAACAGGGTGTCAGGTTGTATTCTGACTCTGTCAGTGTTTGTTGGTGGTTTTTTTTGTGTTTTTGTTTTTACTACTGCATTTTTATTTTAACTTTCGTAGTACAGAACTGTGATTCCTATTCCCATATCTTTGCCTGAGAGCCCCTTAATTTCAAAATTATAGTAACTCAGAGGGAGGGGGTTCACATCTTCAAGGGAGGCTCCTGGCTTCCTTAGCAGGCATTTGTCTTTCCAAACCAAGACAGGATTGAGTTGAGGAAAATCTCACTTGAGAGCTTCAAGGAAGCTCACCCTTCCTGGCTTTTGGAATGGATTTTTCCTGCTGAGGACTAAAAGAGATGTCAAATAGAGCTTGATCCCACCCTGCAGAAGTGTTGCTGAACATGCATGAACATGCAGAGCTCTCCTACAAACAAAAAGTTCTCCCCTAGCCCAGTTACAAATATTTTCACATCTTTAGGAGAGAACTGAGCCTGTGGAAAGTGTCAATACTGTTCACTGATGGATAGAGAACAGAACATACTGATTGAGTCTCATCATGCTCTTACTGTGACAGACTCCATGGCAGCAAAAGACACCAAGAGGGGACCAACTTATTCCAGTGCACTGACAACACAACTGGGGTCTGCAACCCTTCTTATTGGGGGGTGAAAGGGGAGGAGAGAAGAGGAGCTTTTAAGCACATAAAACTGTGCTCTGACAAAGGAGTTTTTGCAAGCCTTCTCCAGGTGGAAGAGTTGAGAATATTTTCATGCATATAGGGGAGTTCATTTGGCTCAGTTCAGCTTTATTTTTCTGTCATAAGGCAGATTCAGTCACCTTGTGCTGTGGAGGTATTCCCCCAGTATAAGCAGCAAAAGGAGAAGGGGCAAGAACTCCTGCTGGGTTTTTAAATTTATATTTGTGTGTACAATTACACAGTGGATTATGAAAAAGAGAATGAGTTTTTCTAATTTGGGGTCCTTATTCAGAGACTTTCTTGATCAGATGCCTGAATCCAATTCATCTGAAAGAACATAATAGGGCTATCAAATAGGGATAAATGATGCACGTTTTTTGTAACTTTTCATCTAAATTAAATTGTTCACATTACCAGCAATGCAAAAGGTGCAAGAGGATGATGCTGCATGAAAACTTTAGTCAGTGAATATCAGGGAAAGCTTTCTACACAAGTTCAGATTTAGAAATCCTTAAATCTTAGCCCATGACACGTTTCATCCATAATCAGTAATACTGTCAATGGAGCAAGATACTGATTAATGCATCTCCAAAATGACTTGCTCACTGAAGTCCTCCACAGTGTTAATTAGCAGCTTTGGGGGAAAGGCCAAGGGGAGTGTCTTACCCATCGTAGAGGTTGCAGGAGTCTATGCAGGTCCTGCCCCTGATGAAGCGCTTGCAGGACAGGCACTGGTCTGGCCCTGGCCCCCAGCAGCCATCACTGGAGCACAGCTCATTGCACACCATCCCATCAGCAGCTGCAGAGACAGGGGCTGTGTCAGTAATGCACACAGCCCTCCCAAACCCACGGGAAACATTCTGTCAGCATCCCGACACGCTCGGAAACGTCACCGGAATGTCCCCATTTTCCAGAAGCAGGGAGGGAAAAAAAGCATAAAATCACCATCATGCCACAACACAAACACACAGAGCACTCAGCTGAAATACCATACACACCCCTGGTCTGTTCCTTTCAAAAAAAACTGAGTGGGAAAAAGATTTGAGAGAGTGCTGCAAGGATGGTCAAAACCAGAGGAGAGCTTCTAAACCAGGAATAAACAGAGGAGCAGCCTCAGAAGTGGACATGATTAAAGGACATGATTAAAGCTTCTAAAACACTGAATGGCAAGGAGGAGGTGAGTAAGCATGGAAAAATTGTTCACTGCTTCTTCCAAGTCCCTCATGGGCATTCAAAGAGACAGGAATCCAATAGGGTTAACATCTGAGATTTTTTCTTCATAGAAAGTAAAGATCAACCTGTAGAATTCACTGACACAGGACACGGTAAATGCCAAAAATTTAAAGGATTCAAAAAAATCAGTTGTCTGAAGCCACTAAAGTTCTATTAAACTAAAATATAAAATGCTGCCTATGAAATGAGGACTCCCTGAAATAAAACTTAGGGACAGCGAGAAAAAATTGAAGGAAAGACACCAGTAATTGTGATTTTTAAATTACTTATTTATATTATTCAGGTGCAAAAGCACCTGAAGAGCCAAACAGCCTTTATTTTAAAACCCTCAAGCCCACACCAAAATACACTATGAACTAAAGGTTACAGGGAAAGCTTGTTTCAAACAGTGTAAGCCTGTGTTTTTATTTTATATAAATCTTTCTCTATGTAAATATCTAGGTGATGTGACATATGGAGAAAATGAGCGAAGAGCAAAAGGAATTGTATTCTTCAGCATCTGAAGAACATCTGGGTGCACTTTCAGCCTAACCCTGCCATGTGAAAGGAGAGAATTAACCTGAATTTATTTTTTGTACAATGCAATGTTTTACAGAAATGGATTACACACTGGACTGAGTAAACTAAACCCAGCAAGGACCTGAAATATGAGAGATGGCAACAATGCAGACACTCATTTGCCTTTCTAAACCATTGGAAACAATTTAAGAGAAATAATAAATGAAAAGGAGGTGTGCTGGTTGAGTTCTACCACTCTCTCCAATACTGCCCTACTCAATACACCACAAATAACCTCAGGCATGGGAACCCTGAGCTTGTTTTATCAAGGGATTTAGGGTTTTTATTTCTATATCACACATTCTTTTTTAATGCCAACATCCAAAAGTTACTCAGAAGTATCTTTCTGGTTTTTCTTTTGCCTCAAAGCTCAAATCAGGTACAGCCAAATGAAAACTGATTTCATTTAGGAGTCATTTCAGGTGCTCAGCATGCTTTAAAGTGTATTAATAATCACAAATTCCAGCACAGCAAGGGGGACTCAGGAGGCCATTTCAGAGGTGCCTTGTCCTCCTTCCCTGAGCTCTGCTGCTGCAGTCAAATGAGCCAGCCCAGCACAGACACAAAATTCAGCTTCTCATTACTGTCCTAACCTGACTGTCTTTTAAGCATAGTAACATTTTTATAATAACTATCAGATGCCAGTAGTTCCACTATGCTGCCACTATTAGCCTGAACATGCAAATAAAAAGAAAACCCACAAACCCAGAAACTATCCTAGTTACAATTAAACAAGCTTTTCCTATAGTTTCATATGGTTTTTGTTTTCTAATTAATGACTCATTTTAAACCTTTGTCAAGCAAGAAACTAAAACTTAACCTGGTTTGGAGATCCCTTTATTTCTCATTTTTAATTTTAAGAATATTGCTAGCTCTTCTGATTTTGTTTTTCACACTCATACAGAAAGGCAGTTCCCCGTTTGCTTTCTCACCTTCTCACCTTTCTCACCTTCTTTAGTAACTTGAATTTGTGATTTACTACTAGTCATTTCCTTTCTTTTCATTTCATTTTTCTCACCCTTCAAACTACTCTGGGATCAGAATTTATTTGCACAGACAGAGTATTTCACTAAAATATCTGTCCAAATAACAAGGGGTATTATTACAAGATAGGTCAGAAAATACAGTGAATCACTGTACACAAATAAAAAGAGAGCTTTTCAATCAAGAAAATCATGATTACCCCATTGAAATGTAGGCAACACAGTGCCCATAGTCTTATGAAAAAAGCAACAGAAACAACAAAAAAAATACCATTTCCTCCTGAAATGTTTTCATAAAAGAATCTTGGCAAGGAGGGAGTGGTTGTTTTGACAACTTATAAAAACTAATTTCTCTCGCCTTTCTCTTCTTTAATTGTGGGGATGGCTAAAGAAACGTTTCAATTTTTGACACATTATTTGGCATTTCCATGGGCTGAGCATGTTCTGCAGCTCCAGCACATCATATGTGGAAGGAACTAACAATAATATGCTCGACAGGAACTGGATTTTGTCAAGAGTTTTAGAAGAAGGGCTCATTCTTTATTAATGGGGCCACACAGGTTAGAAGCAGAAAAGTTGAATGTTCTTCCCCAGCCTAAATAGAACACAAGAAAATCAGCTACTAAAAACAGAAAAATATTTCTATTTGGCTATATGCTTCCAGGCCTGATCCAAAGCTCCATAAACTGAACAGAAAAACTCCTGCAGACTTCAATTAGCTTTACATCATGCCCAATAATGAATGTAATCATTTATTCAAGTTGTTAATTGGTGGCTAGATTGATATAATTCATAATAATCACATCTGTAACAACCTTTGCCTAGAAGGGTTTCACCTTACACTGCAGGTATCACTAAAGCTGAGAGACTTGTCCAAGTAACTTTGGATAAAAGAACATTTTTCTTCTGCATTTATTTTGTGTGCACTCATATTTCACGAGTCACCTCTGACTGTTCCATTAAAAAAACCCAAAAAAAACCCGTGCTGTGGAAAAAAAGGCAGACTTTTCACTTCAGCATGGAGCAAAGGTAAAATTTACCCACCCTTTCCTTGGTGAATTGTTCTGTTCCCTGTGCACACGAGCTTGGACACTGATATTTCTATCCCTGAAAATGTGTAGGGAGAAGTCACATTCCTTCCATGTAACCCCTCCCTTTCTGGCCCTGCATGGCACCATCTTAGAAAGACAACACAAAACATAGAGCATCCTGGGGGTTTATGGATTTCATTTTTTTTAATGAAAAACACCCACATGTATTTTTCTCCTGTGTTTTCAGTATTCTACAAAAAACAGAAGTCTGCCTAGGCTTTTAACCTATTAAACAAAAAGTATCTTGGAGGGAATACTCCACCTTATTACTGCCCAGTTTCTTTTTATATTAAATGTCTAGGAAGAAAGGAAAGTTGATTGTTCTTTCATTAAATGCTGCATGATAATCAGACAGCTAGAGGTAATCTGATGGAAGAAAACATCAGAGCACCAAGAGTATGATTTTTCTCCCATAATAAGCAGTTTTTCCTCTAGTAGAGAGGAAACTTGTGCTCTCTAGAAGGTTCACAAGTTCATGTTTCTTCTGGCAAGATGGCACCAACTCAGATCTGGGAATATAACCTTAGTGACTCTTTCATGGTCAACACAACCTTGAGCTTTTTCTTTCTTCAGTTCTGTCAACCCAAAAATTCCATATGGGAACTCTCAAAAGCGTTAATTCTTCCTTCATGCCATACAAAATACAATTACTAGAGCACTAGCACAGAACGAGGTGGTTCCTCACCACATGATTCTGTTACACTGCAGGGAAAAGCAAAAAGCAGTGCCACATCCCTGTGCCATCCTTCTTGGCAGCACTCCTATTTTCCAATAAATACTCTATTTTTATAGCTGATGTCTGTGTAGGGGCAGAAGAAAAACTCTACACCCTGAGGCACAGTCACATTAAAAATTGCCTGCAGTGACAGCAAGTAGCATTTTCTTAACCTTCACTTTTTTTAACTTGCATGTAAAGAAATAGCCTAATAAAATTAATACTAACAATAATTAAAATGCCACACAACCAAAACCATGTAGAGATTGACCAAACAAGACTTTGTGCTTCCTGTGGCTCTTCCATGGTAGGAGAGATGAGAAAAGTAACAGAGACAAAGCTCCAGCTGTATTTCACCTAACACTGAAGGTACACTTATACTAGAGTGATGAGCACTGCCATTCACTCTCTCCAAACAGAGCAGAACAGCACTTCAAAGGGAGGGGAGAGGAAAAAAAAAAAACAAGAAACAAAATCCCTCAAAAAATAATAAACAAAAACCCCCTCAAACCAACAGAAAGGAAGAACTAAAGTGCAAGTCAAAAATAGGACCACAGCTTGAAAAAACCCAAAGCAAACATTTTAGGCTGATCAGAGCACAAACATCAGCAATATCACTTAAACATACAGCAATTTAATGAATCTCCTCTCCTGCAAGCAGCCTAACAGATGCTTAAAATGAACTGCCTTGCTGCTACAATATGCCTGTATTGATGCAATTTGCTGCCTGATTTCTACATAAACAAGTTATTTTATCTACTACAGAGCTTTCTTTGGCTTTTCAGCACAATGATCTCAGTCTAGGTATCGGCGTGTAAGCTTTCCTGAAATAGTATTTTTCATCAGATAGGTCAAATATGCAAAGGGAGAACTTGGGGACCTAAAACAGTCCTAAAAGCATCATTCTGGATTAAGATAGGGCCACTTAGGCTGGGGGAAGCAGAAGATGCTAATCCCACTCCATAAGGAAAGGGCTGCAGAGTCATGAACATTCCATTCACAGCTTTTGCAATTCCTATTTGTGAAACTGGATCCGTTCACGCCTTAAAACGTTTCATTTTCCTGCTCAGAGTGGGCCCAAGCCCTGGATGCTGTAAATGCCCACGGAGTTCCACAAGCCCCCAGCTGAGTTTGTGGCAGTGAGCAGCAGGTACTTACTGCAGTTCTCTGCCCTTTTGTTCCGGTGGATCACTGTCTTTTGGCTGGGGGTGCTGAAGAGGCTGGTCCAGTTGACAGTGTGGTAGTAGCACAGATTGCTGTTGTCTGTGATGTAGATGTTGCCAGCACTGATTTGTTTCAAGGACTGAAACTGCAGGGAAGTGATGCCTTGTTGTTTTAGGATGAGCAAGGAAAGGCCACTGGGATGAGAACAAAAGTGAGAGAGAATAGGAATTAGCTTCAGAAGGCACAACTTATTGTATCTGGTAGGGAATTGCCAACTGGAATTAGTTCCAAGTGCCAAGATGATCTTTCCAGAAAAACTGAGAATTGTTCAGAAAACTTTTGTTTTGTGGTCAACATCCAGTTCCGTTGCCTAGGAAGTTATGAGTCCTGTCAGGAGTCAGATACCACAAGCTGCTCACAGCACTAGGCCAAGTAAGCCAGCACAACTCTTAAACCACTTTCATTTCAGCCATTAACAGATTCTTTTGAGATAATGCGCTGGTAGGAAAACTGAATAAAATTCAGGTTTTTCTTTCAACAGCATTAATACTATGACAGTTTATATGCTAAGGAGAAAATGACAATATCATGTAAAATGTATTAAAACATCTTCTGTCAGGCATCAAATTAATGTCATTTCAAGTAATACAGGCAGAAATTGTTATTTTCATGGATTTTTTTTCAGCCCACTTCCTATATTTCATTTTTCTTTGGTTGTAATATGTGGTTATCGCCTTTCTTCATCAAAGGAACAGTAAATGATTGTCTGTGCAACGTGAAAATGACTGCACATATTTTATGACTGAAGATTAGCGAAGACAATATCCAGTTTCTGGGCATCCTTTAAGTTATTGTATTTTAATGATGATAATTGTTTTCCAGCTGCTCCAAATAAAAATTGCTGCCTTGGAACAGAATGTGGGGCTGTAATTCAACCTCAATATTTCACTGCTATTCATATTCTGCTCGGGTTGCTGTTTAAGATGCCAGCAGAATCCCATGCCTGATTTACTCCATCTCCACAGTGGGGATCCAGGGGATGCTGTGTAAATTACTCAGGTACCTCCTCGTGCTTCCCCCAGCATTTCTCCCCATGTTTTCCTCTCTTCAAACCAATTTATCCATCTGAGTTTTCACACATCTCTGGTAAAAATGGCACTACAGAGCTCACTAACATCTCACCTGCAAGGTGCCTTGGTGATTTCAATGTTCTTCCACCTTTTACCTCTTCTCAAAACCACTTTGTTGTTCGGGCATATGAGCCTGCAAGTCTAATCCCAACCATATAAACTCTCAATAATGAGGCTAAGTTCTATTATTCATTCCTTTTAAACTATGTTTCTTCACAAGGTATTTTAAACCATAAATGTAAGTTCCAGACAAACAAAGAATCACAGAACACTAATAAAAAATTAAATTATTCCACCAACAGAGAAGTACCTTACCTATAGAGAGCTCTCCCACCGATGGTAACCAGGTTAGAAAACACCCTGAAGTCTGTCATGTTCTCAGGCCATGACTGTATGTTCAAATACCCTGAAGGAGGAAAAGGCAAATGTGAACACAAATGATTTCAGCCATGCTTGAGCTAGGACAGCTTTAGTTTATAATGGAAAGGCAGTGCCAGCTTGAGGAAAAGAAATAAATAAGGAAAGCTGCAGACTCTCAGGCTGCTCACCACCATCTCCTCCACAAAAGAGAAGGAGAACTTGTCCTGATTTCTGAGGTGAGGGCTGTTCACTCTCTGCCTGAGTTGTTTTCTGCTGCAGAGAGGGCAGCTCCCCATGACTTTGACTCAGCACTGGGCTGAAATGCATAGTTAAGCACAGGGGTAATTCCACTTCAGCAGCAGGGCTGAGACTGTCAATTAGTGTGTTTAGGAATGGCAAATAACACGCAGGCAGGGGAACCAGATTATCTTTGACATTAATTAGGAAGAGATTAAGAGTTTACTTTCATTTTTAATCCGCCAGGTTTGCTGAAATTCACAGCTTTTGCGAGGTGAAGCATGCTGAGCTCCACACAGCTACAATCAAGCTGTGGTGCCCAAAGGTATTTTTGGGAGGGGGTATGTGTGCATGAAATAGACCTTTTTTTTTTGTTGTTGCATTTCCCTACCTATCCATAATCAGAAATCAAATGAGAACTCAGAGGTGTAGTATCTCCCTCCTTGTCCCCCACATGAAACAAGAAGATGCAAGAAAACAAATACTGAGTACCAATTCTATGACCCCATTGAAAAGTCACAAAAAATGGGACTCACTACCACCACTCACCACATTATACGTCTGTCTTTAAATTACAAAAGCTAACTTGCAGCAGGATCTTCTGTTAGACCAAGGGAAGGAGCTGTAAAAGCAGACTAGATTTTTCAAATGCTTTTGGGTGAACGAAATGGTTTCCCATGTTTCAGCACCATTTTCCTCATATTTCCCCCCCTTGCAACACTCCTCCTACTTTGCTAACAGGGGACCAAGATCCTTTGTCTACTTACCATCTGCCACAATGGGCATCCTGCGTTCAAAGGACAACACACTTGTGAAAATCAACTGATATTGAACTTTTATATTAATTATAGTGTCATGAGCTTAATGAAAACAAGTACCTTGTGTTCTTCAGAAAACCCGACACATGACAACTATAAATGCAAAGTGAGAATGAATTCATTAATTAATGCAGAATACAGGAGATAGAAGTGTGTTACCTGTTATCTCTCTCACTGTTTGGAAGATATTTAATTTCTCTGGATTGATGGCAGCGATCGTGTGATATGGGTCTCTGAAAGATTAAAATCACATAATGTGACACTCTAAATAAGAAAAGATCAGGTTTCTCAAAGCCATACCACGTAGGAAACAGCATTAAGGTGCTCAACACTTTGCTTTTATGAGCATATGCACCAAGCTTCTTCAGCCTTTTGTTCCTGCAGATCTGTGTCCAGTTTCTGCCACGTCATCTTGAAGGAACATGAAGGTTCAACTCATTCATGTTTTAGCAAATATGTATGCCATGGAATGTCACTCTAACAGGAGTAAGAGACATAGAGATGCATGCTGGATAGAGCAAGAGGAAAGAAGGAAGGTTTATTATGATTTTACACTTTTATAGGGTTCAGAAAGGTGAACAATCATTGGAAGGTTGAGGGTCAACCATTGCTTCCATAGGTCCAAGAAAATGTCAATCGTTTGTCCCTCCTACCAGGAGAGAATGTAAAAACAAGAACAGTTCGTTATGAAAACATCTAGTTGTTTATAGAAAATGCGTGAGAATCTGACTCCAAAAATGTAAACATCAGAAGGCTTGGGAAGAAAGTGAAAAACAGAGTGACAATGGAAAATTAGGGAATTCTAATGAGTGACCTTCTTAAAAGAAAGATGAATTTTCAATGTTTTTTCCAGGAATGGTGCAGCTGTGATACTGCATACCAGGACTAACAAAGCAGGTCCTGCAAGGAGTGACAAGCTGTCAGCAAAACAAACCTAAGAGCATGGCAGCAGTTCCTGACACATGACACCTAAAGGGCACATTTTTTAGAAGATGTTGAACAAGGAACCTCTAAAAGTACAGATCCTTGCCAAGCAAGTTTGTCCATGAGAAATGAAATAACCTCCAAAACGTCAAATTTTAAACTTAGATGTGCCATACTATAAAGAGATGAAGCTGACCTCGGTTTTGAGAGTGCCATCATTTAGTAAACAGGTAACTTTCCTCCCCTATTTTAAAAGTCAACCAGAAGCTTAAACCAAACAGAAATTCCACTACAATGGCATGTTGTGCTGGTTTCCTGTTTTCTGAGAGCAGGAAATATCCCCAATAAATATGAAGCTCATTTTTCCTCCACTCCTCCTCCTGCTTTCCACGACGCTGATTCCTGGAACTGAAACATGCAGGTGATCCACCTGGCTGTCTTTGGGGACAGGCCTGCCCTGTCTGTGAGGTGACACACTGATGGGGTCACCTCTAACCACCCCGAGGTGACTCCAGCCCAGCAGCAACAAAATGAGTTCTAGAATGTTAACAAAAAAGCCAAGTGGAGCACAGAGGCATCAAACACGTTATTTTAACAATGTGGGGCCCTCAGAAAAAGAAATAACAATTTTTGACTACCTAACAGAAACACAGCACTTTGCTTTCAAAATGCATTACCATCAAAAAAGGAAAAACCTTGCCTGCAATAAACATGAGGCAGCTGAATTTCACCTCTAAATTCTGAAGATAAAATAGCTTTAAAGATGTAGATAAACACTTAAACCTCTTAAACAGCCAAATATCTGATGTCTTATCAACATATAAAACTGTAGAATAGTGTATATCTTAATTACTTTAAATAGTTGTGTATAAAAACATTCATAATTACATATATATATTTACATAAATTATAACAAATCCACAAAGACATGAAGTTCATGTGCTCAGGAAAGAAATAGGCTACAGAACCACAGGATCAAAAAATAGGACAATCAATTGCAACAGCACAGTTTCCAATGGAAACAACAACAAAAAAAATCCTCTATATCTTTCACTGAAATTATTCTCTGCCACCTCCAAAAGTCTCCCAATTCCCCAGAGAACCTAAGTCTCTACAATCTAAAACACTACAAATTCATACTCTAAAATTTGCAGTTCACTGTGAATAAATGAATTTATGGCAAAAGTTAAATAAAAGCTGGAGAGGAATAAGTAAGATTGTTGTTTCTCCATACTGTCCATTTATATAAAAACATTACTTGTGTAGTCAGCGTCATTTTTTAAATTTCCCTTTCATATTGCTGGTTTGCAAAATGTAATTTAAACTTTAAATAAAAAAGCTGTTCCAGAAATCCATATATTTTCATTCATTCTCAAACCTTTTCTTCTTTTAACCTATACTAATGCAATTCATGCTGCAGAAAAATGTAGGGTTGCAGAACCCAGTGCACTCATACTTTAGGCTTGCTGAAGTGAGTTTTCTTCATCAAGAATGCGACACAAAGTGCTACACAGTTCCAACATTACATGTCCTACTCTTCTGTAAAATAGAACAGAGTATTTTAGCTTTCTGCTTATAGTCCAAACTTAGATATTTTTCAGACAAGTACGATTTCGTTTAAGTTTGGGTTTGGTTCTTTTATTTTTTAATGAGCTAATATAATTTTTCCTGCAAAAGCAGTTCTTATACTTGAAATTAAATTTCCTGCAATGCACTGGATTAATCCACACAAAATTTCTCACATGCTCTAGCTGCTTCTGTTGCATTTACATGATTTTTTTCCTGTCCTGTGAGATTTAACAGGTTTCCATCCAGCCTCTCAGTGGGTCATTTGGCCAGGGCAGAGCCATGTGACACCTTGAGGTTTTTCTGGACCAATGAGCAAAATTAAACCAAAATACTGGATTTATACACCAGTGAATTCTGTGTGCCTCTGCAACTGAACTTTAAATAGATTCTTCAAAACTGATGGACAAGAGGGCAGCTTTTGTGCATGTGTGTGCACTGGCAGCCACCCAGGTTTTGACCAGTTATGCTAAGAGAGGCTGCCTCTGCATATTCTGCATATCATTCTGCTGGCCATACAAAATTTAAACAAACTCATGGAAGGTAACTTCCTTTTCTCCCTTCTGTTCTCTAATCCACCTTCACTGTAAGCCAGTACTGAGGGCCTCATAAAGTAACCAGAGAATCATAGTTGTCTTTTCTCTTTTTAGTGCAAACAATTCATCCATCCTTTCTTTTCCTAGAGGTTGAATCTTAAGAATCAAGGCAATGGTTTTCTTCACAATGGAAGGTAGAAAACTAATTTATCCTGGCTCTGCTATTGCATAAAAGAAGCCTGCAGCCCTCATTAAGAGGTGGATGCAATTGGTTTCAGCTCGCACCATGACATAACATCTTAACATTTTGTCACTTACCCATGAATCCCAGTGACAAGGAAGATGAGGTTGCCATTGATCTTGGTACAGTTTACAAACTTGTCAATGTTGCTGGAATCCACTGTCTGAGCTGACACCAAGCTCCCTGTCCCAATGCCATCACATGCTGCCAAAACAAGGAGCTTGTGTAAAGAACTAGGGAAAGCAATTACTGAATCAGTGCCTTACAGACACGAGTCTTCATCTCATTCAGCAGAGAGGTGTTAAAACAGCATCCCTGACCCACATTCCCAAATTTAAAACCAGCAGTGAGCTACAGTACCTGCCACAGAACCCTGGCACACAGGTTAAGGCATTTCACATGGGATATAAAGGTGAGTATCAACCACACCAAGCCCCACTCAGCACAGCCACGTCATTTCTTGGAGCACTGTGCACTGCAGAAACTGAAGGGCTCTAACACTGATGGCTCCAGAGGTCCCTTTCTCTGGTGGATTTGTGAATTTAACCATCCATGCCATAAGGTCCTTTAAAAGGTTATATAAATAACTTGTTATTTAACAGCTCAATCAGCAAGTTACTGGTGCCTGGAGAAAGTGGCAACCAGGAACTTCTCTGTGTAGCCTGTCTATGTAATTTAGCTGCATTTTCTGGGACATAGGATACATCCAGGAACAAATCCCTCATGACTTCAACCATATGCTGGATTCTGTCTTCCTAACTGGGCTCCTATGACGGCGACTACCAGCAGAAGCTTTTACAAACACATGATGGCTTTCCTCCTGAGAAAATAAGGAACAGTATACCTGTGTTTCCATGCACAAAACTATCTATTCAACAACAACAACAAATATTCACCACAGTTAAGCCAGATATGGCTTCCATTAGGACTGAAAAATGGCATAGGCCCATGTAGGAAAACCTATGATGCTTTGCTCCACAGACCTTCAAGCAGGGAGCAGAAAATCTTGCTGGAATCTAGAACAGCAAAGTAACCTACAGATTCCAGTCTTCTCAACAGAACCATCACTAGTCTCTGTTTGAGACACTGAGAAAGGAGGTAGAAAATTCTGGGAAAGCAGAGACAGAGGAAGGAAATGGAAACCTAATGTTGTATTGACAAATATGAGACACCCCAGACATTGAAGTGAGGGTTTTTTGTATGGCCCCCTTTGGAATGACAAAAGGACAATGTTAAAATACCTCCTGGAAATACCTGTCATTAAAATAACAGAGTGAAGAATTCTTTCAGATTTCTCTAAAACCAACAGAGAAATCCCCTTCATTTGTATCTAATAAAAAGTAATTGGTTTGGTTATATTACCATTACAACTTAATAAATTTTCACTCTGTTGTATGTGCTTGACACACAACCTACATAGCTCAAAGTTTTCTGTATATTCAAAGGCTCTTCATATTCTACAACACACTCATGAAGGGCAATTCATGCCAAAATAACACCCTGTGTAAACTACTTTCAAGAAAATTTATACTGAACAACTGCCTACCTTTAGGACAAATGTCAGTGCAGGGCTTGCACATCTTAATACCATTTTCTTCAACCTCCATCTTGGAGCTGGGACATGCCCGGACACAAGAGCTGGAATCTACCACAAAGTTGTCTGAAAACAAAAAGGAGATAGTGGCACAAAGTGAATAAAAGTTGGGACATGTTTTTGAGCTCTGTGTCAATACCTATTGTTACCTTAGCACATTAACATTCAAAGTTCTGTGCTTTCAGAAATGTATAAGCAAAGTAGGCACGTTATCAGAGACTTACAAAAATCCGTGAATTGTCAAGTCTGATCCCTCTTTCCCTCCCAATTTGGCTTTATTATTATTTGTAGGGAATAAAAAGTTACAGTAATTGGAGAGAAATAAAGCAAGATGGTCTGTCCTGTCTTTTTCATGCACCCAATATACACCTGGGATAAAACAGTGCACAGGACAGTAACAAGTATTTCAATTTTTTCCCTGTAAAACAAGAGCCAAAGAGAATATAGACTGATCCTACCTAACTAAATGCGTAATACTGATAAGAAAGGGGGAAAAATACTTCAATGAAGTATTTGGGCAAAGAACTATATCCCTTATAGTGCATGATATCAGGCTCTTAACAAACCAGTCTTGCTTCAACAAACCTATCAATATTACAGGCAGAACTAGGCCTTGGTGGCCACAGCCCCTGGCTGCTGTCAGTCCTCCACAGCGATAAAAAATTGGAATTTTGGGTTGGGTTGAATTACAGCTCCATTTAATATAGATCACACATCTTTCTTACATGTAATTTATGGATAAAATTATTAATGCACAACTGTAAACCTTCATGGAATGAAAGGGAGAGCAAGAATACTACCTCCTTTATTATTCTTTCCAATTAAACCAGCAGATTCAAAGACTGTGTAAGTGATAACCCTGTAATTTTTTATGGTGTTACTTGTCATCATCTGGCTGGTATCTCAGACGCATGTGGGCTTTACATGCATGGGATGCTTCTTTTTTTTAACACCCTCTTCCCTCTAATTTTACTCTGGAGTTTTAAGACTGCATTCTTGTCAGTATTACAAGTTTATTCCTCATTGGGACAGAACTGCTCAGGGTAACTTTCTGCCAAATCATCATTACTCCAAGTTAGGGGCATCGATATCATGAAAGCATTTGATTCCAGGTGCTGGTGGTGGACTGGTATTTTTTTGAAACAGAAATTCATACCCTTTTACAATCTCACTATTATAATTTTATCTACTTCCAAAACATGAATGTAACAAGCAGTTGGCCATGAAAACAGAAACCACCTTTCTTTAGGAAAATCACTCTGGGATCCTTGGGAGCTGTCAGCAGCACAGAATGTCACTGCCGCTAGTTATCACCTGAGTTATTACAGGCTTGCTGCAAGCACACGTGGAGCAATTGGAGATTGTGCTCTGCACTCAGCTCTCGTTCTCTCATTGTCTTTAAGGCTCCCAAAATGCAACTGCAGCTTCCCATCAGTGCAGGAGAAAGCAGAGAGCAGGGCAGGGAGCAGAGCACTTACGCGGGCACTTCTTGACGCAGAAAGCCCCATAGGTGTACTTGGCGTTGTGGTTGTGCTCCAGCTGGAAGGTGGTGGGGTTGTACACAAAGGTCTGGGGGCACTGGGTGACACAAGCACCACTGTCATTGAAATTCATACAGGCCTGCAAAACAAGGGAGACAAAATATACTGAATTAAATCATATAGCTGCTTTAGGGGCGGGGTTTTTTGGTGTAAAAGATGGCTTTGATTGCTCAGACTTGGTGCATCTGCGAGGAATGTGACCTAGAGCTCTCTAACATTCCTTTTGGCTACTTAGATTTTTGCTAGCATCTTGGCAAATATGTAACTTTTCAAATTAGGGAGTTTGGTGAGCCCCCTTAATTGGCAACAGTTGCCTGTTACAACACTTCCTACAAAACCAAAACAACACTGTAATTTGTTTCATAACTATTCACAAGCAACTAATTCTCAACTTGATAGGACATTCTAAAACTGCCAAGAGTGAGCAGCTATTTATAATCGTCTAAGCAAACGTTAATGACTTTTTCAGAGGTCCAACCCTTTAGACTTCTTACAGCACGACTACATCATCCAGCTGAAAGCTGTAATTCCCAATTAGGAGGCAAGAGGGATAAGAACTTCCTTTGAGCCAGCACAGGAGGGGGCCGTTTCCCTAAGTGGCAAGTTTAACAAGGTCAGTTGCTTCACATACTGAGAGAGGAAAATAGGACTTTGTCCCACTTAGCATTCAGGCTCTGCCACGCACGGCTGACAGAGGACAGGGCCCTGACAAATGCAGAGGCGAGTGTGTGGATAACAAAAGTAATGGGATGCAGGGAAAACAACTGACCATACAAGGTTGGTAATTAGGAGTAGAAAGGCCCACCGATTTTGACATTCCTTATCAGCACACATCAGGTCTATGGTTTTAACCACAGATTATAAGAAAACTGTTGGAGTAATTTTCACATCACAGTAATTTTCGCAGAGCATACCATGAATGAAAAATCTGTATGAATGGGAAAGCTGTAGCCTGGCTTGGATCCCTCCTGCAGTTTAAGCAGCCACTGTTACTGGCTATTGCCTCCCCATTAACCTGTAATCCAGGCTGCTTTAGAAGCATTAGTCCAAGAGTGAATCCTTCTGGTCTTTTCCCAGGTTGTTAAAATACATGTTTTTGTGTCTTTAAAGAGTCAACAAGTATAACAATAATATGTATGTCCTGTTCCCTTGCCTCCTGGGTTGGGACTGATAGAAAAGAGAAAAAGATTTCTCTCTGCTGATTTTACTAGCAGTCCTTATCTCCATTTGGATCAGGACCAGCAGGACCCTGGGACCTGTTGTCATGCCAGCAGATTTCAGAAAGGAGAGGCTAATAATGTATCCAAGGACAAAATCTGCTGCTGAAAGGAACAAGCAGGGAGATCCATGATGAAAGCACTGTCCTACATGGAGCATGTGCTAAGCAAAACTGCTGATCTGGTCTTTCCTGCTCCTTTAAAATGCCTGTTACAAAACCCGCCAGGTTTTTTTTCACATAAACAGATACTTTTTTTTTCCCCTTACAAAGATAAACAGTTTCCTCAGAACTGGAGGGCAAGTCCACCCAAGGAATAGGGTTGTGTCACTTCTCTGGTTCCACTAAGCAGTCAACCAGACCCTCCCATGCATTTCAAGTTCTAGACCCAGTTTGAATCTGAGATAAAAACATCAGTAAAACTTTGCTTTAGCATGTTTCCTTGCATTTATGTCAGCTAATGATTACTGTCTTGCTTTTAGAACTGAATATGCAAATGACTGGATGGCAGCAGATGGAGGAGGATGGATGAATTTTATCTACAGATATTAAAACCGTATTTAGAACAGGATGCTGTTGCAAGATGCCATAATGCTCTAAAGGATTTGTAATGCTCCATAAGCTGTACTTTTGCTTATTAATAAATACTAATTTAGTTTGTTTTCTAAACCCATTTCTTACATGTTGACTTAAAAGGTACTCCATCATGTACATGACAATTCTCTGATAAGAGTTTAGCATAAAGTAAAGCACACCAGTACTCCTTGGAGACATGGCAATTCTCAGGAAAAATACATCTAGAAGATCTGGAAACTTTTAATTTATGACTGAAATGTTTTATATACATTTGTAATTGCTTCAATAATATATGCAAATTTCTAGCATTTTGTGCTAAATGCTGGTAATTTGTGAATAAAAGCACAGGGAAATACACAGGGAAAAAACAAATTTCTGTGTCTCAGCTGAAAGCTAAGCACAGTTGTCTATAGCCTAAAGGGTTACACTTTTCACCCACTGTGTCTAAGCAAGTAATGACTAGTCCTGAAAATTGCCAGACCCCTGCTGAATTTCTTTTACATTGCTCTGGGGCCAGAAGGGAATGAGAATAAACCCTGGATGCTTCTCTGCTGTACCAGAAAAAACACACCAGTTGATTTCTAGCATGCATATTTCCATAGCTGCCATGATTCAGGAAGTCTAACTTTCAGGCTGCAGCATTGCACAGCTTATGCTGCCAATAACTTGTCCTCTGCGTTGAGGGCCTGTCCCCAGTTCATTATGAGTCACTTGCTCACCATTTCAAAATACATGCAATTTTCCATACCCTCCTCTCAACCCCACCTGGCAGTCAGCTTCACAGGTATTTGTCTCTTTGAACATGTGGAACCTTTGAAAACCCACCTCTCTATGCAGGCTCTAATCCTAGGCTTCTTTAGACCTAGGTTTGCTTCACCTGAAACCCCCAGCAAAACCTGTCTCTTCGACCCAGTGAGATGAGTTACATGTTTTTTGAGATCAGTTTTGGGTTCTAAAGCTGCTAAAACTCTTAGAGGAAAAAATGGAATAGAAGCAAGACAGATTTCCTAAAGGCCTGGATGTTTGGACTGTCCATTTCATTAAAGAAAAAACCATTTCTTCTTTCCATCTGAAGCACATGCAGTAACATGCATTTGAGGGAGAGTGTTTTGGGAACCACTTTCCTTCCATCTCCATGAAGAAGCATGTCCAGTAAAAAAGCTCAAGTTAAATTAAGTCAGGCAGAAACAGGGAACGTCTTGCACAGAAAAGCTAAATAGTATTCTTGACTTTCATATGAAAAGCACACAGAGCACTAATAAAAACCACGTTCAAATATAATGATAAATACTGCTAAAAATTTGCTATCACCTCTAAAAGCTAATTTTGGAAAAGAGAAGGATAAAAATCACAGAGAAAAGCGTAACAATGATTCCCAATTTGTATTTAAAAATCTCACAGACCTATTAATGCGTAGTATTAAGTAGATAAATTATGTTAATAGAACATAGAAAATACTAAATGCTAAAGTTTGCATCCTGAATCCGCGAGCGTGCATGCAGTACATTAGAAGGGACAAACCTGTGAATTTCAGGGATTAAAGCATTAAGAATGTGCAGAGTGACTGGCAGGAAGAATGAAATAAAACAAAAAGGCACGTACAAAGCAGTCGGTGTCCTTGGGTCCGTAGCAGCCCCCGGCGCACTCACGGTGGCAGCAGTCGCTGACGTAGGGCCCGTAGCAGCGCCCGTCACACTGCTCTGCACACACGGTCTTTGTCACTGCACGGGCAGGAAAGGGACAGTGTCACACGCAGGGACAGGCACGCAGCTCGCCAGGGCCTCCCCGAGCAAAACACCCTCAGCCAGCTGGAAAAGCCCCCAGGAAGTGAGGGAACTGCCTCAGGGTGCTGACCCTTGGATCCACAACGCCTGCAGGACACCTGTGCCCACAATGCCCGCAGGACACCTGTACTCCAGGACACCTGCAGGACACCTGTGCCCAGAATGCCTGCAGGACACCTGTGTCCAATACACTCACAGGGCACCTGTGCCCACAACGCCTGCAGGACACCTGTGCCCACAACACCTGCAGGGCACCTGTATTCCAGAATATCTGCAGGACACCTGTACCCAGAACGCCTGCATGATCCCCTCTTTAGGAGCACACATGTTGCTCAAGAACTGTGGAGAAGGAATTTTTAGTGTGCCCCCTTACCCTTGAAAATTTGTGGGGAATGTCACTTTCAAATTATTAGGTTTTTTTAAACAGGATATGACACCCCCCCCCCCCCCAAAAAAAAAAAAAACCCCAGAAGAGCCCACGAATTGCATGTGAGCTTCCCCATGAAGAACAGCAACACAGAGTAAATGAGTGAAATTCAGAGCGAGACCACCAATGCCACAGCCAAATGCTGCCCCTGATGGCAACCCAAATGGGAACAGAACAGACTGCAACCCTGGAATGCATTTGGAAACACCACTTGCTATTTCTAAATAATTCACAGAATGAAGCAGCTAGATCTACCAGCTGGATTGTAGTTCCACACCACTCGGGGCTTAACCCTGTGCAAAGAACAGTCAACCAGTGGAGCATCCTCCTCCCCTTCCTCACTCAGCTGTAACCTTTATTTTATGGAAAAAGAAATCAGCATTATCCAAACTATACCAACTACCACTGCCTACCATGCTGTCAGCTGTCTTTTGATAAAGGCTGGGATAATATACTTCTGAAATTAACCTTCAACATGAATTTTTTAAAAGCATTTAATTACTTCTCTTTGAAAAATACTTCAGGAAGCAAGAGAAAACAAAATTCCATCCAACTTACTGCTCAATTCTACTATTTTAATGTATAGGTAACACCTTTATAAGTACATTCTAATCCAAAGTCCCTTCACTACTTGCCAGATATACTTAAGGTAATGCTGAAGGTTCTTGCTACATACAATATTTATTTAGGACATCAAAATGTAAATAACTAAAGAGAAGTGATTGTTTGTAATCTATGGAATAAAACAACGCACTTTTAGAGCAATTTCATCTTGCTGATACCAGAGGAAAATCCCCAAGGAGAAAGAAAAGGCTTTTGTGGCTTGTGCAATCTAATTTGAGAAATTTGCAAAATTCTGTGAAGGCACTTACTGTCAACACTGCCTGAGAAGCACATTAGAAAGATTGTTCATTTAAGTGACAGTATTGATAAACATTACGACAGATGTGAAACAATGGCACCTGTGGCTGTGTGCCACCAGCACACTGTGGTGACAGTCTTGGCTCATGAAAATGAACAAGTACCTTCCCTAGTCGGTGACTGTGCCTTGTTTTCCACCAGCTCAGGATTTGCCCCAGACTGGGCATTGTCTGCCTCACAGAGAGGCAAAGCCCAGCCTTACCCTGACTTGAGGGAGGGCCCCAATTCCCAGTGGCTCCCCCTTAGTGCAGGGGCACAGAGGTGGTTCAGGTCACTGCACCCCACCCCCAAACTCCCTGTGTTCACCTGTGCCACCGCCCCGGGCAGGTCCCGGACCAAGGGGACACCACTCAAAACGCTCTGCCTCCCTTTCACCATGGCACCTTGTCTTTTGGCATGGCCACAGCCAGTCTGCCCTGTGGCTGTGCCTCGAGGCCATGCACAGAGCCCACTGTTACAGCACCCCTTGCTGCTGCCCCACAGCTATTGGGCATTTTGCTCACTCCTGGGAAGTTTTGGTGTAAAGCCCCTCTGTGCGGATAATCAGTGAGAGCCACCCAATTCACCTCTGATTTATTTACCCCAGAACCAGCTGCTGTTGGGTGTGGGCCACGATGTCCACCCTGTCCATGGAGCCACTGGTTCCTTGGGGAGGAGGGACAGAGGCACAGCTCAGCTGGATGGAGCACGGTGCTGGTAACACCAACGTTTTGGGTTTGATGTTGGGATGGGCCATTCGCACTAGGGCTGCTCTGGAGGAACAAGCTCCTCTCTTCAGCACAATACTTGAACTGCATGCCTTCAAAAAGTGTATTTTGCTTCTGCTTAGACACCAGCTCAAGGAGGGTCTCTGTCACGCTGCTCAGGATAGGGAACATTGTGGGTTTTCCTGAAGCAAAATTAATAATAACAGCAAAGGTTTGTCACTGTTCTTTCCCAGCTGTTTATTTCTCAGGAAAAACAAACAATGCCAACTGAAATGCCAACATATTGTTCTAGAAAGAGGCCAGAACATATCACATTTATCTCCTGCTTCACTGTATATCATATTTGCATTACAGCTGCTACTGTAATGGTCCAGGTCTGTGGAGAACCTGTCAGGTGTCTTCAGTGGCACCACACACACACCAGGACATTAATGAGCTTAGTGGGCTCTGAATCTCAAGGACTCATATTTAAGACACTTTAAAAGGAAGGTTTTTCCCCAAGACCAAGCAAACACAAGGCAATTCTGTGTTTTGTCTGAAGGCCTGAAACAATCTGATTGCTCAGATGCCAGTAAACATCACTCACCAGTTCAGCTTCCTGCCATCATTCTCATGGGGTAACCCCACAGAAAACACATATAGGTGCACTGGTTTAAAAAGGTAACAAGCTTTTATCCAAACACTTTCCTCCAAATGCAATCGATTTATTGCTGTAACTCAAGACCTATCTGAAAGATAGGGCATAAATATTGCCCAAAATGTCAAACTATGTGGCATTTCAGGTGCCAGGTACTCATATTTTCACCCAACACAACCACGAGGGGAGCTGAGACCCCAAGCTTCAAAGGAGACCTTTTGAGGGTCAGCACAATTACCTGCCTGGATTCCTACAGATCAAGTGTGCGATCCCAAGAATTTGGAGGGTTCAGCTGCACAGAACTGTCATAGTCAAGGCCAGGACCAAAGGACAAACACCAAAGTCCTGAAAAATGTGCTGTGCATTGAGATGCATTTCTGGGCTAGACTGTCAACTTCTACCAGTATTTCACAGCATTAACTGTGTTGGGGATAGGATGAAATGACCACCTCATGTACACGTGCAAATTATCAGTCTCCTTTATATTTTCCCCTCATTTTTAATTGCATCAGGACACTATCAACCCACAAAGGAAAAAATGGGAAGTAACTGAAATCAATGGAAGTGTTACAAACATGCAAAGTTATTAGAGCGATACAAGGGTTTTAATTAAAGATGCTGGCTCCAAGCAGAAGTGCTGGGTTTCCCTGATTGATCCCAGCTGCTGCTTCAGCTCTTTCTGTGTGCCCCACCAGGCTCCTGCTCGCCTTTCGCTGCTCTAATTTGGCACCTTCTCCTCAGCAACACCAGCTGCACAAGGACAGTATAAATACAATTACGTTGTACTCCTGTACATGCACAGAGTCATGAAACACTTGACGTTTGCTAAATGTTTCATGTTTCAGGTTATGTTTGTCTTTTTGCATTCCCTTAGTTGGGTGTATGTTTTAATTTAGATTCTTGTCTTTTCAGTTACATTCCTCTTGGAAAAAGTGTATAATCTATTATTTTAGTAATGTATTGAATTGTAAAAGTTTCACTTTCCACATTAAACTCCTAACAGACACAAACAGCACAAATTTTAACAACTTAATCATAGGTTTTCAAATTTGATTAATGACTTCCAAAAGCATTTGTTATTATTTTATTTAAAGTGGTTTACATTCTATTCAGTGTCTGCCCAACACAATTTGAAAAATAGTGTCTTTTTAAAAGTATTTTCACATTAGCCTTTCCTGACACTGAAACACGTTATATTATCTCAATTTCAAATTCTTCCTATTAACATCTACTAATATTTTAATTATTAAAGTAAAAAGGATTGCTAACTGTGTAAAACAGTACTCTGGATTTTTATCTTCACCTCCTAACAGAACAGCTTGGCTTAAATTTCCTATTAATTGTCTTCTTAAATAAATGAACTTTCTTGTCACATTTAGAGAGACATTAGAAGAGAGTAAGATGCAGGTGGTGTTTCAGAATAGCAACAAAGACATTGCTGGAAGGCAACATAAGAAGCAGCTAGGTAGATGATATTCATGAAAAAAAACAAAGGGATTTGGGGTTTTTTCCATATGTAATTTGAAATGAAAGACACGGATTAAAATCTTTCGTTTTTTTATCCTTTCCCAGGAACATAATTTAAATCTTATCTTGGGAGGGGGGCTCATTAAAATATTCTGTTTCAATCCACAATAAAAAAAAAGACATTATCAAAATGCAGCTCTGAGTTGTTTCTAGGATCAAAACAGTTTGGCACTAGATGTAGCACTGCTGGAGTATTTTCCTCCATGTGTTGGAAAGGCATGTATCCCCAAGGTGGTGGGGTTAAGGTAAACACAATGTGCACAACACCACTTATCCTGTCTCCAGCTTCTACCTAACAACAACATTTGTGAGCCTGAAAGCCAGGCATGTCTTTTAAAGTCAGCCATGAAGGCAGCAAAAGCACAGTCCCACTTGCATGTTTATGTTTTGCGGCCCTACTCAACCTCCCCCTTTGTTTCACTCAGTTTGCAAGAAACATTGTGTGACAATCCAATGAAGAAGCACCCTTTACCAGCCTCTTCCTTCAATCCTGCTGCTTGTCCAAGGTGCAGCAAAGTTATGGAGGCAAAGAGGAAGTCTCTGATGTAAAATTAATTGCTGTCCCTGACCATCAGAGGCTGCAGAGTGGGCTTGAAGGTAAGAGGATGTGGAGTAGCTACTCAAGTGGAAGAGTGTGATCTGTGTATCTCCCTGAAACTTGGATGGGTACTGGCTTTCCCTAGTTTATTATTTTCACTCCATGGCTGTGCCTTAGCCTGTCCCCACTGTTTGGATTTGCAGGGGCAGCCACTGTGAAGGGAGAGAGAGCTGTCACTCCTGGAGCCAACCTTGTGTGCAGCCCTGCTGAGCTCCTGCCTTCACAGCGCTGCAGATAAGCTTTTCTCTCCCTGGTATTACTACATTAATCCACCACATCAGTCCCCTTATCTGACACCAGGGCTTTGCAGGGGCTCAGGCCATGGGAGCTGATCCTGCCACATGGACCTCTGCAGGTGCACAGCTGGACTTGCCATGAGGCTGGAGACAGCCTGAACCAGCATCACGGGCTGCTTATGGAACAGAACTGCCAAGATTTTAAACTATTCTTGGATAAGCTAACCACAGAAGGCCTGAATAAACCTACTCATGTTTGGATTGGATTATGCAGCTTCTTACAAATCTACTAGTTTTAACAGACAAACTTCTCATTAGGACAGAGAAAAAACACCATGACATAAAATAATTTGGTCAGCTAGGGTTTAAGTCCCTTTCCATGATCTACTTAAGCAGACAACCCAGAATCTACTTCTTTTCCTGGTAAGGAGCACTGACTTCCTTGGTGCCCTCATGAAGACTGCCAGCAAAGGAAGATGAACTGGCTCAATTCAGACAAAGAAGAATCTGCTCTGCATCACTGTACCTTAGTCCTACAGTATGTCCTAAGGGCTTTGTAACCATTTTGTGCCTGCAGATAAAGCACAAAATGAAGCAGTGATACAAGAACAGGTTAACTTCAGCAGGGCTGTAACTGTGAGCAGCTTCTCCAGCAGAATCAGCTGGTGCTCTGAAAAGGAAAGCAGCTCCTGGCAGGGCGGCAGAGCCTCTGCAGGTAGGTGGCTCTGTCCCCTGGGTCAGCAAGGCAGCTTGGATTTCCTGCTCAGACTCATCAGACCTCAAGCTGTCTGCCAATTCTAACTCTGTTCTATTTGTCACTCCAAGTAGTCAAAAAACCCAAAAAATCCCAAAACCAAACAAAAACAAACAAACAAAAAAAATCCACCCAAAAAACAAAACAAACAAAAAAACCCACAAAAAAACCCCCACCCAACCAACACCAAACCAATCAAACAAAAATAAAAAATCAAAACCGACAAACAAACCAACCAACAAAAATANAAAAAAAAAAAAAAAAAAAAAAAAAAAAAAAAAAACCCACAACAACAGCAACCAAAACAAACAAACAAACAAACAAACAAAAACCACCAGCACTGCTGCACTGTTCCTACTATGCCCCAGGAAAGAGGCAGACGACCCTGGGCTGACTCTCCTCAGCTCAGAGCTTAGCTGGGGTGCTTGCCTGGGAGTGGCTCATTTGTCATAGGCCTTCCTCCCATTTACAGCTCAGCCAAGGAAACAAGCAGGAGCTGGAGAAGTGTTCTCTGGGGGAGCTCCCAGCAGCTACTTAATTTCCCAGGAAGAGTGATTCCAGTAAAAGCAACGGGTTTTCACCCTCTTGTTAGCAGGAAAAATGGAAAAACTTATAGAAAAAGACAGCTCTCAATTTTCTCCTCTTTTATTATCTGCTAATATCACGACTGCACTTCCAGCTCTTTAGTGCCTATGCGAAGTTTAAAGCACATGAAGAAGAAACTCATTTTAATGCTGTCTAAATTCAAGAGGACAGACAAACATTGTGAGTAGCCCTCCACTTACTCCTTCCTTCACAAAAACTATTATTCTCTCTTTCGGTACAACTCAAATACATTCTGAAGTTATTATAAAGAGAACAGTTCTGCAAGATAACAAATATTCCCAGGCTATCACTGAAATTAACAGAGTATTTTGGCATCAGATACTTCGCAGTGTCAGGTGGTCATTAAAGATCTCCAAATCTGCCTTGTAGGTTTTTTCTGTTCCTGCAGTATTCATTTCAGTGTATTCCAAAATAACCACCAATATTCTCACGAGCCATGCTCCGTGTCGTCACCAAGTAGTGAAAAGAAAACTCAAGTTAGCATAAGCAGTTTTAGAAAGCACAAGGGAGGAAAGAAAAATATCATTCGCATGGGTGGGAATAAAAGTACATTATCTATTAGTAAAAACATATGGAAAAAAACCCCCTTGTATATTTTAGTTATACTGAACCCAGAATTTATAGTATCCCTTCACCACTGAAAGAAAAAAAAAATAGGATCTCTGCTACATTGTTTTGCAGTCCTTTGTTTCTCTTATACACTTACAGGTCTGGCAGTGATTCTCTGTTGGTCCCCAGCACCGTCCTGTGCAGGACTTGTGGCAACGACCACCTGCAGGACAGACAGAAAGAGAGAGATTGGAAATTCCTTTCATTCCTTTAACATCCAGCAACCACAGAAGATGAGTCCATCTTGTCTTTGGAACGTTTTTATGCTTTAGCAAGGTTGAAACAGTGCCTGTAAAAAAGGCACAACTAAATAACCAGACCTGGTGTCAAACTTATGTGAAATACAGGTGCTTATCTAAATGCTTTACACCCTAAATACCTTTTTGCTATGCATGATGACCGGGACATTTTAAACCAAAAAGAAGTATGAGCGAGTGTGGGGGACTGAGGAACAACGTCATCACTCAGTGCTATCAATATTACTTTCCACAGCCTATGCAAGACCTGCTGATGCCTCCACAGGACAAGAGATGGCTGTGCTGAAAAGGCCATACAGCTACTGACCTCCTGTCCAGTTTCATCTGAACAACGGGACATTCCACTCAATGCCTTTGGTTAAAGGCCACCTCTCTTCCCCACAAACTTGCATGGTCTGCATGTCCAATATTATGGTAAGGGAAATGTGCCCTGTGCAACCACTTAACGGTGTCAGCAAAGCTCACAGGACATTCTGTTTTCACAGTTTTTTAGTTGCCTATGGTTGTGCTTCAGAAGGAGGCTCATGTTCCTTCAGACCTTGGATGTGATGCTCTGCATCATCTTTCCACAGGCTGATAGGTTTAGTCCCTGAAGAAAACTACATGTAGGTGCTTCCACTGTAAAATATAGCTGTAAGAAGAAGCATTAGCAATGGTGGGGTTTGTAAACTACCTAGTAATTAGTGACTGAAACCCACCTGGGCTGAAGTGGGAGTTGAGTTCACATGTCCATGTCATGGCAAAATGCTGACCCGTGTGAGAGGGAATGGCAAGCAAGGAGAAGAGCTGGAATGTTCTCCTCTGGCTGCACTTCAACACCACTGGAGAGAGTGCTCAGACAGGCCCACACCAGTCTGGGCTGCAAGGGAATGGAGACCCCATTCCATGGCTGCCATGTGGACACGGCCAAAGTCCAGCCACGCTCCCAGGTGTGGCAGTGCCTGAAGGGCAGGCAGGCCAGCCCTTCACAAAGCCAGAGCTGATGGGATGAGCCAAGACAGCCAACATAAAGCTTGTGGAAGACCATGCACAGTCCTTATCGCTGCACTTTTGATCGCAGGAACCCAACCTTGTGTTTGATTAAACTTTTATACATCACTGAATACTGCTGATATTCTGTTAAGTGAATTTCCCCTTTGAACCTGATCCAAGTTCAATCCTTTCAATCGTGTATTAACAGCTGCTGCTGCTAACACTGCTCCATTACACTAAATCAAATACTTGCCACATGCCCTGATGGGAGACGGTGTCAGAGAAAGTGCAAAATGTCTCTCAGCCAAGGTTGGATCACCCTAACGACAAACACTTCTCCTGTGCTAGCAGTGTGCTCACACCTGCAAGGTGCTACAGAGCTGAGCAAACCCACTGTGATGGTCATATGAAGTCAGACTCTCTGTCACTGATTTTTCCAAGCCAGCATTCCTCGCTTGGCATTCCTGGTGCTATTGATGATGCTGCCTGGTAATTACCACACTGAATGCCAACTACCTTGTTAAAACTACCAGCTCCTTGTTGCATTCATGTTCATTTAAAGCAATTATACTTGGGAAACATTGTTGCTGATATCACCAGCGCATAATTTGCTGTCACCTTCTACCATCTGTTTATTTAGATCACAAATGTACTATAACTACATAAATGCAAACTCATTCTGGCTGACAGGGAAGGCACTCCATCTGGCATGAATAATGCAACTTTAATCAGTAATAACGATTATTATGATTATTAAGAGACTACTGGAACCCTGCACAGAAAGCAAATACATCCACATTGATTTATAAGAATGAAAGTTTAAAATGGTGAGGTAAACAACAAATTAAAGGAAGAATTTCAGCAGATGAGACTTGATAAGATACAGGTTGTTAGCTGATTTTGGTACTTGCTGAACTGAATAGAAATGCTCCCCTGGAAGTGGGTTTTATTAACTAGCTACTCCTGATCAGCAGGAGGAGCAGGATGGATGCACACTCAGAGAACCTCCACCACCCTGGGCTCTGCTTAGCCCTTCCCTGAGCCAGAGCATCCCTGCTGGGGCAGCTTGGGAGGAGCCACAACCCACCCACAATACAGCCTCCTCCAGCAAGACCCTCCTGTATCCCAATCCTTCCCTGAGCTCCAATCTCGTGCCTCTCTAGACTCAGAGGTCAGGAGCTCAGGGAGCAAGCCCTGCATCCACCACCATGAAGCACTGCACAGATGACTTGAACCACACATTCCTGAGACACAGTGAGGCAGCAATCTGGCTGCTTCTTCCCCTTTTTGTCCCTGGATTCCACTCCCTTCCAAACATTCTGTAAACACTGGGCTTTCAACTGTAATACGTGCTGTGGGATAACACAGAAAAAACTTCAGCATCCCTCCAAGTGATCCCTAACTAGAGAGTCTGCCCACACCTCTGTAAAAGCTGCAATTAAAATACAAATCTTCATGTCTGAGCTGATCCTCGGTATGCAGCCAAAAATTTATTCAGCCACCTCTATTCCTCCTGGAAATAAAAGCAATTCAGCATCTTCAAAACATCATTTTAAAATTTTTTTTAACTTGCATGCCTGCTGCCTGGTACATGACTTTGTTTGGCAGTGTCAGATGATGATTTGCATTTAAATAGAGATATTTAACAATAAAGCAAGAAAAGGCTGCCAGTTTCCTTTTTTCTCACCGGGAACTCAAAAGTGTCTGTTTCATTGTTTTCACTTTTCTCAGCTGTACAGACACAACCAGGAGCTGAGCTTGTAGGCAGCACACCTCTGAATTGCATTATGCGTCCTTTTGAAGGTCAAATATACTGAGAATTAAAAACCAAACTCCCTCCAAATAGTGTATCTATATTGGCTTGATTGGTTTAAAGAAAAAAAAAAAACAAAAAAACAAAAACAACTTTCTTTGCTCTCAATATGAACTGGTCTAGATTCTGCCCTCACATCCTTCTGTATTTCACCTGGTTTTCCACACTAAGGGAAAATCTGTCATGTAATAAGGACAGTCTGAAACCCATTAAAGACCAGCTCTGCAAAATTAAGACAGAAATAGTCCTGTGGAACTCAACATACGCACTCAGGAGCATAACAAGCATTTATTGAGGAGTAGGTCTCACAATGAGATCGGTATGTCAGGCTTAAAGATGATAAATATATTGGCCCTAAGGTTCACAAGGCCCTTGGAGGAATTATACTACTCACATATCTTCCTGTATATATTTCTTAAGATTTTTAGACTGTGAAGCAACAGAATTGAAAAGAAAAAAATATGAAACAATTTGTGGCATAAATCATTCCTGTTATTCCTTGTGTCTAAAACATTCAAAAGCCCTCCAACATACAGCAGAAAGGGCTAAAAGAATTTGGCCAAAAAAACCCCCTCTGCAGGGCACAACCTTGGTCCATTCACTTGTTTCTTCACATTAGTGAAGGTACAGGTTTTCCTTTTCCAAGCAAGATAAGGAAGGAAAGAACCCACAAAAGTCTCCTCCCCATTACAGCTGGGACACTGGAATACATCTCTGCTCTGGAATACGTAGCATTCTTTTGAACACACAGTGACAGTTTGGAAGCTTCCACAATTTTCACAGGTTTTGTAATGAAATCTAGGTTGAGAAAAGGCAGATTCCCACTGGAACCTGAGAATTAATTTTGCTTTGGCAAATTGCACACAGAAAACCAATGTTTTGTCTCCTGGGCTATCTTCCCTTGGCTAAAGCTACTGCAGCAGATCTGAATTATGGACTCTGGGCAGAGCACCTTCCTTGTCCTTTCCAGGACAGAGTTTTATTTGTGGGAAATGCTTCTGCTTTCCCAGCCAGGGAAAGTCAGCAGCAGGAAATGTTTGCTCACTAGCTTAGGAAAGACCAAGGTTACTTCATCCTTGTGTTTTCCTGAGAATTGAGGAGGGCTTTCCTTTGACTCCAGGCTGACTTTATTATTTCAGAAACAGTAAAACCACAAAGGATTAAGTTACTGATGAGACAAGAAAAATGAAGTCCTCCTCTCAGCTCTAAGCTCAGTGTCATACACAGAAGAAACCCAGCTTCTTGCCATCAGCCATGCCAGCTGCCTCCAGCAGACCCCTCTCAGTAGAAGGAAAGCAGAAATAAAAGAAATGTCTTGCTTTGCACAAAACTTACATTTACAGATGGTTTCCACCAGGTTAATAAATCACCATTCAGTGTTAGGATGCCTGCAAAACGCTGATACTGAAGTGCAAATAAACACAGACAAAATAAAATGGCTTAGATGGTTCCAAGCCATAGTTTTAAGCAGCCTCTTTACTTACCTAACAATCTAAAATAATTGATTGACTATAAAAACAGCTATAAATCATTTATTAGCTGCTGTAAGCTGCTTATAAACTCATCCTTTGCCTAAAAAATTCACTCCTGCAAAAATCCTAGAGATGCCATAGAGAAATTTCTAGACATAACCAGACCTAAAGTCCCAGAAATTCCAGGTATACTCTGTGATAAGAGTCTCAGGCTGTTCTTTGCATGGTTTAGGTGAGACAGGAGGTTTGAATACACCTGTGTGTGGTTTTTCTAGGCAGCTAAACTCCTTCGTTCTAGGCATGCATAGATAACAAAATCAGAATGTAATTCAAACACTGCAACATAGCATTAAGGAGAATTGAAGATACTGTTGTTGTGATGGATTGTTCTGCCTGTATCAGGCCATAATGCCTTCTCTGTCCTTGTCTGACTATTCCTATTGTCACACATTCATTCATTCACACTTCTCTGTTAGGTAAAAATAATTTTGCATTTCCTACCTGCCCTGTGCTAGCCTTCAGATCTCTCCTATTGATTTGAAAGTTAATTACCTAAGAGTCTCACACTTCCCAGGATTTCCTTCCCTAATGGCAGGAGAGACACATGTTGCAAGAAAAAGTAAAACTTTCTGCAAAAGAAGAAAATGTGTTATAGAAATATCTAGTGCACATTTTCTCTTCCTCTGTAGAAGCATTATGGGATACAGAAATCTAAGGGTCAGTTCCTCCACTGCTAAAAGACTATATGCTTCCACTCATGTTAGAGGAATTCACCTAAGGATCTATTACCAAATAGTTTTCCACCATAGGATTATTCCCATAAAATTCAGGCTTTTCTTTCACAAGCTGTACCTGCATTGGTATTGTTAATTTTATTGTGGTAAATGGCAGCAGCTGACCTTTCTGTCTCCTCTCTATATTTCTGCTTCTCCCCTGAAGTCTCCATGCCCTGGGGAAACATCCTGCACGAATATTAATGGGATCCCTTTACAGAGAAAACTCACATAGGGCTCATCAACGAGCACTTACACTGCTCAAAAGCACAGCACCCGTTGTGGGTGCATCCATCCATCCCTTTCTTGCCCAGCCTCACCTGCCAAGAGGATCATGCAGCCTAGAGCTCAGTAAGGGAGGAAGCAAACTCCTGCTCACGATCACTTCCAACAGGGACTTCCAGTTCTGCCAGTCAACACCTCTATCTCCCCCTCATGTTCCTCAGCAGATAAGGAAAGAGACAAACACAAATGGAGAGGGACTCAGGGATAAGCAGCTGAAAAGAAACTGGCCTGGGAAACAGGTCTGGGAAATGAAAACAATCCAAGAGATATGTCCTGAAAGACAGGCACAGAAAGAGATACAGGGACAGTGTGAGGGGGAGCAGGGAGAGGGAGCAGAGATAAAACTTAGCCAGCACTGAAGAAAACAAAAACTGAATAGCAAAGAGGGATGCATTACCTTGAGTAATGTGGGATGGAGACAACCCTCGTGTGTGCACAGGGACCGGCTGTCTGTTGAGAACTGCAGAATTACAGAGTATTGCCAGATACACTGGTGGCAGACAGTTTTGATTTTAAGAGAGATTGGCCACCAGAGGTAAAGGAATAAATGGGAAGTCAAGAAGAGCATGTCAGCAGCACCAAACGGGCTTGGGCTGCTGGATTCATATCTGTTGCTGACAGCTCTGTGCTGATAGGGAGCTCACTGTAACGTTACTGCAGCTGCTACAGAAAAATGTCTTCAGGCCACAGTAATGACTACAGAAAGGGACCTGAGGGGGGTAATGAAGACACTGGTTATTTTTTTCTGTCTGGAGCAGACAGTGCTGGTGAGGCTGTGCAACTCGATGCATTAATTGGGGGTTTAGTCATCCACACAAAATAAAAACCTTCACATATGACATAGTCTAAAACTTTGCAATGATTAAGCAATTAGGAGCTATTAATTATCACTGCTTATAGCTGTTAGCACAGAGCAGTGTAAGTGAATTTCCCCCACTGTGATGGTGAATTAGTTCCAATCAGCATCAAATGCCTTCCTGAACATGCACACAGGGATGCTGAGCAAATGGGGAGACACAGCCAGAAGGCTAAAAGGATAGGTCAAGTCATACCTGCTGCTTGGCAGGCTCATCAAGAACAACAAAGCCTCAGGAACCCTTCCGCTGAAATCATTACTGTTAAAGAAATCATCCATAGGTGACTGCCCCTCCTCCCACAGTGCCCAGGAGCAACAGAGCAGCCCCGTCCCTGCTAACGGGGATCCATCCTGGGATCAGAATGGGAACATTCCTTCCAGTGGACCATCCCCAAAGCACACAGACCACAGCCCCAGGCCCCTTCAAAATACTGGAGTAGCTCTTATTTTCTCTTTCCTCTGTGAGGAAGGGGAGGGTGCCATTCCACCACCTGTATGTGGACTCTCACTCAGGGTGCCGAGTTAGGCATCTCGTTGTTTCCTTTGCTTCTTGTGATGAAGGCTCTCTCCTCTCGGGCCAGCAAGCCAAGAAACAGTCTGGGGGCTGCTCTCTGGAAGGGGAGAGCACAGAGCTGGCAGCCATCCCTCCCCAGGACAGCTCTCCTGACATGGGGAGCTCTTCAGCCCCAAAGGGAGAGAGCTGAGCACAGCAAACCACCATTCCTGGGCTCGTGCCCCGCAGCTCGGTGGCTGTGATCACTGGAGAGCCATGGAGCAGAACACCCCTAGGACTATCTCTGTATTTAACTTCATGTATTTCACCCAGAACTTCAACTGATAAAGTAGGAAAGATGCCAACTAAGACAAGCTTGGGGCAGTTTCCAGAGGGAGGTGAGAGCCAGGACATACAGATTTGAATGCCTCGATGCAAGGTAGGAAACTGAACCCTGCTCCCCCACACCCTGAAGAACTCCTGTGCTGATAATGTGGAGAAAAAGGGGAGAAAAGTCTTACAGAGGAAATTGGAGTGTGAGCAGAAGACAGGTCTGTGAGAGGAAGGCACTGCAGATTCCAACAGACAGAGACCATAGAAAGCCTTAATATTCACCTCAGCATTTCCCCCTGCATGGAGTGTCTGCATTTCCTGTACAAGCAGCAGTGCCTGCCATGCCCAGCACTGACACCTGCATCCTTCTATACCCAAGGTCACTGCCCACTGGCTCTCAGACCTGGTGGGACAGCACAGCACATCCAAACCCACAAACAAGCAGGGAGCACAGGGGCATCTGTGGCAGTGCCTGGAATACATCTGGAGTCAGGTCTCTGTCCGTAAGAGCAGCAGCACTTACTGTCCACTGCATAATTTGGCTGAGAACAGAAGGATGTAGATGTAAGTTGCTTTTTTAGGGGCCAGGATGTGGAGCGCTGAGAAAAAAATTCCTGCACCATTACATGAGATTTTCAAAGGAGGCTCTCAACAAACTCAAACACACAGCTCAGACTGTTCTTCTGTGGGTTTAACAGCAGCTCCTCAAACAGGTCAAGTCAGTCAATATCACATAAATCAAAATACTGTCCTGGTCTAATGTTCCTGTAATGCAGCCAAAGCAGTAATAAAGTTTGAACAGAGGGACATACAGTTTTCATTTTTTAAACAAAGTAAAAACCTCAAAGAAAGGAAATCAGAACTTGAAACTGAATTGGCTTTTAAAATTCATTTTATTCTTTCTTGATCCCACGTAGTATTCCTAGAGTCTGACAGGGTGTATTTAGAAGTGCTAATGTTTTAATCATCTTCTGACTCAATTATATGGAAATACTAGAAAGGAATTTCTCATTTCCATGAAATCTAGAGTCCAGTTTTAGGCTAGTTTTTTAAGTTCAGATAAGCCTCTTAATGTGCTTATCCAAAATGTCTTTCTGGCTATTTGAAACAAAACTGATGACTACAAAACAATATTTGTACCACAGAAGCCCATTTTCCACTGTTGAAAAATGGTGATTGGACATACACTCTGATGTTTAGATTTAGTGTTTGCTATACACAAAAATTTAATGAAAATAATCATACAAATTTCAGACTGCAATTTCCTGGACAATCTTCAGAGATTCTCAGAGATCTGCTCTAGGAGGTGATGCTTTGGGCATGATGGGACTGCCGTGCAGGTGTAATACGGCAGCAGGTGTGAAGGGACCCAGAATGAAGACCCTGAAGCTGCCCTGGGTTTGGGCAGACCCACGGCCAGAGCCCTTTAGCCAAGTTGTCCACAGGACAGCAACTCTCATGACAGTTCTGAGAGTTTCTGCCAGAAGAGACAGACCCAACAAAATCCTTAAGAAACACAGGTGTGATAGCAAGCAAGGCTTGGGGTGGATTTGTGTTTGATGAAGGGAGCAGAACGGAGTGTTGGGAGAAGCCACCTTGGTAGTGCCAGCACTGCACCCACCCCTGTGAGGCACTGACCAAGCCCACCTGAGCGGGGGCTGGGACATGGAGGGTGGGAGGCACACAGATCCTGCAGACACTACTCAGCAGCTGATTTTATACTCTTTCTTTCCTTCCCCTTTCCCATAGCAGCTCTTTGAAGGCAGGTGAGAGCAGCTGAAGCTTGCTGTGAGAGACCAATCCCTCCCACCCACCCACTCACTCAGCACAAATCTGGCAATCACCATGCAATTAGGCTATTTTAAATATTCGGAGTATTTGGGGGTTGTTTCCCGCTTTCAAGAAACGCCGGTGCTTGTGATAAACAAGCAGCCTGTAATGGAGAGGAGTGCTTTCATTCAGCCTGAAAGTCTCTCCCTTGTGCAATACACTGCTTAAACACCAATCTGTCATAAACAGGTGCTGTGCAGCAATACATTATACACACACAGGTTGCCATTAACAGATAAGCATTTGCCAACAGTTGCTACACACCACTACGTGGAGCCCTACTTCAATTCTGTAACTACAGAACCACTGCAATATTTTATACATCAGCATGGTAACCTCTGCCACTGGGTGAGTGACTTTCACCTCCCAACAGCTATAAGAAGGAAGGAAGATGCTCAGTGAAACTGGTCAGCACTTTGGCAGGGGTGGGGTTGGTTCTGCAGCTGTGTATTTTTTGTTGACATTTTTGCAAAATGTATTTCTCAGCGCCAAGAGACGCCCATGCCTGAGACTCTTCAGCAACTGTTAATGCTGGTTTTCTCCGTGCCCTCCTCTCTGTACCCATGACTTCTAGAAATCCCCATGTCTGTAGCAGTTACTTTGCTTGCGCTCTCGTAGCATAAGGAATTCAGTCCCTCACAGCATTATTTTTTCTTATTTGTGTTCATTACTTATTTTTTATTCAGTAACTCAACTGTGAGAGGCGTCGTATTTCCATTAGATGCCATGTCCGCTTGCCTTTCAAATCTGTTTCAAGGGCAGTCACCAATTGACAAATCCCTTCTGAAAATGCTGGCTGAAGGTATTTACTAGAAAGCTAAACTGATTCCCTTTATTTAAAACACGCTGTTCTGGGTTGAGGAAAAAACATTACAGGCAACTTCAAGCAGTTCAGCTTGCCATTCTAATGCTAATCAAGCTCACCGTACCACTAGGTTTCATTTATTCCTCCATATTCAGATATATCTGCTTGACAAAAACTATTCTTTAAAATCAAATTTTTCTGTTACTGTGTTTGCCTTTCAATTCCAGGTAAATAAATAAATCCTGTCTGGACTAGAGATTCCTTAATGAAAGGAAAAGCATCCTCCGTGTACCCTGAACAAAAGGTAGATGTGGGACTTTCTGAATTTTCTTTCCAACTGAGACGTCCATGAAACCATGACTGCTGCTGAAGTGCAGTGCCTTAAGCCCGTGAAGCATGTGCCACATGGAAGGAGCTTTCACAAAACAGCTGAGGTATTTGTGGCTTTTTATGGAAAAGAACAGCTTCTCCTCCTGGCTTTGCCATGGTGATGCTGCGGCAGGGAACGTGTTCTGTACCCAGACCACCTGTCTGCTGAGGCCCCGTTTGCTGGTCTCCAAACATACATTTAAAATGTTAATTGAACTCCAAGTAATAACCTCAATGAAAGGCTATAATTTAACAAACTCTGCAATAACAAATGTCTTCAGGATATACTCTCTGTAATGCCATTTTCTCTGTAGGTAGTTTCCAATTTAGATGTACACCAGAAATGATACACTAGCTATTCTGAAAGGTGGCTTTAAGCATGAATTAGTCACTTCCCTCTTTTCTTTTCACCAGCATACATAAATATATTGCTGTTACTCTGGCCTTCTGCAGAGCAAAATCCTTGTGCTTGGAAAAAGCACAAAATGCCTTGCAGGAATAACTGGACAAAATGTGGTTATCTCATCTGTGTCCTGATACTGAGGGCTGGGGGTTGGTTTACAAATACTCAGGATTTATATGTAATTGTCTCCTGTTAAGAAACATCCACTGGTGCTGAAGGAAAGCTTTCCTTGTACTTCTATTTTTGCTGCATTCACCTCTCCTCAATCCTTACTAACCAATGGCTTTTTCACACCCGAGGGAAAGGACTCCATCCTTTTCTTGCTCTGATCCAAGTCTGATCCAAGACCCCATATTTCATCAGTGGGGCCATGGCTTCCCAAGGGCAGCAGGACTGGTTCTGTGCAGAAGTCTCTTTTGGGTGGCCCAGCTGAAAACACTGCTGTGGACATGAACAGCATTTTATACAGTTTAGGCACAGCACACCTGAGAACTGGTGTAAGGCTAGGACTTTTGGGAGAGATTGCAAGGATGTGACAAACCCCTATTCTTCACAGCTACCACATAAGTACTTCAGAGTTAAACACCCAATGGTCTGACCTGAGTATAAATTTCCAGAGAAGTGGCTTTGTGTAAAAACGATCCTTTTCTAATATTGCAACTACTGGTACAAAAGCTGAATTACTGTGCTCTGTGAAGATTTACAAGGTCACTACTGAACATTAAATCAAGGGGCTGCCCACTGTCAGGCCTCATTCTGTAGCTGCAATAAATGCCTGTACACAAATTCACCCGTATCCCTTGCCAGCAACTCCAAACAGAGACTCAGTACCCAAGGGAGAATACAAAGCTTATCACTTACACAAAATTCCATGCAAATATCAACTCATGCTTCTTGTGAAACACAGTACAAGAATATAGTACATATGCTGAAAAGAATGTACATATATCCACATGGCTGATTTTCTCCTATAATGTTTAAAAAATGTAAGGGGCTTCTGGTCTTAAACTAGATTGACATAAAGACATTTCTGCTAAACTCAGTTTCTATCAGATTATTCTAATTTCTGTAATATTTTAAAGACGTGTATTTTAGAAACTCTATTACTCCTTTTGCTAGCATGTGGAAAAGTGGCAGTAGAACATGGCTCAGTTATTGGGGCTGGTGGGGCAGGTTAACCTGAAAAAGCAAGTCACAAAGACAGTGTGACAGAAGAAATTAAGAAAGAAAGGAAGGGAAAAAAAAAGAAAAAAATTACAGAGTCAGCACTGACTCCCATCAACCAAAACCAGGGACAAGTATGTCAAACTGAGCTGCAATGCTTCCAAAGACACCTGCTCCCAGGTAAGGTCACTGACAGCTGGGATTGCCAGGAGCATGGAGGGCTGACTTCAGAAGCAGCCACACAGCTGGGAAGTCCATTTTTTGTTCCTTTAATTAAAATGCAAAGTGCTGGCTAAATGGTAAACATTTAATTAAATTTGTCTCTATGTTTCAATATTAATAAAACACATGAAAAATGCATTAAGACCCAGCTAATTGGGGACTCTCCAAAAGTAGCTGTAAATGAGCAATTATAATACAATTGGGGTGTTGTTCCCCAGGGATCCCCAGGACTGACACTTCTTAATATTCCAGACAAAGGTTTAGAAATTATTAAAATATCCCAGGCAATAAAGTAGACAGAAGACAGGAAGAGTGAAACCCAGCAAATTACAGTGAGGAGCAGCCAGTATCAGAGAATGAGCCAGGCTGGCAGGTAAGCTGGAGTCACTCACACCAAACGACTTTTATAGAGCCAAACATAAGATTGCCTATCTCAGAATAGAGCACACAGGCTGTATTTGCTGGGGGAGAAAACAGGGAGTGTCTGTATCACACAGCTATCAGAACTGCCTGAACACCAAATTCCTTGCATGAAGCTGAATCACAAAGAGCATAGTTTTTACTTCTATTGGTTATATGAGGAATAAAACACCACGCACACTTTGGCTTCTGCCTTCTAAAAGCAAACTGAAAAATACACAGTTTACATTGATGAGCAATGAAAATTACTCTGGGGCTGAAAAGAAATTCCTCCTTATGAGAGATGGGAGAACCTCTATCTGTACAGCTTTTGAAAGAAAAGCAGGAGGTGAGCTGATGACACGGCACACTGAGAGAAAAAGCTGGCTAGGAGAGCTCTGTGAGTCAGCCAGAGAAAGTGGAAGATGCAACATCTATGATTTACAACTGTGCTCAGACTGAAGATAAAGGCAGCTGGTATTATTCCTTTTAATATTGGGAAATAACCAACTTCTGGAGGGACATCTGCACATCTGCAAAGCTCCAGAGCAGTGCCAGGAGAGTGCAGAGAGCACTCGAGCCCATGGCCATTGGGATCTCAAAGCCAGGTTGGAAGATAAGCTCCAGCCAGGGAAGTTACTGAGCTCCACACCAGGGAAGCTGAGGATATTCCAGTACTCTGCACACAGGAACTAGAACTAATGGTATTTCAAGGCTCCTTTTACCCTTGAGAAAACTATGAATCAACAGGCAAAAAAAGCACAAAGTTTTGGAAAAGTGGAGTTTTCAAGCAGTGTTTCCCTGGAATACCACTGCAGCAGCCCTCTTGTTAAAGGGCAGAAATGAGCCCAGACACAGACTCCTTGTTTAGCACAGCATGAAAAGGGCCCTGGTTCAGTCCTCTTTACAGCTCAGCCACCCTGCCTCCAACCATTCCCTGACCCTGCCTGCAGCAGCTCCTGCTGTAGGTTTCCCTTGCAGCCTCTGACTGCTGGTTCTTTCCTGCTGAACTCTGACTGCAGGGATCAGTTTGCAGCCTCTGAGTGCAGCTTTTACCCAGCCAGACTGTGACTGCAGGTTCCAACAACAGGGTCTGACTGCACACCCACACTGACCTCACTGCAGGGATTCTCTCTGCCCAGGATCACGATTCATGAGTCTCTCCCTCACACTCCTCCTCCATGATGATCCTCTCTCACCAGCTCAGCACCCCTCTTTTATATCACTCATCCTTATTGGCTACAGCTGTTACTCATCAGGGTTGGGCTGTATTGGGTAATTAACACAGCTGTTACTCATTAGGGGTGAGGTCATCTGTATTCCCTTCTCCTACAGAGTACACCAAGGGATTTATTGAACCACAGGCACACCCTAAAAACCAAGTCTTTTCCCTGTAACTCTGCAGCAGTGCTTCTGCACAGTTCAGAACTGGGATACTCTCACACCACAGGCTGCAATTAGAGTCAGAGCAATGACAGAGGAGTACCATGCTGTGAAGAGCAAGGAACTAAAGTTGTTCTGCCTGAAGAAGTACCTTGCCAAAAATTCCAGCTTTATTCACAGCTGATAGGCACTCAGTTGAAAAGCCAGATTGACAAAGGGAATTTTTTTCAGAGATCTCACTGCACTTCAGAGTCTGAGCAGAAACTTCAGTTCAGGAAAATATGTTAAAATGGATGTAATTTTCACAGAGTTTATTCTACACAGCTCAGGGCACATGCCAACACACAACATTTTTTAAAATAATGCCTTGAAAAGCAACTTAATTTTTTTTAAAACTTGAAAATGGAGAGTGATTTTTACACCCATATTACCCAAACAATCACCAGATCTATCATGAACATACCCCCATACTTTCAGTATTTTTGAGACCATTATTGACTGTTTTGAACTGATATATATTGGCTATGGAAGTGACCTCAATGCAACAATTCAAACTCTACAAGCTTTTCTGTGAAACAAAAACTCCAAGTACAGTTCCTCTGAAAATTCTGATTTAGTACTATGGTCTTTGTCAAATCCTGTAAAAGAGGTCACTTGACAAAATGTGAGGCTTGTCCAGTTCCTGCTAACAACAAAACTGCACATTGAAGACACTAATGAAAGCAGCCAGATTTTCGCTGGACTCTCCCAAAAGCTGCTCAGAGAGCTCTACGAATTTTGAGGCATTTTGGGCAAGAGGACCTAATGCTTTTCCCCTGCTTTATTTTCCCTGCTGGGAGCTGTACCCTGGGTTTCTACCTCTGAAGAGCAGAGCTCCAGCTGTTCAGTTAAGGGACTGAATGCAAAAAGTGGCTAACGGGAATAGGCTCTTGCAAAGCCAGCCTTCAGCATGTTTGGCCAGTACTTGAATTCACGGCTGATTTTTGGAAGGAGAGAAAACAGATTTTCAGCATTGCAGAAACAATTCCAGTAACGTAAACCTAAAGGGAAAATTTTGTTCCTTGGAGAGTTAAGTGCTTTTGAGATTCCCACTGTGATGTGCTCGGCTTAAAACCTCACGCTGGCAGCGCAGAATCCAGGTAAACAGAAGAGAAGGCTGTTTTCAAGTTACAACTAATTCCAAAAGCTTCAGCTACAAGATACCAGTATGGGAAGGTGGTGCAAGCAGTAAATATTTCAGTGTGTGTATGAGTCAAAATGCCAGGCACAGTCCTGGGAGAGCTGAAGCACATGTGGTCCCTGGTGCAGGGTTTGTTTATCCAAGCGCTGCACCAGCAGCCACTGCCTCTTGTGCATCTGAACAGTGACACCGTGTCACTCAGAGGCCTCCAACATGAGCTTTTCTGCATGCATTTGATCAGAACTTGAAGAAAAAAGGAGAAGCAGCACTCAGGATTCGCATGTCTGCAGTATTTCTGTCAGTGTTTAAGACACCATGGCCTTTTCAACCACCTCCTCAACACTGATGTGACAATGAAAGCCTGTGAAGAAGGGAATCAGAGGAGCTTTATTCCCAGAGCTCACTGGCCATATTCTCTTCTGCCTAGCACTGATGTGAATGAAGGAGATTGCCAGAATTGGCAGATCCAAGGTATGAAACAGGCACAGAGGCAGGGGACTGATTTTACTTGAGTGTTTTCGTTTCACTCCACCCTTTTGTCTTCCTCTGCTGATTGCACTGGAGCAGCAAGGGAGGGTTCAAGTGAAATTATCCTTGAAGTCAGACCATTATCAGCTTTCCCAGCTGGCTGGGGAAGGGAACAGCACGGGCACATGCAGTGTCAGCTCCCTGGCAGGGCTGTGCCCTGAGCTCCCACACAAACTAGTGCTCAGGTGTGCCAGGTGTGACACTGCATTCACATCAACCTGCTGCAGTCACTCTGGCCAGGGCCAAAGCCCAGCAAGCTTGGGGGTCTTCTCTGAGGGTGGGAACTTGCTCTTCTGGACGTGTAGACACCTCTGGGGAGGCTTTATGTCCTCTACTGATGGTTGGAAAGAATGCCAGAGATGCCAAAGCGCCATGCTGTGTTTGGTACTGCTCCTGCTGGAACGATGACGTACCAGATTCTGACACATGGCAGGTCACAGCCTCTGTCCCTGGATGTATTCTCTGCCAGGGACCACTGCTGAGGTGCTCAGTGGAACAGCCCTCACAATTCCTGGGGCATAAGGTACCCTCCAGTCCTGCCAGTCATGGCTAAACATGGCACGTGATGCTGCTGGCCAGGTCTTACAGGATCTCACATTTCCACATGCTTCCCTAAATTGCTGCTAGGATGGACTTTGCTGAGCTTCACACAGCAGGTTTGGTTGGTTCACATTCCCTCCTGCAAAGGTTTGTAGATAAACAGTAGAACCCAGTAGTTCTTTCCAAAATATTTTGACAATGGGATATTCTCAGTAATCCCAAGCAACACATACTTCTGTAGTTCCAGTGGATTTAGCCAAGATTTCCATTGGATGGGAGACACCTGAGACTTAAAGAGTAAATACATGCACATGCTGGATGCAGAAAAGCATGAGTCATGGTCTGTGCAGAAAAGAATGCACTGAGCATCATTTGCAGCGGTGGAGAAAGCAAGGCTGGGCACAGCAAGCACTCACACTCCCTAGCAGGTTGTGAAAAGTGACATGTGAGCCAAAATTATTCAATGACATTTAATGACACCAATTTCCAGGGTTAAAATTCAATGCTCATTCCTCCAAGTCCTATGTGTGTGCATAGTACATGCATGCACCCACACACAGACAGCTATTTAATTACAGGCTATTTTAAATGGTCTTTTCTGTACCTGAGTTCTTTATTACCCAAAGCCTTAGGACCTTTTCAAGCATTTGTTGGCTTTTTGTATAATAGGGTTTATATTTTCACCTATGTAAGTTGTGAAGACAGAAATGGTTTGGATTAGCTAATTGAATCAAATTTCACAGGATTCATGAATTGTATTGAGATGGGATCAAGTTTCTCAGAAGACACTTATGTTTGTTACATTAAATACAGTCCAGTTGTGCACTGCTTCATCCTAAGCAAGGAAAAATAGAGTAAAATTTGGGTGGCTATCTTAATGAAGCTGCCTTAGTGCATAGCTCTCAATCATCATTGAAATAATGCTGTTTATGTCATTTATCAAGCACAAATGGCAAAGCACAAATTGTTCCTTCCCTATGTTTCAAAACAACTCAAAAGGAATTAAAAAAAAAAATTGAAGAAAACTGGACTTTGCTACGTACATTCTTTCATCTATGTGTATGTGGGTGCTAATATTTGCCTTCTTTGCTTTCAGGGTGTGATTCTAAAAGTGCTCAGAATTAATCTTGTTCCAGTTCTTCTGGAGTCACCAGTAAAACTTCTGTTACCTCAAAAAGATAGTATTGATGTTGGTTGCTTTTTTAAAAGAGCAGAAGCATTTGTCTTGAAGAACTGGGAAAGGTTAAAAGAAAACCCAATAAACAGAAGAAAACAGAGTAAGAACAAGTCTTTTTCTTGAAGTGATGACTCATAAAAGGGTACAGGCATTCCCTCACCTTCAAAGGTTTCATCAGCTCTGCCTAGAACGGATCATCAGCAGTGGTGAGGGTTTTTAAGATGCAAGTAAAAGAGCTGGCTGCATTACAACTATGTCAGGTTTCCAGCCAGAAGGCAGAAGTGACAAGGCTCAGCTCTGGAGCTGGGATGGCTGGGATGTGGAGGAGCAGCGCAGCTTGGCAGGCTCCTGAAGGAAGCCTTATCTCAAGTACCTGTGCTCTGATATTAAGGGGAACAGATGAGATACACAAAAGCAAGCCAGCCTTCTATAAAATCTATTACACCACAAAGCACCTGGTTAAAAAACAAGTTGCTGCTTAGAAATTATGGGGACTCATCAAATGGTCCCTACCCAGAGTCTCAACATTTTTTTTCTTCTGAGTTCCCAACATACAACAGAAGAGATGCAATGTTTCTTGGCTGTAGTGAAAGCCAGAGAGGCAAACAGTCATTTATACATCCTCTAGGGACACCTTCAGGTATGGAAAGCAATCCAGAATGTCCCCACATCCGGAATGCTCAGAACAGTATGTCTACTGTGGTGCCACCTTTGACACCTGATATAAACTTCTTCCCAGCCTGTCTCGGAATTTCAATGTTGGTACATCCTGGGGGCACTGTTTCATAGTACAGCATTCATTCTGAATGCAGTTTACTCCATTATGGGATATTTTGCTTAAACACTCTGTATCCCTGTCACCATCATTCACTACAATTCATTATTACTGCAAGAATCACAAGAATGATTCACTAAAGGCAAATAATTCTTGGGAAGAGAAATAGAGAAACTCTAGATATTTCAAGTGTGGAATGGAAAGCATTAAAATACACAGTAAAAACCAGAGAATGATTAGTTATATCATGAAGAACTCCCCATCCTCTGCAAATTCTCTCTCTCTCTCTCTTCAGTGATATACATACAAGACAACGGGATAACTATTTCTTTGAGGTTCACTTCTCATCTAAAGTCAAAATATCCGTGAGCTTTTATCATAATTACTCCAGCAGCTAATTATGATGCCATAGACAGACCATTGTGACTCAAGGACCAGCCTGAGCAGCAGGAACAAATGCAAAGCAAACAGGAGCGTCTGTGCTTCCACAGCACCACGGTGGCTTTAGCAATAAAGAAGAAAAAGAAATGCAGACAAGAGAAAGCAGATGAGAGAAAATTCAGAAAATGTATGATGTTCACAAATACCCTCTACAGACACCGTTTTTGAGAACAGGCTAAGTGGTCCTCTAAGTAGCCAAACTTAGGAAAAAATGCAGGGAACAACGAAAGGAAAATTTACCAATATAATTCCCCATAACAGAGGACCAGGGAAAACTTGTGGCCATGTTTATCGTGTTTCATGCTGAGGGGATGACGAGGCTGAGAATGAAAGCAGTACTTACATCCTGAGCTGCCATTGGTTGGAACCAGAGTGAAGTTGGAGGCCCAGGGGTTACGCACGATGTCTTGCCAATGAATGGTGTCTGCAAAGCAGAGAAATTTGTTCTGGCCAACATACACTCCTCCATTCAGAATCTCTGTGCAGAAGAACAAGAGAACAACGTACTTGTAAGACTTCAGACAGCTGATTAAATCTATTGCTAAATGTGTGTCGGAGAGAGGGCACGAAATTTAAATGCAAAGTAAAATTCTCACTGTAATCGCATTTCATAATCTGAAAACTGGAGGACAAGCAGCTCACAGTATTTGTAAACAGGAACCCTTTATTCACATGCAGAAGAAACCTGATGAAGACTGACACACAGTTGTTTACCTTTTGTTCCAGTGTGATCATGTATGGAATGATTCTGTACTTTGTGGGTAAAATAACCTTCAACACTCAAATGACTTTAAAAACATCAGCAGTCAATCACACAATACTGCATTTCATTAATTTGCAGAAATGCTTAAAACTTATAATAAAGAACCATGCTGTGATGAGGCCACAGGACAGGAGAGGTCAGCATGAGGTCTGGAGAAGATGTTCTACTACAGCCCGTGCTGCTGTAATACCACCCCCCACAATACCCAAATACTCCATAACAACAATCCAAATCCCAAACACTATCATCCAAAACTCCTATGGACATGCCTTGCTGGAAGCTTTGTGTTAAAGGGAGATGGTTTTTAAACAGGTAAAAGTTTGAGGGTTCAGCAATCCAAATCCCAAACACTATCATCCAAAACTCCTATGGACATGCCCTGCTGGAAGCTTTGTGTTAAAGGGAGGTGGTTTTTAAACAGGTAAAAGTTCGGGGGTTCTTCTTAGGCAGTGGGGCTTTTGTGTGTTTTGTTGGGGTTTTTTGTTTCTTTTTTTTTGTTTAGTTTTGTTTTGTTTTGTTTTGTTTTTTAATTTTCATATTTATAGCAGTTTGGTTAAAAAAACCACTGTGTTGCCCTGTGTCTAAAGACCAAAACCATTTTTTTTTACCCCCTAAACTCTCATTCAAATTCACAACTGCTCTACTTAACCTGTCTCTTTTATTTCCAAAGCAGGAGACCATGCATGTGACTTTCATGAAAGTTAACAGGAACTAGGAGTCTAAAATTGTCAGTGTCAGAGCTTCAAGCATCAGCAAGGAAATGCTGAAGGTTAGTTACTAATGGCACCTTGGAATGACATGAAGTGGTGCTGGAGAGCCAGGAGTGCCACACTTCTCACAGAGACATGAAGGGTAATTCCTGACTATGGCAGTAGGAATGATTAAGGCAGTCTAATAATCCTCATCTGCCAGGAAAACCTTTAAAAGCTGAACTGGGAATGCAAATGTTTACACACACCAAGGAAGGAATTACTGTGTTTCATTTCTTTTTTTAAAATTTCAGGATTTACAGGCCACAGCATGTAAATGAGGCTGCCCCCAATCAAGGAATGTATTAAATAAAGGATCATCTGTAAATACATCTTTCTACCATATTAATCAGCATTACTATTTCTTAGAAACTTTTGGTTTAAAAGCTTGGCTTTTCATTGAAAAGGGGCTTATAAATGAAAACAATAATAATAATCTGATACAGAAAAAAAAGTCTAGATTAGAGATATAGCAATGATCTGTCTGTATAATATTCTTATGATCACAAAATAAAACCATACAGCATCTGTTAACAATTGTGCTCTGGGGAGAAAGAACACTCGAAATCATGATTAGTGATGATTTCCCAGCTACACCAGACCACCTAATCCATTATGGCCCAGATTTTGATTAAAAATAACATAAAAACAATGAAAAACTATAAAATCTGCATTTATAACTTCTTAAACACACACAAAATTCCACATAGTTCCTCTATCAGCTGGCACACTGAACTAGCATAATTTCTGGGTTTCAAGAGCATCCCCTCATGACAATACCTATCCAAGTTTCTTTCCTGCTAGGAACTTTGATACATTCTTGCACAGCAGGATCTCAATCTAAAAGTAATTCTAATAGTTTCAGTTGGCCGTGAATTACTTTTTTTTCAGCATAAAGGCAACCAGGAAGTGAACCATATGCTATACTTCAGGGAAGCCAATGCATTCCACTGTGATTTACTAAAAGCAACCCCCAAAAATGCTCTGGCTTGCCTCATCACTGAATAGCAAGTGTTGTTTCTGCTGCTTTTTCCCCCCAAAAGGGATACAATCCCCCCATTTTCCCTGCACTGCACCATTTTTCACCAGTGACAGAATGAAAGTTTCCAGGTTATTGATGCACTGAGGTGCAAACAAACCTAAGTAATATCAAAGATGGGCTCTTGCGGATATTAAGTAATACTGAGTTTGAAGTTTAGCACAGTCCTTAGAGCACCTGTATTTGACTCTTCCTGCTCTCTGGGACCCAGACTCATTTCCACTGCACTCTCTAACCATTCCAACCTGCTGTCCTACTTTTCTTTACACCAAGTCCTTGGTGTGTGTAAGTCAGCACAGATGCATTGGCTTCACTGACTTAAACTCAAAATGCATTTTGCACTTCTTTGCCCTGTCTGAGCAAGAACAATGCCTGGGAAGAGCTAATAAACCCTGTTACATGTTAAGCAAATGAAGCACAACTGTAATCAATATACAATAGAGCTGCTGTATAATGAACTCATCATCATAAAGTCATCATCTCATTTTAATTTACAGCCCTGAAAGTGAGAGATAAAGTTAAACAATGAACAGGAGGAGAAAGGCAGGATCTCTGCCTGTGCAGGTGAGCTAGCAATGCAAGCCAGGCAAAAAGAGGTTTTTTCTCCTGTGTGCAACACCTGAGCTGCCTCTTTGCCCAGCTCTTTCAAGGCTGGAGCAGAAGAGAGAATGGCAAGTCCCTGAGTGAATTTTGTGGACAAAAGTCAGTTCCTGGCAAAGAAGCCCAAAACCAGACTGCTCAGAGTGAAACACATTTTAAATACCATTTGGGGGTGAGTATTTTTGTCTTTTAAAACAATTTTTTGTGACATTGGAAAACTGTTAGTCCAAGTATGACCATGCTAGCAGCAAGTGCTACCCTTGGGCTTCTACCTTGGCTTTTGCCATTTGATTCTGAAGTGAATGACAAATCTTATCATCTTCCTTGTTAGAGCTACTCTACTGGCTTAAAAGCAGTACAATTCTGCAACCACAGTTATCCGAAAATAAATCAGCATGTGTCCTTGCCACTGAATTCTGTTATTATTTTGCTTATTACTTTCAAATGATTGTGGTGGAACTTATATCTGCATATGATTAAAATTCTCTTAAATGGTTCTTTACTCAGGAAATGTATTATCTGTTGTTACAGCTGCTATTTTCTTGCTTTCATTAGCCCAGTGAAACATTCCCACAGACTTTGGTAACCTACCATACAATACTAACAGGAGAAATTCAAACATGCAGGTCTCTGGCAACCAAGAAACACAAACATCTCACACTGAAGTGCCAGGAACACAGACAGGTACATCACACACAGTTCACACTTAGTCTGCCAAGTTCAAAAAGGGACTCGAGTTTGATTGGAGTCACTGAAAACACATTACCAGCCACCAGACTCATACAATCACTGCAAAGGGACACTGGCTCTGCAAGGGTGGTGTCTGCTTAGACCAGAGAGGGAAACCACTTTTCTTCTTCCACGTGTTAAAATGACATTTTATTGAGCTGAGTTTGGGGGTTTGGGGGTTTTGTTGTTGTTGTTGTTGTTTTGGTTTGGTTTGTTGGTTTGTTTGTTTGGGGTTTTTTTGTGTGTGCAGTGTAATCCCTCATGGTCTGCTATCCAATTTCTAATGTGGGTTAAATTGGCAAAACATGTTCTCATTCTGTAACGTATGCTGGAGTGAAAGTTACTCATGTATGTTTATATGCAGTGGGGGTGGTAAACATCTATTTAAGTGCAAAATCTGTTTCTAAAATTGTTACAAAAATGGTTATAAAATGGCTATTGCTATTCTAGGTTCTCTGTTGCTACAAAACCACCTGGCACAACTAACTGGAAGATGGCATGGTGAGAGGGAAAAGAAGGAGCTCTGAAGTGGGCAGGGAGTTAATTAGGAAAAACTGTGGGGCATGTTCTAACCACTTCAAAAGCAAACCAGAATATCCTACACCTTTCAAGCTGACTGGCCCTGAAGGAAGCAGCTGTCTTTTACACCCCACCATATACAGGTATATCCTGCATATATATATTGTGTAACACATTGACACCTGAATTTCCAAGGTCAGCCTCATTAGAGCTGAAGCACCTTTGCAGGTTGGCAGTGCTGCATCTTTACCACAAGCACCCTGCTGATGGGGATCTCTTCTCCTATTTCACCCAAGATGCTGAATGCATCATCTGAAAACAGCTTAGGCCTGGAAATTTCATGCCAAACCAAGTCTTTTGATCCCTCAGCACAGTTCATTGCTGATGACCCACTGGGAAAGCGCTTCAGGTCCATCATTAATAAGTTCTGTTTTAAAGGGTAATGAGAACTGGGTGCTTTAGGAGACAATAGCTCATCCATCATCAATCAAGATCTGAAGTTTTTATACAGATGATTTAAGAAGAGTTGGACTGTGCAAAATTGAAATGTCACATTTGTATTGGGAGATGGGGGGCGTTTGGTAATGAAAATGAGAGTTTTAACCTTCTCCATTTCAGCTCAATGACCATATTCAAAAGCTCATGGATGTGGAATCTGTGTCCCAGCTAGAAGCCCCAGACAGCCTTCGATCTCAATTATACAATTTCACGTACAGTTTATTTGGGTCATTAGCTGGAAGTCAGTTGCAAGTCTTGATGGTAACAGCAAGATATTCTTTATTTCTATCAACAGCAATCAGTGTGATGTGCAGCCTGTGGGTTTGTACTTCCAACTGCTCAATAACTAAGAAAACTGGGTTGTAGGACCTGAGCATAAATCTTCTAATCCTAGCCACCTGTTTTGCTGCTTAAATAAAAATGGATCATTTGATTACCTTTCACTGAGTTGGATGGGGTACCCTTCTCACCACAGAAGTGGGTGAAGACAGGCTCAGAGGGTTCTGGCAACTATTTAGCTACTTCATTAGAGGACAGCAGGCTCTGGGCCACTCATCTTTAGCCGTCTCCCCAAAGGGAATATCTGTTTCATGAACAGGTTCAGCCAGAGAGGACATTTGCACTTGGATTATTCCTCTGTCTGTGCACGCCTTGAATTCTTCCTTCTCACAGCCTTATTAAAATAAGACACCAAATCATTGATCTGGTTAACTCTGTAAACGGAAAAAACACTGCAAAATATCCATCCCTGTGGGATGAACACCCCAGAGTTACAAGGTATGTTCCATGAGCACGTTTTTCTTTGGGAAGCGCCTGTATGTGTGTGCAGGTCTGGATCAGGCTGTTGGACACCATTTCACCCTGCACCCTGCAGCCACTGGGCACAAGATGTGTCAGACACATGGCCCCAGAGGGTTCTGTGCATGGACAAAGTGATGCAAAACACTACAGAAGACAGCAGCAACAGCTGAGTCCAATGAGTAACACAAAACCCGTACGCCCATCCAAAAGGGAAGAAATTACTTTGTGTGAACTCAGTTTAAGATGTGCTTCTGCTCATCAGAAACACTTCCTGTTCTGAAGTGTAATTGTGGGGGTTTTTTACCCCATAGGCTTGGTTTGTGCTAAAGGAAATGGTCTCTGTCCCTAATCCTGCTAGATTCACTGATCTTAGTGGTCTTCCCTTTGAGCCACTTTCCAGTGACCACAGCAGCTTCTGCCTACTTGGATCTTGATTCCCTGAAGTACCCAGGCCCAGGTTTACATTTAAATCATTCCCTTCCCCTCCATTCTGGAGGAGGCTTTCTGCTCTGTAATAATCACTCTGCTTTGAGGAGGAAGATTCAAATCAAGGTTACTTTAGTTAACCACACCCATGCCATCAGCATTACATGTCCCTGATGGTAAATAACAGTGCAGACATAACGCTGTCAGACCAGCCCCAGCTCTGCCATTTCCTTTGCAGATGGTGACTGCAGGAGCAGCACTACTTGTTTATAGCTTCACCCACCTCGTTCTTTTCCCATCATGAGCTTTTCAAAAGCTGTTTGACCCTGTTGACTTTGCAGGAGGAGTTTTCCTGTAATATATTGGCTCTGTTACAGGGATATTAATTTTCAGGACGAGATGCTAATTGCCTCACTTTGTCCAGTCAAATTCAGAACATGGTGCTAGAAGCCAAGTGCCTTGAGTTACTGTTTACTCAATATAATTCATGGGGTTGACAGGTAGGTTAACAGATGTAAACCTTACAACTGGAACAATCCAAGAGGCTTCTTGTGGGTTGCTCCAAGTCGGGGAAAGAGGCAGAACAAGCCTAAAGAAGTGATGACTGAGGAGGGGGGACCTCTAATTGCAGCCTGCCTTTACCTAAAGGAAGCCTGTAGGGGAGCACAGACTCTTCCCAGAAGTGCCCAAGGACAAGAGGCAACAGGCACCAGCTGCAACATGGGAAACACTGATTAGAATTCAGAAAAGTATTGTTCCCAGCTAGAGTGTGGTTAAGCACAGGAGCAGACTGATCACACAACTGGTGCTATCTCCATCTCTACAGATTCTAATAAACAATGAACAACCTGATTCTTGTCTGAAGTCACCTTGCCCTTAGCAGAAGATTGGACCAGATGACTTCCAGATATTCCTTCCAACCCAAATTATTTTGTCCTTCTACAGTTATTAATCACCTACGACCACAGTGCTCACAACACTCCATTAGCAATTCATTCTCTCAATTTTTTATGAAAGCATACTTCTACCTACTGGTAAGCATTTAGTGATACAGAACACTCACCTGGAAGATGACATATATTTAAAAGCACATCATGTGCATGTATAAAGAAATCCTCCAGTATTTGAAATACAGAACCTATGTCACTGTCACTGTCCCCCATTTCATGCAAAGGGGACATGTGGACTAAGACGAATGAAAAAACTGCTGCCCTTCGATCTTGTGATTTTTGGTTAGCAAAAAGAAAATTGCATTCATTTAAGTCAGTGGAGTGAATCAGTGATGAGTTTTAAATTACTGTCTAGGGAGAGTGACACATCTCTGGCTCACCCTGGAAGACACTCTCGTACTCAGTAAGAGCAGCAATAAGCCAACAGCCAGGAATGAGCACTCATTTCATTCACAGCAGCCACAACTTGATCCTCAGGTATCCCAGCGCTCCCTGATGGCGATACCGGTGTCCCAGTTACAGGAGCACACTCATGAAGAGGTGAGCTGCTTCTGCAGGGTACTGGTGTGTGCTTCTTCACCTCTCTGATCACACACCACTCCTGGGCAGTGCTTACCTTCCAGCTGTTCCAAAAAACACACCTCTGAGTATGGATTTCAGCCAGGACACCCAGCTGTGGACATCTGAGTATTCAAACATTATTAAAACCTTTTGAATCCAAACCAAACCATCTTTCCTCTGGCCTGTTCACAAAAGGAGCAGAAGAGGTGATGATGCGTTGTGCAGTGGGTGCGTCAACAGGGCAAAGTCTCCTTGGTATCCCAGCAGGCTCCAGAAAGCCTGGAGGCTCTGACTGATACCCCAGTACTGGAATTTATTTCTGTTGTCTGGTTATCTTTAACAGTGAGCATCCTGTAGGACATAAATTGGTGTAATGACCCAAAGCAGCTGTATCAGCGCTTGCCTTGCCTGTGTCTTTCACAACACAACCCTTGTTTTCTGCATCAGGCACCCTCCAAATTTGTTCAGTGAAGGCTGAACAAACCTCAGTGTCACTTTGTGTGCCCTCTTGGAAAGCTACCTATGCCCTGTAGCATCACATTGATCACTGACACACAACCAAACCACCTTTCCGGACTCACCACAGTTGTTTCACATTCATTTTTCCTCATAATTTCTCCAGTTTTTCCTGCGATTGGAATGTTTCTCCAGGTGAGTGGCACCTGCTTCTGAGGGGCAGCGTGTTTACTTGCCAGCCCTACAACAAGAATTACTGCCAGCAGAGCTTCCTAGTGCCACCAGGGCATTTCCAGCAGATTCCTCCACAAACTCTTCCAGAGCCATCAGTCCAGGTGTCCAGGGGGTAAGACTGCAGATGCATTCTTCAACCATCCTCCTTCACCTCTGACTGCTCAGAGGTCTGGTGTAAGACACAGGAACCTCAGCCTCACTGTCCCTCTGCTCTAACAGGGACTCACTCCACCTCCTTCCTTCCCTGATGTCAAAGGCAGGCAGACAACATTCAAGGGAATCTGAAGAAATATGGGGAAGCAGGGAAGAGAGTCCTCCTCCAGGACAGAAAAAGAGGAAACTGATGCTCAGGTTCACAAAATAGACATGAGGTCCATTGAGCCAAACAGAATCCATAAAAAAACCACCTCTCCACTGAAGACTATCTTACATTTCATATCATCTCTGTGGGCCAGATTTGAGAAATGGCACTGAGAGAACTTTTATTCTTTTTCCCCGAAGTTTTTGCCAAGTTCTCTCCTCACAGGATATTCATCTCATTTCCTCAGCAAGGAAGTTAGGCTGCATTCTTTGACTGATTCACCTTTGCATTGCCAAGACAGACCCAAGCATTTAAAAGCCTCTCCTTGTCAGGACATTTGTTATATAATATTTTGATCAAGTGATCACGTAATGTTTCATGTATGCTGGTGGCAGCTCTCAGTCTATCCCTTCCATCAGGTGAGATACATAACTGCGAGACTGCCATGTTCCTTTTCTCCTGCCATCAGCTCTTTCTACGAGAGTAAATGCTGCATGGCAGTTTGTCTGGCACTGCTGCTGCATCCAGGCCAGCTTTCCACATGCAAGTCAAGCAGCAGTAGGAAGAGAAACCTCGGCAGGGCCAGGGGCATCTGAATGCAACAGGGCTTCCCTGCAGCACCCCCAAGAGCTTCAGCTCTGGCATTATGTGGTGCTGTATTTTCCAACTCTTTTCATACAGCCCCTGACAAACCAAGCAGGCTGCTTTCTATCCCAAGCACATCTGGCACTCAGGCCTTACACTTGGCAAACAGACTGATGCCTTTCTGTCTTGGAGTGCAAGTGCCTCAAGTACGTACTGATTGGCATCAACAGGCAGAAATTCCTTCTCTCTTTGAAAAAACAGTCAAGATCTGGATGTAGTGGTACTTTCCTCCATTTTCTGAAAGGCTGTAAAAAATTACTGCTTCCATATAGCCCTTCACTTTCAAAACTGTGATAATGTGGCTTGGAATAATGCTGGAAGGGTGCCCAGACCCACGTCCAGCTGCATCCTGAATTTCAGTACAAGTATTTGCATACAGGCTAGTAATTGGCATGCAGCTGGTTTTATGCCAGCTCCAGCAATTGCATAACCCAACTAATCTTTTCTCTGGGCTCGAAAGAGGAGTCTGTGTCTGCTGAGCTTAAAATTTCTGGATCTGGTCTGTTCAAGTATGCTCTCACATTTCTATGCCACGCTGTTAACCTCTCCTGAGATACAGTGCTGACTCTTCAAACAGGAATTTTAATTGAAATTTGTCTGAGGTAGGAGGTGTGTCTGCCTTTCCCTGACTCTCCTGTGCTGAAACTGAGCAAATGACATGAAAATCCTCCTCCTGCACAGAGGACTGTGGAGGGACTCTTCCTTGGCTCCTACAATCTGTAAGACCTTGGATTGCACTTGCCCTCCCACAGCACTGGGCAAGCAGCAGATAACCAAAAGAAGGCCTGTAAAGTGAGGAACATGCATGTTAATCACAGCAATTAGTAAGGCCTTCTTTGTAAGTTCATAGGTTTCAGAAGGTCTGAGCCTCTACTATCCCAACTCCTATTTTTTCCCCTTTAACTGCCATAATTGCTAAGAGGTCTCTGTCAGTCTTGCTTCTTCTTTTTGAACGCACATTTCAATCAGGGTCCAGATCTGATGCGGTGTCAGGGAGCCTGTCTATGTGGCTGAGCCACAGACCCTGTGATAACACAGATAATGTGCTCCTGCTAACAGTTCTCCATTCCCAAAACTCACATGCTTTCTGTGATGGTCTATTTGACCACACCTTTTTGATCTTATGGCTGTTTCCTGTGCGTCTGTCATAAGGTAATAGTGAAACAGTGGAAACCACTAAAATGTGGCTGCTATGTAAAAAAAAAATCCAGAATTCTTTAATTTTCTTTAAACTATGTGTTGATGTGTTGGTTTTGCACAGCCTGCTTTTTGGTAGCAGGGGGCCACAGAGGTGGCTTCTGTGAGAAGCTGCTGGAAGCTTCCACCCTGTCTGGCAGAGCCAGTCCCTGATGGCTCTGAAGATGGACCTGCTGCTGGCCAAGGCTGGGCCAGTGAGAGAGGCTGGTAACACCTCTGTGATAACAGATTTAAGGAGAAAATCAAAACTAAGTGGGGCACAGTTTGCTCTAGCCAGAGAAGAGGAGGAGGTGAGAACATGTGCGGGAAACAACATGGCAACACCAAGGTCAGTGGAGAAGGAGGGAGAGGAGCTGTTCCAGGTGCCAGAGCCAAGATTCCTCTGCAGGCTGTGGTGGAGACCATGGTGAAGGAGCTGTGCCCCTGCAGCCCCTGGGGATCCATGGGGGATGCAGAGATCCATGCACAGCCCATGGGGATCCATGGGGGATGCAGAGATCNGGAATCCCCTCCCAGAGCAGCAGAAGAAAATCTCGGGTGACAAACTGACCAAAACTCCCCTGCCCTGTCTCCCTGCACTGTCGGTGGGAGGGAGGGGCTTGGGGGAAAAAGGTATTTTCAAGGGCTTATTTTATTTCTCATTGTCCCCCTCTGATTTCACTAGTAATAAATTCATTTTGCAACTTTAACTTGAGCCTGTTTTGCCCTTGAAGTGTTTCCTCCCCGTCCTTATCTCAACTTATGACCCCTTTGCTAATTTTCTTTTTTTTCTCTTCTCTGCCCAGCTGTGTCAGGGGAGGGTGAGTGAGTGCCTGGCATTGGGCCAGTGTCAAACCACCACAAGCTATTAACCTCAAACCAGATACTCAGGTGAGGCAAATAAGCACATGTGAATTCATGCCAAAAGAACCACTTTGGATACAGGGAGCTAAAGCAATGGGTGACAAAGTGCTAAGCAGAAAAGATAGTTCAGGGTGAGTTCATTCACTGTTTTAAGACCACCATCACTCTCCTTGAGTGTTTCCTAGTTCTGCTGGCTGCTCTTAAATAGGAGCCCTTCTCATCCTCCACCAATCCTAATTTTAACATCTCACCCTCCATTTTGGTTTTTTCAAAGTTAACAATGAAAACCCTCTTCTTTCTTTCCTTCCATCAATATTTTGATGGTTACAAACATTCTGTCAAGACACCCCTTTCTTCCCCCAGCACAGGAACTGCAGTGAACCCAAACTGCTCTCAGTGATGCTGCAGTAGGTCAGGAGAGATGCTGTGGCCTGTTGTGACATGAAAGCAAAACTACAGTGAAATCTCTGTCTCCTCTAACAGGACATACTCAGCTTTCAGTAGTGGCATTTTCTGACCCATTCCTGCTCTGTATCCAGGAGTGTGGGTGGCCTTTTTGGTCATATTTGATAGCAGAATATATGTTCTTCCTGGCAAAAGGGTTGGTTTGTTTCCAGTGTTTTACTGCAGTTAAACCAGCCCAAACAGTCTCTCTGCAGGCAGCAAATGTGTGGTTTGTCCTTGTCTACACTCCTGCTAAACTGCAACTGGCACTGATTGATGGTGTTTGTTTCAGTGAGATCATTTTTAATAATGCAGACAACAGGAGGGAAGATCAAGTGCCCTGACCCACCAATTCTGCTGTATTAACTGCTATCCTTAGCAATAAGAACAAGCCTTGGTAATTTTTTTGCCGAAGGCCTTCCCAAATAACCTCACACAAGAGAGGGGGAACAGTCAAACAGCCCATGGGGTGTTGAGCAGAGTTGCTGAGGGGGAACCAAAGCAACTCCTCTCCCAGCCTCAGGGCTCAGCTAAGTCAGGTTCAAGCCTGAATCTCTTCCCCTGCACTGCCCAAGGTTACCTTTGTGCCTTCTCTCAGCACAGCCTTTAAGATCAAAAATTATAAGCAAAATAAATAATTCTACAAGGTCTCCTGAATGATAATTTCATTCTCAGTCCATGCTCAGAACTTAAAAAATATTGGTAAATGGATGGGAATATTTGTCCAATCCACTATAGGGAGGGATGGCGTTCTTCGTATTATTGTAACTCTTTATTTGTCTTTAATAACCTGTCTTTCTCTGGAGCTTCAGGTGTCCTTTTTCAAATTGCATAGGCAGTGTAAGGCTGCAGAAGTTATAAACCTTGCTATGCCTGGTCTTCAAAGGCTACAAAACATCTGTTGGCTGGCAAGAGCAATTAATTAGCAAAATTGAAAAGATGGTTCGTTTTACAAAGGCTTGGATGAAGCAGGGGAGGGAGAGTTGACTCCAGGAAAGTGAAGCCTAGTAAAGGCCTGTAAGCTGTGTGCCTCTGGGCAAATTCCCAAGGCTGAAATCTCAAGGAATTTAATGCTTCTTAATTCCACAGGATCTTTAATTACAGCCAAGAGAAGGCAATGAGATGTGATGTCAATGTTTAAATGAAAATAAAGATAATAAAAAGCCTGTCAAATTTACCAGCCAGTCTCCCAGACACAGTCCCACACACGCTGAGCACCTGGGTGCTCAGAGAAAATAACCAATTCTATGAACACAGCGACAGCAGAGGAAAATAAAAAGGCTCCCAGACCACCCTCCCCACACCTTCTTAGAGGCTGCTGCCTCCTCATTTTGTCTGAGTGATCTCTGGAAATGACAGTGCTGGTACATGTGTGGTTTGGGAAGAGCTCATACTCTCACATGAATTGGACCAACATCCACTTGAAAACCATCCCAGTAATTATGGACTTAATTACGGGTTTGGGTGTTTGTAAGACACTTTTTTTGGGAAAGCAAAGCTAACCCTTCTAACCTAATACCCCTCAATGATTCAACAAAACTCCCACTGGGGCACTGCACAGGTTGCATGTGTGTTTCTAACTCTGCAGGTTTTAGATGTGTGGTTATTTTTCACCCAAAAGCTGCCTGATGCTTCCCAGGGGAGCTTACGATTGCTGAGGAGTTTTTTGCAAATAAAAAGCAATATTCCTCCTCTGCCTTTCGCAAGGCTGGAGAAGCAGCATTTTCTTTGGGAAATGTGCTCAGGCCTGGCACAGGCCACAACCAAAGCAGGGCCTCAGCTGAGGGCACCATCTCCCACTGTATCCATCTCTCCTGTGAATGTGCCGCGTATGAAACTGTCTGGGAAGGGGTAGGCTGGCTCACCAGGAAAGAAGAATTGGGTGGCAGTAAGAATTTGGATAAACAAGCTCAGCTCAGGCTCCCCTCCTGCCCAAGCCCTTCCACGGGCAGGAGTGTTGGCTCACCCCGAGCCAGCTCCAGCCTTGCCCCTTGGCATGAGGTGAACAGAGGAGAAAATGTCCTTGACTGCATGCCAGCACTTGGCAAGAGAGGGACAGAGTGCCTGGGGCTCCAGCAGCCACTCCCAGATCTCTGGATTCACACTTTTACCAGTCTGGGACGCAAAATATTATCTCTGGACAGCTCTAGGAGTGTCCTGTCAGTGTCACCAGCACCCAAGGGACCCCGCCACAGGTGCTGACACCTCTCTTGCAGCTGCTGTTCTGCACCTGCTCCTGAGCTGTGGAAGAGGGAGGTGCTTTCAGACCAAGCAAATCCGAACCAGAACTTTGAGTTTAGTTGCCTAACTCTGACACAGAGATGATAGCTGGTCAAGCAGAGGAAAGCAAGCACCAGACACCAGCTGCTTCTCCTCAGCACAGCAGTGCCAGGCAGGCCACAGTTAGCAGCTTCACTGTAAATTGAAATGAAACCTGCCATGTGCATAGTAGGCACTCAGAGGGATCTAAAGAAATCTCAGTTAAAAAAACCACAAACCGACAAAGATACTCACTGCACTCTTTTACAGGAAGACAGAAGAAGAATATGGCCACACATCAAATACACAAGAGAACAACCTTATGGTGATAAACAACCACCTCTAATTAAAAATTAAGGATTTTCTTTTCTTTGGTGATTTTGATTTCTTTTCAGAAATAATTAGCCTTTCCTAGCATATGAAATGTTTCTGCCAGACAAGAATAAGAAGACTAAACGTTTCAAGGCTGAAAAAGAAATCAGATCTTCTGTGCAGTCATGGGGTTCCCGTACATTTTCCCTTTAAACCCATAACTCAGTTTTATATTTACTTTGTTAATTAAAACTGAGCTTTATTAAATTTGTATCTTAAAAATCCAATAAAGAAGAAGCCACCATAGACAAAAGCATTTCCCTCGGTACAGCTGTTAAAGTGGGCTATCAATCAGCCATGAACACAGATACACAACCGACTGTGCCTATCAGAAAATTATAAACCCACATCCCACTGATGGAGGGAAATTTTGATTATCAGCAGCATGTGCTATTATCCCACAAGATATAGAACTGTGTTCCATACAGGCAACCTCAAGATGATTTTTTTTCCCTCTGAGGTATACTATGCTTTATTGTTATTTTTACTATTATTATTATTATTATTCCTCTATTAATACCTATCTCAGAAATTAATTCAGTGCAAGTATCCTGGATGCAGAGAAGCTGGAGAGCAGACATGGCTCTATAAATAAGGGATACCAAAAACATGCTGTTCTTTCCCTCAGAATTTTTTCCAATAATTTTGGACTGTTCATTAAATAACCAATACTCTTTGGCTGAGCAAGCAAGACACTGAACTAAAAAGCAGACCTGCTCTGAGAGCTTTCCCTGGCTGAGGGTTATGCTCAGCTTTACAGTGAATACACTGCCTGGCTCTTGTGAAGAGCATGTTGGGTCAGACAGGAGGCATGGCAGAAACTGGATGGCATGTTAACATGAACTTCTTCTGTGCTTCTCTCTGCTTGAAAAAAATACATATTAAAGACAGAAGAGTCTTTAATTTTTAACTTGGCTCTGGATTTGCAAAAGGATGTAGGCTTGAGAAGTTTCTGTTTGTTCCTTGATACATCGCATAATTAACCTTGTGCTTTGGACTGATGAATTGTTAGAAAACCTTGTGTATGTGTCAGCATCCTTCTAAATAAATTACTTCCAGTCTTCTTGCATGGTTCTGTACCAACAGCTGTAACAACCAAAGCCTGGCCTAATTATACAAATTATTACAATCAATATTTTTGCTTGAGTATGGCTTTTGTCGGTGCCAAACTATTATAATATGTCAGGGGTGAAACTTGTAATGAAAAATTAACTCTAGGATTTGAGTTTCTTCACTCTCCATTCAAGTGAGATTTCTCAAAGACTACAAACGTGCTTTGCTGGTGCTCTCGAATGTTTTCATGTGTTTGCTCTGATTGTTTGTGAATTCCTTGTGTATCACTTAAAACCAGAAAAATCCATGTGGATGACCTGAAATGTCTTCCACTGCCTACTAGGAGCTATGAGAGTTTCTGCCAAGGACCAGAAATGAATGCTAGGAGCAGCACAAGCAGCCACCACGCCCTTCTAATGACAACCAGATTTAACTCCACTGCAATGGTTTTACCAGCACCTTCTGCAGAAATACCTATTGTGTTTATTTGACTGAATTGCTCTTTAAAATATTTTCACTTGAAACACATATAATTTCATCCTGGGTAACTTGAAAATATTTCTGTCACTACTGAACTTTTTATTTGCAGAAAATCAGTGCTCATGATATTATTACTCTATTACTTACTAGTACAAAATGGAGTGACCCATTTAAAGGCCAATCAAGTGTTCAAAAAGGCAAATAAAAATACAAGAGACTCATGTGGATTTTAAATTAATCAAGGCCTTTAGAAAAATTAATTAATACCCAAATAACTGTCATTCCTGAACTGTTTCTTGGCCAGGATAACTTAGTTATCAGCTCCCAGCCTGGCAATTAGGAACTGGAAAAGTACTTGATTGATACAATAACAGTACTTAAATTAATGAAGCAGATAACGCCTATAATCAGTGAGAAAAACCTAGAAAGGGTCTCGGTGAATGTTATTATGCCACAAAAGAGTTGGTTTTCTGGATTTAAGTTTGTCTCAGTTCACTAAACGTGGCTCCTTTTATAGGGATTTCATCTCTTTATACATACAGCAGTTAAAATGCCAGATGAACAATCCCAGAGTCTGCAAGTTTATGGGACACAAAGCTTATAGGATATTTCAGCTGCCACACCCTAAAAGCCGTTGCTGACCATTAGTGGCAATCAGTTGGCAAACCAGAATTTCAGAACCGCTCAAGTCTGGGGCAGGTGGACAATGCACTGATGGGTTTGGAAGCCAAAGAGAGGTCACTGCAAAGTGTCCCCTCCTCTCAGTGAATTCAGGTTCTCTTTTCTGACCACTCTGCACAGCCAAAACCCTACGGAAGCGCGCAGTATTTTCATTTCTGACAGATTTTAAGTCACACCTGCTCTTGCACTACCCCAGTGCCTCTTCTCAGAGGTGGGAGCTTTCACTCAGTACAGAATATTCCAGGGCTTACTGCAGTTGGCCTTTAGCCAGCTTCCCACAGAGAAAGCCAGAGTAACTGGAAGATATTTCATCATACCCCGACACTCCATATTTCTCCATCACTGACAGGTCCCTCATCCTTCAAAAGTCCATTTCCAACTCAGCTGTCTGAGAAGAATGAAAAATCATTCCTCGCAAAAGTCTAAGCAAGGGGAAAAAAAAAAAGATAAATAGATTGGACCTAATTTAAAAGTTGTTGGGAATGGAAAATGACGTGAGAATCCACAAGCACTAGTTTATTTAGGACAACAGCCTCTGGCATGGGCTTAAATGCCATTTTTGGTTAAGGCAGACAAGTGGTCTTTTCCAAAGCTTTACTTCTCTAGGGGATTCATATTGTAGAGATATCTCGGTACAGATATGATGTCCTTTGCTCTAGCACCTGTCACATAGCCCCTTTCTTGTCTTGCCAAGCTCTCAGAGGCCAAGCCTGCTCTCTGGAGTAGCAAGCAGAAGGCATCTGTCAGAGTGCCAGAGGTTGTCATTAAAAACAAATGGAGAAATAACAACAAAATAAAGAAACACCCAGTGCTTGGGAGCCTCTGCCAAAACCTCTCCAGTTTAAGATGTCACTATTGCTGTTACAAAAGGACTAGATGAGATGCACTTACACATGCCAGTGTTGCTTACCTTCATAAATTGCTGGATCAATCCCTGGTTGTATGAACAATTTTGTGTTCTTCTTTATTCTAAGAGTATAAATACCACTGCTCAAAAAATCCCTAAAACCCAAAATATCATAAGCTCTGCTGAAAGTATATTGTCCAAAGGATGCAAGCCCATGCCCTCTATCAAATATGTAAATCAAATATCACACCTTATAAGCCTTTCAAATCAATTGTTACCGTTTCCTTTGGCTTATTTATATCAACAAGCAGAAAGAAGCAACTCCTATCTACTGAAACAGAAGGAAGGAAGGAGAGAAAAGGGCAGTTGTGCAGGGAACTCAGTGTTCTGAAACACTCTGCATTTATATAGCACAGAAAGAGAGAACCCACAGGATGCAATTCCAAAATGAAGTTCACATTGAGTCCTACTTCCTACACACTGCTGGATCAAATACCATACCCATTATTTATGACTGGAGGTTTTTAGGTGATAAAAGTCCCATAAAACATCCAATTTTTCCTTCTCCCTTGTATATACACTCATTTTGCAGAATGAGTGTGTTCTTGCTTCAGCCCGGGGCAATCTGCAATCCATCCCATTACCACCCAAGACAGCACATTTAAAACAGGAAAGCCACAACTATAGTATATGACACTGCAAGGCTTTTTGCTTAATACTGGTTTTGGCACACCTGGGAGGTTTCTAGGCCAGAAACCAAAACTGGCAGCAATCTGCCACGGAGCAAAGGTCACAAAGAAAAGGCATTTGGTCATAAGAACCAATTGGGATTATGCAAGAGAGATGGGACCAGTGAGAGATGTTTTAAATCATGATTTATTGCTCTTCTACAGTTTCATGAAGGAGTGAGAACGTCTTAACAGTGTAACTTAAAGGTCAGTAGTCAGACGTGGTCAGTTGTTACAAGGTGTTTTAAAGGTTTATTAGCCAATAAACTACTGCCACAAAGATTGTTTCTATTTCCACACCAATCCCTAATTAATTTGTCTTACATGTTTTTGTCGCAATGTGGACCTTTTTGACCAATCATATAATAACACACAAACCTACTTGCTACACCTTAAAACTCCTACTATTTCTGTAACTAGTTCTATATCTACACTTTAAAGCTTTAAAACTTTCCAGTACCTAGCTTAACATGTCTCTGTCTATACTACAAACCCACATTCTGGCTTATGGTCTCTGAGTCTGGAAGTCTTTTCCAAGGTCTCAAGTCGAACCCTGAATTCATTTCTGTGTTTGGGCCTGTAGCACAAGGTTTTGAGGACTTTCTGTGCCTGGATTTCCCACAAGAACCAATCCAAGGCAATTTCTAGTACCACCAGCTCTCTCAGCATTCTTTTCATTGCATAGTACACAGTGATGAACAATGAAAGAAGGCAAAGATCATGAGAAGACACTCAAAATCTACAAAAAGTAGCTTCCACACAGGATTTCCTTTCTCCCTCTTAAAATTCAGATTGAATTTTATACTCCAAAGCAATTAAAATAGCCTCCTGAAATGTCAGCAGTGCCATGAATATGGAGGGGTGGGGTATATAGGCAGAAACACATCTCATCAAAGCAAGGCTCTTGGAGTTTTCCCAACAGCTGAGGTACATAGAGCATTTTCCTGATGTTATCACTGACTGAAGGAAATAAAGCTGATTGTTACTTGTAAGATTCAATTTCTTGACAGATCACAGGCATAAGTAGTCATGGATTGCACACTGATTTTAGCCTTTCTTTAGGACTATCTATAAGAGGTGGCAACACGAGAAATGAGTAACTTACTGCAGCTCAGAAAGAGGTAAAACAGCTGATGCATTCAAGGAACCAGATGTTCTTGTGAATACTTGCAAAACTGAGTTGAAGCCATCTGGTCTCAATGCTTTGCCACTTGGAAGATGTAATACTGCATTCTCCATTTCCTCTGTTGATATCACTGAGGTTTCTTTTCCTCTGAGGGTCATGGTGGTTTTAAGTTTCTCCCAGAAATTACACCCAGATTAAGAAGTGACACTTTCCAATGTGAAAAGAAGTTTAAATAAAAAAAGAAGAATTATTCATTCCCCATGTGCCCCAAGCATTGGAAAGGGATCATTAGGTATCAGTAACAGCCTGACTTCTTCTCCAAACCTGAGTCATCCTTTGCACTTCAGTTACAGGAGACATTGTGTGGTCTTGACACCATGAGGTTAGGGAGCAATGAACTTTGGCCTGCAAAGTCCAGGGAGTTATTTTAGGACCTTCTGTTCTGTGTTTAGGGCACCCTTGAACACTTGTGCCTGCCAGGGCTGTCTCATGGAGGTTATTATCTCACACCAGATGCCTGTTTCACAGGGATTTTTCAGGTGGAGCAACATTCCCAGGGCAGCCCTACCCTTCACCTTTCCATGAGCTTGCCAAAGGTTATCACCAAATAACAGGGCTGTGGAGACAGCTCTGGTGGCTCACTAGGGTTTGGCTACACCTGGCCTGTGGCTTAAATCAGAGTGCCTTGGAAACCAGAAGCATCTGAGTGCCCTTATTTTGTCAGTGCTGGGGCCTTAGCATGGCACTCCAGCCTGAGGAGCCATGCTTATTACAGCATTTGCAAATCCTGCCCCACATCTTCAGCTCTGCCCTTCAGGCATGTTAATTCTGCCTTCTGCGTACTTGCCCTGTCTGTGAGAGGTCACAAGTCACCACTCAGGAGAAAGTCGCTCTGCCAGGATAAATGCCAACTGCCCTTTAGGGATAGTTGCAGCAAAGCTGCTTTTGTGCTGGATGGTCCCTGTGTTCCTTCTGGAAGTGGGCTCTGCCGCAGGACTGCCTGATGCCACACCTGGGCACACAAGCATGTGAACACACAGTATTTTCAATACCCTCTTCTTGGAGCAGAGCTTTTGACTTCTGGGTCTTGGGAGTTGTTTTTTTTTAAAAAAATCAAATGGGCTACATAAAGGATATGTCAACTTAATGGTTCATGAAAGCACATCCCTGGAGAGCAAACATTAACCGTTCAGCATAACTGAACATGAAATCTTCTGCTCTGGAACAGGCTGCCTATGCAAGGGTGCACGGAAAGGCCATCTAGAAGATGGAGCTGGCATAACACTGACACCTGCAAAACAATCTGAACAGTCCCTTCCCCAGCTGCTTTCTCTAGGCAAATTCAGGTAAACCAGGACAAAGAATTTTTGTGCACTTCTCAAGTCTGCAGCATTATTATTGTAAAAATGTTCCTATCAAAATTTTTCTGTGCCCGGTTTATTCTGTTATTTCTAGTAACAGCTCATTCCCCATGTCTAGGCTTTATCTTTCAGAATTAAAGCAAAGGAAAAAGTCAGGCTTTTGTTGCTGCAGCATTCCCAGCCCACCTCCACAGTATTTCATGCAAAATTGAAGACCTTCCAAATCTGGATTCTTTCTTACTTGGAAAAATCCTACCAACAGGAAGCAGTTACTAATATTCCCTGCTGCCACTTCATTTCTGTAATGGCAGGTTGCTTGCTCTGTAGTCCCTTATAACAAGGCAGAACAAACCTCACAGCACATCAGGACTAGAAGCGTGCCCAAGTACTGGGAACATGATTCTGTTCCCATGTGAGTGCATATTGTTTCAGGAGAGCTTTGATGACATGGTGTCAGAAATAAACCAGCAGAGAGATTGCTCCTGTCAAGTAATCACAAACACCCCATTTTACTGCTGCAAGATGTTTCAGCTCTAACAAGGACCAAGCAGGGGCAAAGTTGTACCTGTCCCTGTGAAGTTTAGGAAGAACAAGGTAAAATCTGAGGTGAACTGAGGCTATTGGTGTTGGAGACTGAAATCTTATAATTTATGGCTTAAGCATCTTCATGAAGGACTTTTGCCTGTTAAAGCAGAACTGCAAAAAGCCGCACAGAAAACCACCCAAACCCTGAGTGGGGTCCTGGATTGCATGTTGATAAGATAAAGTGACCCAGGTCTGGGCTTGGGGGAGGAGAATACATTCACAGAGGGATCAAGCTTAGCACCTTTGGGTGCAGACCCCAGCTCCGGGGCTATCAGCTGCCAGGCTGGCACAGAGCCTCATACCAAAGGGTGGGGGAGGAGAGGTTTTGGGGGTGTGGTGGAAAAGCCTCTGGTCAGAGGCACTGAATGCCCATCCTCTGCTCTGGAGGCCAGCTCAGCTGTGGGCCCCTTCCTTCCCCCCAGGAGAAGCTGCATCCAGGTCAAGGACAGCAGAGGGGGTGTCATGGCCCATCAAAGGCACCCCCAAAGGGGTCCCCAGACCCTGCACCAGAGCACTGCAGATGATGCAACAGATCCAGAGTCCTGCAGGGCACACGGTCAAACTGGCCCTCCCCAGGGAAGACGTGGGTGTTCCCACCTGGCCCAAACCCGTATTAATCCACTGGATTCTATACTTTCTGGCAGCAGGGCTGTGGGGGACCCTAACCACCAATACCAGATGGAGGGGAACAATGAAATGTCATTGGGACCCTCAGAAGGGTGATATGTTTCTACCTAACCCCTGTCACTATCTCCTCCCAGCACCTTCCCTCCTTCCTTCCTCTTTCTCTCTATTCCTCTCGTTCTCTCCCTCTTTCTTTCCTTCCCCCTTTCCTTCTCTCTGGGTCTTGTTTGCTTGCTTGTTCTTTTTTTTCTTTCTCTTTACCTCTTTTACTATTAAATTCAATATATCAAGTTTTCTGGCACCAACATCTAACCTGGTTTGATTTTCTTCATGTTTTTGGGGTGTCTTTCAAACCTTTCTGGGTTTGATCCATTTTATTCACAGAGGCTTAGTTTCCATTGGTCTTCTGTATTAATTTAATTGTAACAGCTGGTAAAAGGGGTGTGTGCAGAGTGTCAGAGTTTTGGCCTCTTGAGAGTCAAAAAAACTGATGAGCATCTCTTGATCTCTTGAGAATGCCATGTCTTGTGCCCAACTGCAGCTTCCTCTGGGAAAGTGTGCCACGGAGGTTGTGGTAAAAGTCAAGGGCCTGGCATTAGAAAAATGCTTTTCTTGAGTGCCTGTGGAATTTAGCAGAATCCTGCTAAAGCACTGGGAGATGCAGGCTTGGATCTGATGGTCTGCCCACATTCCAGCGCTGCCTGCACTGTGTGCTGCAGACCCCAGTGGAAGGAGAGGTTTTACCATCACTGTGCACTTCATATTCTCACTTCTCACAGCAGAAGCACATTCCTCATTAACTTTTTCAATGCGATATCACAGAAAACTCAAATCTAACCAATCACTCCAGTGACAAGCCACCTTGAGATGACTAATTCCTGAAATCAATTATAACACTGGGAAGAGAGGGGGGGAAAAAAAGTAAGAAACTTGAAACTCTCTTAGAAGAGAATGTCTCTCCTAAACCAAAAAATAGAGGCAGGTAAGAGCATTTCCAGAGACTCCCAGGCTGCTCAAACCAGCAGGAAAAACGAGTATTTGTTAAGTTTTACTATCACTTCTGCAGTGTAACTACCCAGGGCTCACTGATTTAAAAACAATAGGAGATACTGTTTTTTGGCTGAAGCCCCAACAAACATCAGTGGTGCAGTATGAGGACCCCAGCCTCAAAGGAACAGGAGATTTTATCATTATTTTGTATTTACAAGCTCTTCTGAGAAATTCTGCTGCATCCAGAGTGCCAAAATAGCTATGTCAGTTCTGCTGGTCCAGCACTGTTTTCTGCACTGACTGGTTTGGCCAATGAAATACCTCCACCGCCCAGCACTGAATTGCTGCAGGAGAGAGATAAATTTGTAAGTGATATTTTGATTTGGGATTAAATCATTAGTATTATCTGGCCTAGTTTCCTGAACCAGTAAGTGAAGACATGTTGTTGTAGATGAGAAAATAATCCAGCTGTAGAGCTGCTATAGAGAGAAGACATGGGGAATAGTTTCATAACCATGTTAGGTGAAGCCTGCAAGTCCTGTTTTCAGGAGATTGGAAATTCTGAAGTCTGACTTTATTGTCTTTTAAGCTGAAAGTCAAAAATTTAAATTCCTCTAGCAAAAAAAGATCCCTTTTTCAGATCACTTGAAGCATTTCATTTTCAGCAAATGTAAATGTTTCCTTTTGATTTGCCCTCAGAAAAATTTAATATATATTACAAAGGAAAATATTCAAGGCAAAATGTATTTTTTAAATAAAAAAGCTGAGCTACTGCATCAGCAGAACTGTCCTGGGGGAGTTAGGAAATCCCCAAAGTAACTTCTGGCTGAAACAGCCTCCCATACAAAATCATTCCAGTTCTGAGAGAAGCACATATTGCCACTGAACATGATTCACTTGCAGCTTTGCCACGGTCCCACTTAGACAGTCTCATGGCCCAAAAAAGCCCACAGGACAAGCCCTGAAATGATCTGTCCTCCCACCAATTAGGCTCAAAACACTCTCTAGAGCATAATGAAGAACAGAAGAGCATGTTCCCATCTGAGAGTGAGAAAAAGGGATAACTGCTAAAACAGGAGCATTACTGCAAAGGGAATATTTAGCATATTACTTAATTAGAAGGGTATTTTCTGCTCTTTCTTGCTAGTTTACAGTACTCAAAATGTCTTGCAAAAAGTGAAGTGCATGAAAACTGAAACAAACAGGTTTTACATTTTCATCATGTTCACAACTAACTCTAATTAAGATCTTTTCTCAAAATGTGCAGAACCTAAAAAGAAAGTGTGCATTATCTTGGGAAACTAAAAATATTCTTCCCCAGGCAATAGTAAGGTTGTCCTGTCAGAAAACTCCCTCCTGCCTTGAAATCTTGACAGGAGAATATGATGATAACAAGATATTAGCAGTTGCACAAAACTAGCAGAGAGGACTGAAATAAAACATACCATGAGAGAGTGAACTGCTTTTTCTCATTATCATTTTGATTAGAAATGCATAAAAAGCCAGGAAATGTTTTCCTCATTACCTTTTCTCAAGAAAGGTCATGAAAGGGCTTCCTTTTGTCTTTAAGACAAGGGATGGCAGCACTGTGTGATAAATACTTATTTTCATGCTATTTGCCTGAAACTTTCAAGTCTCTAGGAAGTTTGGCGTGTTCACTCTGAGTGAATTCCAAGCCACTTGTTAAAGATAATACACAACCATTTTACACAGCAAGCTTTCAAGTTCTAAAGGAGACAGACAAAATAGCTGTCAGGGCAGCTAAGAAAAGTTCCTAATGTGATGATGCCTTTTTGGCCCTAATAACTTAGAGAGTAATTTGTTCTCACTGTCACTGAATTCACCTCCATTTTACTACAAGAACAACAGCTGGAGCCACCTGAGACACTTGCTGGTGCCTCCTGCTCCCTGCCTGGGCAACTGCAACACTTCTGCCAAAGCAGGGTAATGGGCAACAGCTTTCTGTTGGATTGTGGAATGGAAAATCAGAAACATTTCAGGATTCTAAGATGCTTCTGTCTCCTTCCCAGTGTAAAACAAATGCCTCACAAAGAAAATGCTATGGGCAGTGGTGCATATATTTGCAACACTAACTGAATGGGGATTGGGCACTTGTGGAAGGTGTCCAATGTGTCTATTAAGTACCAGAAAAGTCTGGCTGGGATGTGCCAGTGGCCTGGCAGTCCAGTCCATATGGCAAAAGGGCTGGTGCTTAGGGAGAGGAGGTAGCCTGGCTTCTCCTTCAACACCCCCCTCCATCCACAGATGTTGCTTTGGGGACATCAGGTCCTTTTCCAGCCATGTATGAACCCGTCCCCCACTGAGCTTGGCCAAACCCTTCTGAGCCTGCTGGCAGTACCTGTCTTTCCAGAATCACAAGGCAGTGAGTCCCAGGTGTTCACCACCTCCTGTGCAAAGAAATCCTTTCTTTTATCTCGTAGAAATCAATCTTGTACTTATTTCACTGAGTGCCCCTTGCTCTAGAATCACAGCATTTAGTGATCAGTAATTCTAAATTCAACTCATCTGTCGCCTTCCTGATTTTTCAAATGATAATCACACAGCCTTCAACTCTCCAAAGTGAAGTCTCAGACTTTTAGACACTCCTTATAAAGAAGCAGTCCATGCACCTGGATCATTTGCCTTTCTCAGTACCTGCTATAATTCTACAACAGCCTTCTTTGGATGTAAGACCAGTACCATAGGTTTGTGTTCTTAATTATAGCTCTAAATAATCCAGTTGAACAAACTTGCCCTCGAAAAAGTACTGCACAAAGTGTAGCATGGAGCACCTCTCAAAGGGAAATAGATAACGCTTCCTGCATTTCTGGTCTTCATCTTCTAAAGCCAAACCATCTCTGGTTTTCACCTGATAAAGAAAACCTAATTTCCCAAGTTAAAACCCCTGTTTTTCCTGAAGCCCAGTGGTTTATTGACCCCTCTTGCTGTTTTTTTTTTTTTTATTTACTTTACCACACGTCATAGTACAGTAACTTTGGACACGATGCTACAACAGGAGCGGGGAGCTTTAATTCTGAGAGCAGAATTTGTTGGTGGCTGCAGCAAGATGTGGGACCCAGAAGACCCAGGTGTAATTTTCTTGCCATGCCACAAAGCTTTCCGCTCCCTTAGGCAGGTTATCCCTGTCCTGGCCTCCACTGGCACTACGGACACAGCAGCAAGTCTCTGACTCCTGCGGGGGCTGCACAGCTACAGCTACTGACAGCGTGAGATCCTCTGTCAGCCGAAGCCAGCAGATAGAAAAACAACAGCTGCTTCATCAGACAAGCTGGGGAAGTCTTTAAGGCTCCCATTTTAAACCCTTTGTCAAAGGCTCCCCGGGGCCAGGAGAACAAAGAACATTATCTTAACCTCAAATCACAAGGTGCTCCTTCACATTCTGCCTGGGGAAAGGCTGCTCCGGAGCTGGAAGAAGAAAAACGATGCGGAGAACCAAAAGGCACCTCCTGCTCTCTGAGAAGCACGCGGAGATGTGTGCGAGAAGCGCCCCGGGATTCTCTCTCGTTCCCATTCCGGCCGCGCACGTCAAGGCGGCTCCGGGGAGGATCTTTCATCTTCCTGCCGGGGACGCGGCTGCCTCGGCACCCTGCGCCTCCCGCCGCTGCACAGAGGCTCGGAAACAGAATTATTAAGTGCTCTTATTAACTTGCACGCTTGCTCATTGGCTAAACAGCTAATGTGCACCTGGGCTCCGAGCCCCAGGAGGGGGCTTGCTGTCTTCAGCTCCCTAAGAAACTGGTTTATTCATATCCACATTGTCCTGTGGAAGGCAAATGTGATTGCTTTTAATATAACATTAATGTTTTGAACTTTTGATTAAAGCTAGCTACCATTATGGGAAAATCACGGAGGTTGTTTGGGGTTTTGTTGTTGTTGTTGTTGTTGTTTTAATATGTTGATTACTCATTTGTGTGCACAGCCTATGAAGAATGTAACAGCAAATATTTTCAAAAATAAATATGCATTTCCTCTTGGTAAAGGGTTTATCAAATCTTAAAAATCAAAGGAGAAAAAGCAGTCACTATCTAAAAAAAAGTTACCACAAAGTAGCAGACACAGCTCTTTCCCAATACCAAAAATGAGAAATAATGCACTTTTTGCACTTTCAGTTAACAAGCAATGTCCCCTTTAGCTTCCTCCACCAAACAGGTGCTCAGTGTTGCACGGTCTTTCTCAAAAGCTGATTTCCACCTCAAAGCAGGTTGCAATCCACTATATGCATAAACATTTGGTTTCTGAAGACTTTTGTACAAGATGTGGAGAAATGCAGGAGTATTTACTGGAGCAAGAGGTAATGGAATAAAAATACACAAGAAAATATTCGGTTTATAAAGTTGGGTTTAAGTTAGAGCTGCTATGTTTATAGCATTCCCAACTTTTTTCTGCATTTAACAGGGGTTTTTTCCTTTAGGTTTTTGAGCTCTTTTATTTAAAAAAAAAAAATAAATAAAAAAGAATGATGACTCTGATATTCCCACTTCAATGATTCAGTCCAAAAAATACAGAAACTTCCCTTGGGAATTTCAAAAATTTTTCTTCCTAAACTGAAGACAATATTCTGCAGCTATCCTAGGGGCTAGAATTTGAAATTAATGCTTTTGTCTATTTTTCTCCAATTCTCGTAGAAGAAATGAACCAACACCCTTAACAGTGTAAATCTAAAATGTTTCTATTAGTATTATTTTCATGCCTGCAAAAGAAGAAAGAAATGGGAAGTCCTATATTGGTGTAACCTTCAAATAAAAACTGCTAAACTTACCACCAGTGAGCTAAACCAGAATTTGGAACTACATGAATGACTTTCAGACAGGTAGGAAAAGAGCGTTTGACTAACAAATAGAAATTGCTCATAGAACACCTGTGTTATAAATAACATTATTGACCTGCCAACCTGTAATTAAAACCCACTGTTTTGATTGTTTTAACTCTGCTGCTGTATGCACGAAATTCTCTGTTGCTTTTTCAGAAAACCAAGAATAAACACAAACAGAAAACTGAAAAAGCTCCTCAAAACTAAAAGAAAGAAAAGCTATACAAATCTGAGAAAGGGAATAGGGTGGATGTTTCCCCTTGAAAGGGAAAAGCCTCTAGAGTGAAGGCTGGCTATCATATGAACATTATTTTAACATCAGGCAAGGCAGCAAGTGCTGGAGGCTCCAGAATAATTCCGTGATCCATGAGAGGCACCTCTCCAGAATGGCTCCCCTGCACCATCCCACCCAGCACAGATCCACACTGTCAGTGCAAAAAGCTTCACCAGCACCTGCCTAGGAGCAATGGTCACCCTGCTTCCCAAATCAGGGATGTGATACCAGAGACCCTGAGATTACTGGTCCAAGGGTGAAAAAAAATAATTTAAAAAAAGGGAGTAATTGTGTTCTACACAACTAAACCATTTTAGATGGCAGTTGCAGCACGTAGGAACACACGAGGCAGCAGACTCTACCTACTGGCTGATCTGCATCACTGCTTACCAGTTTCATTGCCCAGCACCTCCCTGAGTTGTTTCCTTTAACTTGCTGTTGACAAATAACACTTTTCATGCACAAGATTAAGCACTGAGAAAAATCCACAGCTCTTGGAATGGGCTGGTTTTTGCTCAAACTATTCTGACCCTTCCAAACAAAAACTCTCCACCTCTCCTTCCCACCTGCTCAGCACAACACTCTGTGTTTAACCTCTGTCCATGCTGGGGTGGGTTCTGCTCCAAGCTCAGTATTTTGGGCTGTAGTACAGAGCCCTACAGTGTCTGTGGAAACCCCACAGCACAGGATGCATCACAAAAGGTGACCAAAGGACAGACTGCAGGAGGTAACAGTTCAGTGTCAGCAAGTCAAAGGGACACAGCACCCAGACCTGTGGGAGCCACAATTCCCACACCATAATTTGGAAATGTTTGTCAGCTGGGACGTACTGGAAAAGGACAGTGTAAATTTAGAGGCTTGCTTCAGATCTCTCAGCGGGGCTGGAGCCTCATGGGGAAATACCATACTTTGTTCCTCTAAAGAAATGCAGCACTGATAACTTCCCCACCAAAGTAAGCAAACAGTTGGCAAAAGCAGGAATTTCACAGCTCCAATATTTTCAGCTGCAAACATTTTCTTCTAATAGTTATACCCAGATGGTGGAGTTAGCATTGCACCATCCACACCAAAATGGCCCATTTTTCGTTCTAGGAATAAGTGCAGTAGCAGCCTGATGCTTCCCTGTGCTCACACAGCCTGAGGTGCCACTTGGAAAGCAGAACCAGCATCTTGATTTTCTGACAGACACTACGGCCTTGTGAGGCTGGCCAGTCTTTTGTTTTGTGTTTCTTAAGCTTCTGTATGACACAAATATTTACTCTGGAGAAGAAGCCGCCATGTTAAAAAACATTAGGCGGTTTTGTGCTGCCCTGAGTGCTGCAGCCCGGATCTGTGGTGGCAGAGGTGCCTCAAGGCTCTCAGCACAATCCCTCTGGAGAAGCCTGGGCTCCAGCTCCATGTGTCCCTGCCCACACCTGCAGCTTTGCACACAGACCTGTGTGGACATGAGCCCGTTTTGAGGAGCAGCAGCTCTGTCCAACCTCACTTGCCGCCTCAGTTAGAACGGCTGCTCTGTGGGAGATGAGAAGTGCCAGTCTGGAATCCATAGCTACTCCTTTCTCCAGCCCTGATTAAAGCATTTCTATTCTCTGCAGGTGCCTGTGGGAAGAGTTGCTGTGCCTGGAGCTCTGCCTCCCACCAGCCAGCCCAGCAGGAGCGCATGGAACATCACAGAGGGGCTCACATCAGGAGCCCCTGGCTCACTGCAGAAGGCCAACACTTCAAAAACACGTAACATCTTTTTAGCAAATATACATTCTTCTACTCGAGACGGAACATTAGGTTGTTCTGCCTTGCATTCTTATAAGCAAACTGTGGAAACACAGTCTTGGGAAAACTTTGGTGGTGGGTGGCAGCTGGTTGAGTAGCTGTGTGCAGGGAACAGCTCCTGATGTCTTGAGGTCAAAAGGGAGCCCTACAAGGAGCCTTACTCTCATTCTCTACAAGGGATGGGACGGACAAGAACATATGCTCATTAGTTTTCAGGCAACGTGAAGGTGTAAAAACCCCTCAAATATACAGGGGAATAAAATTAGGATACCAATGGTCCTGACATATCCAAGAAATAGTCTGAAAAGAGCAAAATTCACAGGGACAAGTGCCAAGGACTATCCTTAAACAGAAATAATCCACTGTACAAACACTGAATGAGAAAGAGGAGAAAGAGAGGGCTCTTCAGGAAAGCATTTTGATCCTCAGCCCTAAGATATCATCACGAGCTGTGACACCTTGTCACAAGAAGAGGTGAACACCCCTCTGCAGTGTGCAGAGAGGCACAAAGGCTGCAGTGGCTGGGATAATCCCTTCACACTGCTCAGCTGTGGCAAGTTGGCAGCTGAATTTCAGCACTGCACTTCAAAACAAGAGGAATCCAGGGAGAAAACATGAAGAGAAAAAATCAGAGGTGAGCAGAGACCTGTAAGGGCAAGTAGAAATAGGGTTGCTTGGTCTAAGGAAAAGCAAATGGAGGAGGAAGGTGATAAAAGTAATTTCTGCATTGAGAGAGGGAATAATCTCCTTCCCTGACCATGGTGAACAGACACAGAGCTGCAGCAGAAGGAGGAAGGGAACCTTTATTACAGCTGAGGTTTCAAAATCATTCTTATTTATGTCACTGAGCCAAGATTTTTCAGGAGCAATAAATAGTACCAGAAGGGGGAAAGCTGACATACTGAGAGGGGGTCTTATTTCTAGTGGGGAAAATAGCCACTGCTCTTGAAAATACAAACTACTTCAAGGAATGTCAACTCTGACCTCCAAAACTTAAAGTACCTTATGAAAACAGAAGCCCAAAGTAGGTCATTGTGTTAAGCTATTTGAAAAGACACGTTTTCTGTTTTGTGACAGCAGAGGTTTGCTGAACGTTTCTGAAGAGAATAACTGTTATTTGTAAGTTTAAACAAGACAGGAAATATCCTACAGCCTGCTATCGTGAATGATGAACAGCTGATATTCCAGGTCCAACAATCTGAAAATCACACTTTGGCAATTGTGCCTTTAAACAAGCAAGCTCAGGATAAGTGGGGCCACAGCCAACAGTATCAAGCAGTATCACAATATGACTGAGGGAGAGTAATTAAAGCAAATCATACAGAATATTTTACCCTCAAGTATTTGCTTTTCAATAGTTTGCAATGAACCCTTTTAGGAGATCAAGGCTATATCCTCAAAATATGTGGGCTCAGCTCCAAGAACTCCTCTCCTTGTAGCAGGGTTTTATCTTTCCTGCAAACTGAATTACATTTAGGACTAAAATATACTACTTGTGGAGCTCTTACAAGCCCATTTTGCATTAAGGCAAGCTATCACACTAGCAAAAGGAACCTGAACATAAGATGTCTGATTAATTGTATCTATGCAAAGCAGCAAAAGCTTTAAAAGAGAACCAGCTTCCTGTAAACAGTGACTAGGACTCTTAAAATATTATTATTCCTGGACATTCATTATTTCCCACTAATTAAATGCTTTTCCCTCTTTTCACCCTAACTGTATTATAACTTGTGGCATACAAAGACATAAAAAGGACAAACGCTGCACTGCCTGCCACAGCTGAGGAGTAGGAAAGTTGGAGGAAGGTTGTTTTGCAAAGCTGACATTTTGAGAAATTCAGACCACATTTGAGGGTAGGCATCAAATCTGCAGAGAACTGATAGGCACCACTACCTCCTCCCTTCCTAGTGAGGCCGTGGCTTCCATCCCTTTTCCGACAGAGCTGCTCCTCTGGCCCGCTTCATTACCTCCCTTCCTGCTGAACAAGATAAGCCCAGGGAGCAACAACATCCATTAATAGGGTTAGCAAGGCCAAGCTTAACTCTTCGGTGTAAGAGGTCCCCAAACTCCCATGAATGGTTCAAAAAGTTGAAGGGTTTGGCTTTGTTCTTTTTTTTTTTTGTCTTTTCATTGAAGATAGATTCTGTTTCTTGCCTAGTTTTTGAGCCTTTGAGATATATGTTGTTCTGTTCCTTCTGTACCAAAAAGCCTTCTCTTTCTTTTAATCCAAAAGCTGAGCACCATCACTTGAGCCACACAACTCCTGCCTGGGCTTCACTGAGCAGCCCCCCATTTTATACTTGTGTAAAATCACAGGGTCCAGTAGGCAACAAGGAAGGGGGGACTGCTTTCACAAGCATTTTGAGACCCCACTCCACAGCCCTCTTACAGCAAACTTGGACTTGAGTATATATCACAGTGTTTTAAAACTGCTTTATTTGGGCACCTTTCCCATGCTGGTCGCCTGACCTCTAAGTTTCCATATGAAATTAGTGAAGTGCATTCACTGACTTCAATGATCTGTGACCCAAAATTTAACACAAACATCTAATTATATTTAGAGAAAGTTTAACATTAGAACATTGCCTGGGCAAATCTTGGCTTTTAATAAGATGTCACAGTGCCCACTGTGCATTTTGAACCTATTAATGATTGTTTCACACAGCACTGATATCTACAGTAGGATCAGCAGCATTATTTGGAACGGAAAAAACAGTTAATTTGATCACTAGATGTTGTAAATTGCTTAGGAGCAGCAGACTGATGCTGGAGGAATTGGTCCTTTCAAAAGCAAACGTGTCTGACCCAGGAGAATTAGGCCATTAGCTGTATTGTTTCCTCCAAGCCATTGCTGCAGAGCGAAGTCAAGGAGCTGCTCTGGCCCTTGGGAGAGGGATCTCTAAGCTGGCTTTGCCCTGAGCATGACAGGGACAGCTTGGTTCACTCATTCTGACTGCCCAGTGAGGGGCAACAGCCTCAGTCATCTCCCATTCCTGCCCTTTCCTTCCCATCACAGCAGAGCAGAGGTCAGGGAAGCACAAAAAGGTCACTACAAAATTATTGCCAAAGGACCTGGGAGATTTCCTTCTGTGACTTCTGCCAGCAGTGAAGGGATGGCAGGATTAATGTAATTTTTTTCTGGGTGAAAATAACTATGATCCTGTATTATTTCATTCTTTAGCTCCTATGAATTACATGAGTTCATTTCAATACATGGGGCTTAAGGATCTTTTTCTTCTAACAAAAGAAAAAAGGATGCTAAGCTCCACTTCCATAAGCATTATAATCATAAGCAAAGCAATGACAGACACAAGCAAATCCAACTAGGAATTATTAGAGCCAGCAGAGGACTGTGGCTATTCTCTATTGCATTCCCAATGACTTGTAGAGCTTTGACTTCACATTGCCTTATCTTTGCAGACTGGTCAGTAAAAACAAGACAGCTTCAACCCTCTGTTGGAAGGATGTAAAATGGGGAGGGAAAAAAGTAATGAAAGAAACCATTATTTTTTTTGATAATTTTTCCTTCTTTTGAAAACTTTGCGTCATTTGGCCATAGGAAAGACTCGTACAGGTGACTAGAAGGGTTTACCCAGGTGCTACCACTGCACCTGGAATGGATGGAATGGCATTTTTCCCACTCAGTTGTTGTTCTTTACGTGTGATGGCCAGAGTTTTCAGAGCTGAAATTGATTCCATCCACCAGAAAAGAAGACCATAAATGCACCCAGAGTGCTGCTGGAACTGGATCCTTCTGCACATCCAAATGGGTACAAAGAGGGTGGAGATGGCAGAAATGCGATTAGAAGGTGGCAACTCTTAGGCCATCACAGCTGTGGGTGAGACTGGCACAACAGCCAGGCCTTTTTACTCCTGCCATTTGGTGCAGGGTTTGCTGTGAGGAGTTTTAAAGACATCCAGCACTCTCAGCTCAATATAGATAAAAGAACAAAATCCAAGTGCCAGTGCACTTTGTCATACCAAAGTGATCTGAGTAGGCATAACCACACCTGAAGCACATTCACAGGGCACACAGAAAGACATTTTAAATTCCTGCACTTGGCTTGGAAAGTTAACCGAAACCAAGAGTGCCATATGATTTGAGAATTTCAGATTCCAGTTACAACCAAAGCAGGATGTTCCTTGGGCATGTCTATCTTTCTGCTGCCAAAAAATGACAAACAAGCCTAAACAATGTGCCTGGGAATATAAGATTTGCCCAAAGGCAAGTGTCTTGGAATGACTACTTCAGACATCTCCACTATGCACTGTGCAGCCCCAACTTTAACCCTAAACACCTCACAGGATTTTTAAGGGAAAATAATAAAAAAAAAAATGGTGGAATAGACATGAACCTGCAACTCTGGTTACAGGTTTTGCCCACCATGAGCTGCGCAGAAGACTCAAAATGCTTTACTTCTGGTTGGTTTTAAACCAAGCCAGAGGTTCACCAAGGCAGCAGTTTTCCTCTTGATGTGTTTTACTGCTCTCTAGGTCTAATGCAGATTTTTACCCCTGCCCTCATGCCTAAGGGTTTTCTTTGTCCTGAACAAAACCACTTGGGACTTTACAGTGTTCTCAGGGGATTTACCTGCCTCCAATTGATTTGGAAAGTCTGGCATTTAGAAATATCTGCAAACCTCATCCACCTACTCCAGACTTGGAGAAAAAGCCTCCCCCCAGCCCCATGTTCTGTGTCTAATCAAAAGCACTAGACAGAAGAAATTAAAAAGTTATTTCCCTAGGTATTTTTTCCCAATGCTCCTTTTGTTGTTCATCTCCTTAGTTCTGTCCTCACTTTCAATGTCTCGTGAAGTTTTGACTGGCACAGAAATTATGATAAGCGTATTTTGAAGTGGTGCTACCAATAAAATATGAAACCTACAGTTTTGGAGCACTAAAATTAATATTGCTTGTATCATTTCAGAGCAACAAAACTATGACGCTTTCCTTTGTTAACAAACTTCTGCTGCAACAGATGTAGTGATCTTTTGCTCTCACAGATCAAAACCCACGAGCCAAAAGCCATTCCCCATCAGCACTGCTGTGTTTGCCTTCTGCTTATCGTGTGCCCTGATCAGGCCTTCTTAAGATTTGCTTTGAGGTTTTGTTAAGCTGGGAGCAGATTTTGAGATGCAGCCAGCATTTGCTAAAACACACCATAGATTTGGGAGAGCCCATTAAAGCCTGAAACTCCTCCCTGGATCTCACAGTGCTTGGAAGGGTTTAATCTGTCCTTGGGAGATGATGACTTCATTCCTGTGCGCAGCCAAATCAACATTTGCTTCTTTTTTACACACACATGCAGTGGCCATTTGGCCCTAATAATTAGCAGTACTTTGCACAACCAGAGTTTCACAGCTCCCCATAGCTCTGTGTGTATTGAAGGCAAAGCTACTTTGTGCTCTGCTTGCCTGAAGGCACCCCCTTGACCCCAAAAGACTTCAGTCACATCCTCTGGGTAAACCAATCGCTTACAGTCTGTGCTGAAGGTGCTTGCTGAAGCCTTTCCTCCTGCTAAAAACCCTTTTTAAAACACACTTGTTGCCTCCATGTCTCCTGCAGGAACCTTACTTCTAGGGGTTAAAGGCTCCAGCACGTTGCCCACACTACTCCCTGCCACTAAGAGAGAACAGAAATGAGTAACTCTTATAAACTGAGTGTACTGCTCGCTCTTTCCACCTCATCAGAAAATTAGAGAGGAAAAAAAGAAAAGCCTCATCCTCCCCCATAATCATTTCAGATGAGTTCTTATTTCAATTACAGCACTGTTTTGTTCCAGCTCTTGCTAATACCCTGCAGTTTGTTCACCTGTAGAAGCAATTGTCCCTTACAGCTCTTCTCCCTCATCCCCATTCCCCTGGGCTATTTGGGCTTGCTAGAATAGAAAGTATTAATATAGCTTTCCCACCAAATTTCGGCAAGAATATTCAGATGCTTTAGCAGCTGCCTTGGCTTCTTAAGAACTCAGTAATCCTTTAATCTCTTTAATCACTTTTTTTCCCCCCCATAAACGATTCACAAGCAAAACAAATGCAATATGGATCAAAAATTCAATCAGAATCCTTAAAATGCAATTACATTCATCAGGGTGTTCTGTTAGGTCAGGTATTAAATCTGGGGTTTATTCAATATCCTCCTTTTATTATAAAGCAGTATTTTTCCACTCTGTAAATCATCTAATCCCTAGGCTAAAGTCCTCTTTGCCCAAAACATACACAAAAAATGGTGGGGGATAGCTGGTTAGAAATTCCTGCACAAGACCATTCCTGTGGAGACATAAGGAAGGATAAATAAGACAGGGAGCAAAGACATTTCTACTGGAGCAGGAAGGCTAATTTCAGAACTGAAGATTCCACAGTTATGCCTTTAATAAGTAGTTGTCAAATGAGTTCCTGCTTGAATTCCATTTCCAAAGCAAATCCATGTGTCTGCCTGCACCTCTCTGTGAGTGTTTCCCCCCATCTTGCAGTTATAAAGGAGTTCTAAAATTTAATCACCTTGTTTTGCACCAGAGCTCTCTGGAAATTTTCGAACCCAATGGATGTTTCTTGGGGGAACATCAGCCTGTTTAATCCAGAACTTCTTCAGAAAATGCTTTTTGGGGGGATAAGGGGCAATAACACACCTCCTTTGCTCCCCCCACTCCTTCTGTTTTCTGGACTGGCTTGGAGACCATCAGGCAGAGCATGAGTGGAGTTCCCCCTGCAAATACACGAAGAAGTCCATGATGGTTTGGGTTGCTCCATGGTCCAGAGGAAATAATGAATCAAGCCTTTGTAGCTCCATACACTGCCCTCCCCCCAGCATTTCTTCTTTTCTGTGAGATGCTTTAAATTTGTTGTCTTTTATGAAAACTGAGCACAATTCTGTACTACTACAGGCAGCAGTGTACAGTGGCATTTTGCCAGCTGACACTCAGCTGAGTTTGACTGACAGCTGTCACAATCCAGTGTCTGGAACACTGGAGCTTGGCAATGTGGAAGGGAGTGGCATCCGTGTGAAGCAGCTGTGTCTGAGCACCAAACTGCTTCCATTCCAGCTGTGCTCCTCCCTCCAGTTTGCAGGCACAGGGTATCAGCATCCTTAAAAGCTCTTGGTGTCCTTCAAGGGTCTTCAAAACCTATAGAGTCAGATTTTCAGCTCCTCAGAGGCCCACTGATGCACCCTCTTCCAGCTCAGACAACTGCCTTTCTCTTCCTGGGCTGTCTACTGCAACACACCACCAACTGGGAATACTGGAAGAGAGATTTCTGAGGATTTGAGAGTTTTCCCAAGAAAACATAGCATTGGAGTTGAAGCCAACCAGAAGATAAACTTTGAAAAAATTCTTTCTGAAAAAGAGATACTAAGTGTTTTGTTAACTTGAATTGAGAGTGTTGGCATTTCCATTCCATCTACTAGAACAACTTATTTGTAAATAAAGGTAATTTTGGGTGATGTTCATTTCCTTAAAGTCTTTGTTGACATTTCAATTCCTTCAATTAAATGAAAGAAATACGGCAACATTGGCCCCAATCTAGATAAAATTTTGCTTTGATGACACTGACAGTTTTTGGGGGGTGCCATTGTGGCACTCTGTTCCCATTCACATTTCTCTCCTGGCTGCAGAAAAGGGACACACAGGAGCCAGCCCCGCCCAGAGCTGCCCTGAAGCCCTGTGAGATGTGGGCTTTGTTGTCACCTCTTCTGACGAGAAGGATGAGAGCGTTCTGCACAAGGGAATTGTGACTATCACTTCCAAATGAGCAATAAACTATAAAAAGGTGTCAACGTAGCCAGATGGAATAATTGGTACATTGCTTCCAGTTAAAGAAACTATTGCTGTTCTGTAATTCTCTTCTGTTTTCCTTTTGTTTGTTCAGGAGATGCAAAGACACTGAATCAGAAGGAGAACTTAGGTCTCCAAGCAAATAGCTCCAGAATGAGCATAATAAAACCACTTTTCTCATTTCATAGCTGAAATCATACTTGGAGAAGATGGAGGATGTTTTCTTTGCAACACAGAGGTATTGTTGATCAGATATTGTTGAATGCAGGAAAAATTTGTATTAAAAGAAATACATTTATTCCTGCATGTTTATAAATGTAAAACATAACATATATAAAATCTGCTAAATATAGAAAGAGTGCTTTGATAAACTGGTTCCATATAGCTAAAACCAATAGCTCAGAGCCTGACTTCCTTCCCCATGATGAAAATTTTAGCTTTTTCAGCTGCCAGATTATTACTGTCACACATGGAAAAGGCTAATCCTGGTTTATAGACACAGGAAAGTACTCCTTGCTTCTAAAAATTCCTTTACAAAAATAGTGAATTTTTTTATTAAAAAATTAAAAATCTGATGATTTTAACTGGAGAAGGTTATAGAATTTCAAAAACCTTATGTAAAGTAGTCTGTCAGAAACATGAAAATCTCATTAGGGTTCTTCGATTAGTTTGGTGGATCACTTGTGTAGCAGAAGTGATTTCAAATCTTTATTAAATTTTTCAGGGAGATAAAGGTTAGCTGAATTCCCTGCCAGCCAAAGTCACTGAATGAGAAGCAGGAGAGTAGCAGTAAAGGCAGATGAGTTGTTCTGCCCACAAAGTCCAGGTGGGAAAGGTGATTCTTCCATGTCCTCAGAAGCTGCTCTCCAACAGCCCCATTTCCCTGGCAGAGATGTTTACATGACTCAGAGGTATCAGGTAGACAAAACAGGTCATGGAAAATAGCCTCGGTGTTAATAACAGTCGTACTCGTTAAATTCACTAAGCAGATGAAGAATGAAATCAGATGCTCCCAGGAAACACAACTTGCTTAGGTTTCACCTTCTTGGCATCCAATTTACAAAAGCTTCCTTTATACTCTGCTTCATTTTCACATTCCTTGCTTTCTCCTGCCTGAATCCTTCTCTTCATTTCCGTCAGGGTCGTTGCTGAATTCCAATTAAATCATAACGACGAGTGGGAACAAAGAGAAGAGCAACGCCACCAAAGCAGACCTGAGCAGGTGACAATTGCACACTGCCAGTCTCACAGAAGGTCGTTTAAAAGTATCATGTCAAACAAATGAACTAATTACAACATGTCTTCAGTGAACCCTGGATAGGATTTCCTGGCAGAAAAACTCTGTGTCTGACATAAATCTAAAGCCAGGAAGAACAGCTTGTACCCAAAGCTGCTCCTGCAGCTATACCTGGAAAACAACCCAGCTCTGAAGGGGCACTCTGAGAGCCGAAACTCGAGCAAATGCAAAAGTTGAAGTCACAAAGCATGAACGGTAAAGGAACACAGAAAGAGTCAACACAGCTCAGGCTAGGTTTCCTCCTATGTCCTTCCCTCTTCTGTTGTTACACCATGTTGGAAAGAAGTGCCTGATTTTAAAGGAAATGGATTCCTGCCAGTGGGGAGTTGCAGCAGATTCATGCTCGGAGGAGCACCACAGAGGTGAAAGCACCAACATTACTTGTGGCTGCCACACTCCTGACTGCAGCAGGACCTCCACAGAGCAGCCAGCAGCCTCCAAACAGATTTATTATTGCTCCTTTCATGCCTGTGCTGTTGGTCTTTCTCAACTGTGTGATGAGAACCTGTGAGGAGGGCAGTTACAGTCACCATTAGTCTGTCCGCTCACATGTGCCACCACTAAATTGACCACTCCAGTACTCACTGGAAATCTCCCTCAGCACCTTTTCCACCTTTTTCTTGGGTCTGCTCAGTTTATAGTACAAGAGGGAATAAAATACAAATCTTAAGTCTCTGTGCCAAGATACGTATTGGGTGCCTGGGACAACAAACAATTCCAGGGATGAATGAGCATTTTGGGATGGTACAACTGTTGCACAGCACCATGAACAGCTTGTTACAGAAGGGGCAGTACTTTCTAAACCATTGCAATAGTTCTTCCTTGTACACATCCCTATATACTTCTTAAAATAGCTTGAGGAAAAAAAATAGCAGATGTCTTCAGTGAATTGTTGATCCTTCGATAACAAAGCAAGCAATTTCTGGAACAGCCTGAGGGAAATTCACATTGGGTTTTAAGCAATAAAGCAAATTAGCACCATAGCTTGAAAGGTTAACAGACAGAATAATCCCATGTAATAGTAGGGGAAGAAGATGAAATGATTAAAAAAATCAATTTGTTGCTATCTTGTGATGTTGTTTATTATCAATGATAGCATAAAATCACCTCCTCTGCATTTCATAAAGAATTCCTGCACACAGAGTATGCATGACTGCCTCTGCCCTGGGCAGGTGGTACGGAGGATGGACAAGGCAGGTGAAATACAGGCACGGAGACAGAAAGGAGAGTGGGGCAGGGTGGCTGAGGGGACACCACAGCCAGAGCCACAGCCTTTGAATGCACAATGCAAGGCATTAGCCTGTGACCCACGGAGCCTCCCAAAGACACCCAGCAAAATACAGCTGAACCCCCTCCCTCAAATGCCCATCTCAGGCATCTGCAGAGAGCAGTGATGTGCAGACCAAAGGCTTTTGCTCTGTCACACTGATGCCTCGGGAAGGCTGACCTGGGACAGAGACTGGGCAGAGCCAGAGAATAAAGCAGATATTTACTGAAAGGCCTTTAAGGGTACGCCTTGGGCAGGACAAGAGCCTGGCCAGGGCTACACCCAAGGTGGACCCAAAATGGTCACAAAATGGACGACCGGTCATGAGGCCCCACACTTTTATAGGTTTTGGTCCATTTGCATATTGGGGTTTAATTGTCCAGTTACAGTTTTGGGTTGTGAACTCCCATCCTTCTTGCTTTCTCTCTTCAGTCCACCGTTGTTGATGCTTTTGGGCCTGAAAACTTTTAACAGTTGTCCTTGGTCTCCAGCAGGAAAAGGATTTGTTTTGTCTACCTACCCTGTGAAGAGAGCTGACTGACACTGAATATGAGACTCAGAACTACACTCCAAGGCAGCACAGAATCTGAAAAACATGGAAGCTAAAACTTTGGCAACAACACAACATCAGAAAGGGTTCCTTGGTCCCCAAGCACAGGAAGTCCCACTTCTCCTGAGGGCTGGTGGCCAAGGAGAAGGGACCAACTCATGGATGCTGTGAGCTGGCAAGCTGTGACATACACACATGCCTTCCAAGTGGGGCAGTTCACTGTGCTACACAGCTGTGCTTGGTGGCTAAGCTGGCTCACTTTCAGCTAGTTAGGTACCTTTCTAGATAGATAGAATCTAGCTCTCATAGAGATGAGCAAGCTTTATCCATGCTCCCAGTCCTCCAAGAGCTCTGTATGTGCTTCAGCAAGTGCTAGACCTGGGCTAGTGCATTCTGACACAGGGTGTTACTGAACAGAGACAGCTCAGGCTCAGCTGTGGGCATGAGCAGAGCAAACTCATACAGACCTGCCAAAGGCTGCAGACAGAACTCCAGCCAACCTGCAGTTAGCAGTGTAAGCACATCTCCCCCAGAGGAGTCACGTCTGATTAATCCTCCGGCACAACTTCACTGAAACACCAGGCAGAAAATGAGACGGAGCCATTCTTCTCTGAAAACCATGTAACACCCCATCATTACTCAAAACACCTTCAGAGTTATCACCTCCCATTTCCTGTCACCACAACCTTCCAGAAGATAAGGCATATGCACAAGAGCAAAAACGCAGGAGATCTCTATTTTCCCCAGAGCCCATCAAACACACCCTGGAGCAGACCCCTTCCATCTTCCCACCACAGCTCACAGGGGTTGTCTGACTGGCAACACAACATTGAATTCGCATCACCTTTCCCTCCAGGCCCCTGAATCTTCCTCCCCAACAAGGGGAGGACTTGAAAGGATGATGGGCATAGCCACTACAAACACTTTCCCTCCATCACTTCCCACAGAGCTTGGCTGAGCCACCTTTCCTTGGGAGCTTTGGGCAAACAGGATGGGGATAGAACAGAAGCTGTCCTGTCCTACTGCTGTAACTGTGGGGGACCCTCACCCAGCATCCTGCAGTGCCTGGCACTTCCCAGCAGCTCCCTGTGCCCTGACTGTGTTTCAGCTCACTGGACTTGGGGGCTCGGGGGCCACAGCTTCAGCTCCTCTATAATTCCAAGTTACCAGCTCAGCAGCTTCAGAAATTCCCATCAATGCTGATTTATTTCAGTCCCTCTCAAATAATAGAGAATGTCTTGATCCGACACCTCTGTGAGACAATGGCCCTTTAAGGCAACAGGTTGGTTATCTTTGCCTTCGGTCAAACAAACTGGTGGTCACAGAATTACTGGATATTTACTGGTCTCCATGCCAGGGTTTGAAAAGCTATCTTGTCTGGAACGTGTAGCAGTTTGGTTTTCCACATGGATGATTTTACCATATCTGAAACTGCTTGTTCCATCATCCCACAGAAGCTTGCAAGTCACAGTGTGAAAGGTATTCTTTTCCTTAATGGATAAAATATGCTTGCTCTGAAGAATGTTTGTATACCACAAAGTCTCAAAACATGGGGTTTTTTTCCTTTTTCAGATTTATGTTTTAGAATGAAAAGACTACAAGCTTTGCTTATAAGACGGAAAGAGGAAAGGCTTAAAAAAGGGAGGCAAAGAGTACACAAACTCCATTGGTGGGAGAAAAGAAGATGTTTCATTCAGCAAAACAAAGACTTAAGTGCAAGTAACAAAAAAGTGATGAATGACAACTCATTCATGTGACATAGTAGGCACAGGTTATAGACAGTGGTAGCTTCAGAAATGGGAATCTGCCAAGAGTTTTTCCAGTTCCACATGTAAGAATGAAGAGTTTGAAGGCTCACAGGTGGTTGTGGGGGCTGGACCATCCTCTCTCAGGCCCCTATTCTGCCTGTGATGTTCACAGCTGCACTGGACAGGTAGGTAAGGGTCCCAGAAAGAGAGAAAGCCTTGAACAAAACAGTGCAGTGATAGTTTTAACCCTGTCTCTTCCCCTCCTTGCTTTGGGCACCAGGCTGAGCCATGTGGGCAGAAGAGACCAAAAGTGAGCCCATGGCAGCTGACTCTCATCCAAAGGACTACATTGCCCTGAAATGGCTCTTACTCGGACCAGGACCAGCACCAGCCTGGTGAGAGCAGTGCCCCAGCCTCTCTTCTGTCCTGGTTGTACTGGGGCCAGTTTGGGATCTCACCATTCCTTATTCCTTTACCTTAAGGCTGTCTGTAATGAGACTTGCGTATTTCATACTCTTCTGTGGTGGGATCCTGCATGAAAGCATGTGGTTGTGTGACTACCTGTTCCCCTAGCACATCTTCAAAGCCTTCCACATCAAAAGGTGCAGGAAGGGCTGTTCTGAGCAGGGGCTATGAGGCACACTGGCTTTGTGCACCACCTCCCACATTTTCATTTCAGCTCCTGTGTGGAGTACAAAGAAACCAAGCAGCAGTTGGGTTCCTCTGGCACTTTGAACTCAGTGGAGCTGAATGTCCTGCTTGCACCTCTGGTTTGTTATGGAAAGACAAAGTTGTGATTTCTAATATGGAAATGAAGGTAAGGCCTTCCCAGGTGAGAAACCGTGTCTTTGATAAATCTGCAACAAAGAGCCATGCCAAGTGCTGGTCTAGTGCTTTTGTTTTAACATGGAATGAGCACAGGTGTTAGAAACTAAAACACTATAGGAATAATGCAACATTGCTAAGCTATCTTTTTGCCATCTGTCAAGTTTGCAATATTTTCAAACTGCTCCCAAGCGAATCGCTAAATCGTCACATCTCTCGTCCTCTGATGTAATCCAATAGAATACAATTGCTAATGCAGTACATTTAACCTCTATCAGGAGTTTGTACATTTGTGCAGAACCATAAACCAGTTGTTAGTGTGTGCCAGAAGACTTCTGGCAGCCTTCCTAAGGATTTGTCAAAAAACAATTAAGGTCCCTATTGCAGCTAACGTGGAGCCACAGGCCAACTGGTGCTGGACATCACAACCCTGCCACCAGCAGCCTTTGCAGATAATCCAAATCCAGAGCTGGGGGATTTATTGCTGTGGACAAAAGCATTGTGGCTTTCTTGTCCCAGCATCCCTGTCACTTGATGAGTATCATGGTTTTTTCTTCACTACCCAAATTACCTCCTGGCCCTTGGGCTGGATGCTGATTGCTTTAGAGTGACCAGGCAATGTTGTGATTCAGAGTCCCAGTGAGGCCTGAATCACAGAATGAGCTGGGCTGGAAAAGACCTTTGAAGTCATCAAGTCCAACTTCTGACCTAACACCAACCTGTCACTGAGACCATGGCACTGAGTGCCACACCCAGGCTTTTTTTAAACACCTCCAGGGACAGTGACTGCACCAGCTCCAATGCCCAATCACCCTTTCTGTGAAGAACCTTTTCCATCATGTCCATTAAATCTTGAGTGCACGAATTAAGCAGGAGAAAACAGCTGAGCTCATCACTTTTTGCTTTCTCTCTTCTACATGAAACCAATGGAACCAGTTTATTCGTGTCCTACGGTCAATTAAAAGTATTGTTATTTTTAAGCTTTAAGAAAGCAAACATGGAATGAGCCACCCCAATTACTGTTAGCTGTGGATTTTACACTGTTCTATCCATCCTAGAAAAATAGTTAACTAACTCCTTATTCTGTAAGCTCTTCACATATCTGCAATTTTCTGCTTTTCTGCCCCCTTGCTGATACAATTTTATCTTAGAAGTTTATTGACAGTAAATATCACAAATGTTTATCTTCTCAGAAGAAAACTCTGGTGCTTTGGACCCTGCTAAAGCTGTGGCCCTCCAGAATGACATAAGCTTTGCATAATGAGATACTATTGAATATTAACAACTGAAATATTAATAATGAAAAGAATGCAAAGCAATAGGAGCATTTTCCAGATTATGACCACCTATGGACCACCAACAATTAGAAGGAGGTTTCAGCAGAAGCTTGGACATAAGCAAAGTTTTGAAAAATACAAAGGGTGGAGAAGTTAAGAAGGGAGGAAAATTGCTTTGAGGTAATAAAAGAAAAATCTGGCAGTTGTGATCGAAGGAGAACCACAAGCGCTGATTTGATACAAAGAATGGTTCAGTTTTGCTTTAAACACTTTAAACCATAAGGGCAGGCCTTCTTTTGGTACACCTGCAAAAGCTTTATTTCTCACAGAAAGAGTAACTGCAATATATTGCAGATTATGGTTTTAACTAAGAAAGATGTTGGACTGACAGATCAAAACCACCTCTGACTACTGGACTATTGCAACAACCAAGACTTCTCTCTGTTCCATCAGAGAGATCAAGAAGAGGTGAAAATAAATGTGTCTAAAGGGCAAGAGGTGCTAAAGCCAGAGCAGAGATGGAACCTGAAGCAGCACTATCTTTACTGAAAAACTGGCAGGGGCTAAGATTAGCTAGTTTGAGGAGAAGGAGATGGGCAGGAGGCTCCTGAGGATTGAAGCCAGGCCTGAAAATCAAAGAACAAAATAAAAAATGGTCAAGCCAGCAGTAGAAAAACAGTGGCTACCACGGATGTCAAACATCACTCCACTGCTTTTAGTAAAATGCTGCTCTCATCACATAAGGGGCTGCTTCGGAATTTTGGGGTACAGAATCAAAATAGCCAAATTCATTCCCCCCTACAGCGCTAAAGGACATCTTCCACAGTAATGTCACCTTAGCATTTCAAAATCTATGCATGCATGTGACTATCACCACCTGTGTCCTAAAGCAGCTTTTTGGCCCCTGGTAGCTCAGGTCTCTGCAAGACTCCTCATCCTGAAGAAGAGTCCACCCTGTCTCTGTGTTACCAGGACAGTCAGCATGGCACAGTGGAACCACCAAGAAAAAGGTCACTTATTCAAAGAAAACTGCTTTACATGGACTAAAAAAACCCCAAAGCACAGCAAACAGATTTCTGTTTCTCCTGAGCTCTTCAAAAAGCTCTTTTAATGTGCTTCAGGGCTCTGGTAGATGAAAACCACAATATATTTTCAAAAGACATTTCACCCTGTCACATCACACATGGAGTACAATGGGCAGGATAGATGTCATGGCACCAGGGGGGCCAATACCAGAAATGCAGAGGTAACATTTCATTCAGCACCAAAGGGAAGTTTTGCAATGGAATTCCAAAGGAAGTGAAACTAACACTTGCAAGAGTACATTTGGGAGCTTCACCCTTGGGGCACAAATTAGCAAAAAAAAAAAACAACCCCAAAACCAAAAATCCAAAGAACACTTTGTTTCTGAAGAGGGACAACAGATCTTGTGTGTGCAATGTCTGTGGGCCCCTGAGCTCATTACCAGCTCTGTCATTATATCACACTACCTGCTTGCCGCTCTCTCACCTACAGAAATTTTTATGTTTCAAAAAGGGGGGGAAAAAAGAGAAGCCAATTAATAAACAAGAGCAACTCTAACTTGTAATGCTTCACTACTCCAGCTAAATGCCTGTAGTGCTACTCACTGCCACCTTTCCCACGTGATTTTTAATGAGCTCCAGGAAGAATGAGTCCCAGGCAGGATGGAGCATGTGAGACACAAGCTGAGGAGCAGAAGATGCCACCACTGCCTCCATGGTGATTTGTCTGGTTCTTCCAAGCCACAAAAAGTGTTGTTTGTGGCAGCAGCCTGAACACAAGTGATGCCAGCAGGGACCTTCCTGCAGGAGAAAATCCTAACGGAGAGATTTGGCTGAATGGGGCAGTAAAAGTGTGGGGCACCAGCATTGATGTCCTGCTCCTGCTCATCTGGGGTCAACCTGGCACAGCTTCTGGAAATACACAGTTCTCTCACATTTCCTTTAGTTTCTAAATGCCTTTTTTTAAAAAATTGTGGCCTGCATCCTTAGCAGATGGATATTTGCATAGCTCCCTTATAACCAGTGAACCATGTCTATTTACACCAGATGAACATCTAGTCCTACACTTTCAATGGCTTTCCCATTTTAGATGGTCTGGAAAATTAAGATTTCTCAGTTTTGAATGCATTCCTGAACCTCTCTTCTTTCTAATGTGTCTACTTTCTCGTCTCCTCCTTTCCGTTTTAACCCACAATTTTTCAGGTCAGTTAGTTCAGAATGCAAACACAGATGAGTTATTAGGAGTTGAACATTGCCAACTGTGCATGTAATGTGACTTTGTTTCACAAGGAGTAATAGCCATATCCACACTAACAAAAAATAAAGACTCATAGGCATGATACAACAGGAGAGGCCTCAGTAAGTGTTCTTCTGCCTAAAAACTTGTTGGAGCTTTTTCAAGTACTTTTGAGCTGAGGATATAAGCTGAGAGCAGCTAAAAGGATGAGGACAGTGGAACAACCTATAATTTTATGTACAACCACCACTACATCACCAGGATGGAGAGAAAAAAAAAAAGGATCATCTAGAGGGGAAAGGGTAATAATAAGTCTTCTACAACATGTCAAATATAAAACACTATAGAAATGTTGAGGTCTGGAAAAGGGCTAGGCTAAAAGGGAAAGGGCCATGGTCACACAGGATTGGAGAAAGTAAGAGCTGACCCCTAAAAAAACTTCTTTTTTTTAGACAAGCTGATCCTCCAGGCTCAGAATTTAACTTGTTTTTTACTGCTGTTTTATAAGTTTTTCCATTTTGCCATGACAAGTTAATGATTTTTGCAAAAATGCTCCATGACAAATCTGCCCCTGCAGGTGGTTTTACACACACTACATTCATGAAAGACTTTGATCTCTCTTCTCTTTTCAGTTTTTCTCCTTGCGTTATGTTTTCAGGGTTTTGTTTCTTGTCCTTCCAAAGAAAGAGTAAAGGAGACAAATACAGACACTGAGAACTAGTAGGTAGAGCACCATCCAATACTGTCTCCCTGAACCAAGGGACACATGGCTGAGGGAAGGTTTGCAGCTGATTGCCCTCATATTCCATCTCTTATAACCGCAACTTTATTACTCCAGATCCCTAGGAATTACTGATACATTCCCTAGTATAATTACTACCTGATACCTGGGATACATGAATGGAAATAACAACAGCTGTTGCACAGAGGCTGGGAAGAGAAGATGGGGGGTGAGATGGACTTTATAAACAGTTATAACTTCTGAAGATTATTCCTTTTGAAGCTAGACATACATTTTAATCAGCTACTTTCATCATTATTCATGAATGAATTATTAATTAGTCCTCTTGACTAAAAATATAATTTCCAACTTGCTGCAAAAATACACACACACACACAGACAAACATGAAAAAATAATACAAGAAAAGGAAGATATTGCACATCATTAGCACCAGAGTGAAGGCTGAGTATTTGATCTCAGTTTAATTATGAATGCCTGGTTTAAAAGAACATTTCCACATCAGCAGTCACTAACACTGCTGTGTGCACTAGGGTGTAAGACAAGTGAAGAGGCTGTACTGGCAACAGCTGATTTTTCAGCAGCTTCACTCCCTGTGCTGCTGAGGGTGTGTGCATAAGTACCTGCACAGATATATCCCTTGCTAAAATGCCTTTTGTCTTGTGGCTTCATATTCAGAACTGGGAAAAACCCAGCAACTCAGCCGTGAGACTGTTTCTGGTTATAGGGCAACCCAAGGCTTCAGTCACCACAGGAACCACAAAGGGACAGACAGCCTTTGACCCCAAACGTGTGGGCACAAGGAAAAGAAAAGGGAAATCCAGAGAGGAGTACCACCACCACTGAAAAAGAAAAAGGAATTTCTAAAAGGATTACTGCTGGTTTGCTTTACAGATGGAGAAGCAAGGTAAGAGCAGTAGAGAGAACTCACTCACACCAGAAGTAAGGTGTGAGCCCAAGATCTCCCAAGGAAAACCTATTAGGCTGTGTGACTCCTTTCACTTCCTTATTTATCTTACCATCTAGCAGGGAAAAATCCTCCAGGACATGCACATTCATTCCCTCTCTGACCCCTCCTCTCCTCAGACTGTCACCTACAGGGAATCTGGCCAAGCTGGAAGTGAAGTTTTTCCATCAGGGGACCCGAGATGGCTCTGCAGTGACCAATGCCATGTTTCCTACCCTGCACCACCATCCCCCCAGGATGCATCTCCGTGGTGCCCTTGCTCCCAGAGCTGCTGGGAAGGATGGAAGGCAGTATCTGGGAGCCAGCAGCTACAGAGGAGTCTGATCAGCTCACAGGGTCTTTTTTTCCCCCCCATAACAAGAGAGACAACGAACAATCGTGCCTTTTTGTTACCTGAATTGGCTTCCTTGATGAGCGCATCCCTTCAGAACCCACTGCAATGTTAATTTCTGAAATGATCAAAAAGCTTCTAAACTAAGGAAATGCTGCACACTCAGGGAAAGAGCAGAAGGGTTCAGAGGAATTGGAAATGACTTGTTATTCTTCAAAAATCTGGGCCATCCTCCCAGTGCTGTTATTTTTAAACAGTTTGTGTTTTAACATGGCAATACATAAACAGTTGCAGAACTAATAAGGTTGAATGACTCCAAAAAGCTCTTGTTTTGCCAGAGGCCTTGAAAAAATTTTGACTAGCAAGCTTCACAAGCCCTGCTTGGGCTACTTTAACTGTTACTGTACTACACCTCTGCCTCAAGCCTGCTCCAGGAAAGTTGCAGTTTCTTCACATGTGCTTCTCACGACCAGGGCCAACAAACTAAGTTTACCAAAGGAACAGAACTGCAAGACACAGCTCTCACCTCAGCTTACCACAAGAGGCCACTGTCAAAGATGTCCTGTGATAAATACACCAGGGAAAGGGATTTGGCACTTACTGCAGAACAGCAACTCTTCCCCTGCACAGCAACAAGGGGATGGATTTTTAAAAAATCAGGGAAGGTGCTTGCAGGGGTATCTGCAGAAGCATTCCAGGACCAAGATGGGCTTCTCTGTCACTTTCTCTTCTCTGCCAGATTCTCTTGCAATCTTGTGTACAGCTCTGGCCTGTTTCTTTGCCTCCAGACCTCCATGGAGACTTTGTTCACTCAGGCCCAATCTTTTGGGGCATGCTCTTTTAGCTCATTTTAAGCCTTTCCAGCTCAGCAGGTTTGTGGATCTTGCTCCACGACCCACCCCTGACTCTGATTGACCTGTGGATGCCCATCTGCTCACCCAGGAGTGTCCCTGGGGATGCTGCACCCACAGCAGGCTCTGTGCTGACTCTCCTCCTCACGGAGCACAGCGAGTGCGTAGCACATTCAGGTCAGGCTTCTCCAGAGTGCAATCACACACACGCTCCTTGGGCTGTTATTAATATTTCATTAATTTGCCAGCTACAGTAGTTTTCCCTTGAGAGATCATTAATAAAATACCACCCAAATAAGCAGGATAACAGGCGAAGTGACCAAACTACAAAACAAGTTTAATTACCTTGGTGTTATACCTTTGCAAGTGCCAGCTTTGAATTGGAGAATTCTATAAAGTAAAGCTTTGATGATGCTGAGGCCTATTGCTTCCTCTGTCTTGCCATTTTAATTACTTCTCTGATTTCACACACACTTCCTCTATTTTCTTTGGAAGAAAAATTAACGTGGGTGGTAATGGAGGGTTGCTGGGAGGATTTGAGCAAAACTTCTCCAGCAGAGAATCACCTCCCCGGTATGCAAACCTCACCTTAAATTCAATGCTACACAAAGTGGTGACTCTTCCATGGATAAACAAAAAGATGACATTATTCAATTAGCTAAATTAAATTTCTTTTGAAGCTAAAATATAATTTTTTTCAATAGCTAGCGAGACCTAGACTAACCCAAATAAGAAAAGCAGAAATCAGATTTCAGATGAGATCTACCCATCACTAAAGAAATGCATTTCCAGCTTTTACACTGAACACCTTTAAACTTAACTAGGACTTTTTCTAAGTATCCATAAAATTACATGCTGTGTGTGCACTTCTTGGTGTATATGAAGTTTATTTTACAGAAATTTCTGTTGAAACTACAATGGAAATAAACATGTAATGCTGAGGCAAATTCACGCTGGCCTTAATTCTTGAAAAAATAAAAAAAAAGTACATTTGCAGATGTGTATCTCTTAAAATTTCTTTCCCGTTGGACGTGTTCTTGGTTTCAGACTTGAGATTAATTTACTGCACAGTTGGCCTTACCAAACTGTACTCTTTTTAAGCCTAACAAAGGAAAAATTAAGTAATTTTTTTATACAGAGAAGAGGCTGAAAGGTAAGCACTTTCACCATGACAGAAAGTCAGTCAATAACTGATTCTTCGATAGTTCACTAAAAAAGCTGAATCTTTAGTGACAGAATGGTTGAAACCATTTCGAAAATGCACATATTTAAAATAAGACAGCCTAGAACAAGGAACAACAAGAGACTGACACATGAAATAAAGAAATGATTGTTGTAGTCTGCTCTAACGCTTAGTGTGGCTTTGATCATCTTCAGTAACACTTGTGATGCACAGCAAAATCAGTTCCAGAGCAGATTTGCATAGAGGAGCTTCTTTACTGTGCTCATGATGCATTTCTGGAGTCACAGCAATTTCTTGAGGCACCAACAAAGTGTAAAGACACCTGTATGGAGCCCTCTCTGCCCTCCTGCCAAAGCTACACTGAACTTGGGAATAACCAAAAGAAAAGGCAAATTATGGGGCTGCTAAGTGCTGAACCCCACTTGAAGAGCCAACACAACCCATAAGATGGTTCAGGAAACAGTTTCAGTAATGCCAGGGCTGTCAAAGTGTCAAGAAGCAGGGCTCCATGCAAAGGGGGCTCTCAGCATGGCTACCCAATGCAGCAGCCTCAAGTGTCGTGTCTGGTTTTACTGACAAATTCTGAATAAAATGAACTGAATGAGGTTCAGAAATGAGCTATGATGACTGGAAATCATGATTTATTGTGAAAGGCTCCTGCCTCTCCATGCACTCTCTTTTCTGAAATAGGGCTAAGTGTTGGCCTGATCACAATCCATGCATACCAAGACAGGGAAGAGACTCTGGGTAGGAAAAGGCTCATCATTCTAGCAGTCAAATATGCTGGACATGACCAGTAACACTGCAGGAATTCAGGTAAGAAAACTCCATGTGCTCTGAGTGGGAAAAGGTACCAGCCAGCCCAGCAAATGGCCAGGGCTGAGGCAAAGCTCCTTTGTGGAAGCCTTCCTTCAAAAAACCAGACAGGCACTGCCAGTGCACACAAAACAATGACCATTTTTTGGGCTGTTTCATGTAGGAAACATGTGGCTGCATAAATCACATCCTTCCCAGGATTCAAAGTGAGATAGTCTTTGGAAACCGTGGGGTCACACAAGGCTCAGCCCTCTAACTGAGGGCATTTGACACTAAAATATGCAAATAATAACATTGAAGTTGATGGACTGCTTCTAGAGGAAACACTTGGCCAGACTGTGCCCATACCCTGCGGGGCTCTGGGGTCAGCACCTCTGCAGCCCCACGCTGCGTGGGCAGGGCTTTCTGCAGGGATCTGGGGAGATTTCCCATCAAGGACTTCACTGACGCAAATCCTGCCAGAGCACCACCAACACCAACTGCTTGGGAAACTCCTGCCCTACGTGCGTGAGCATTCATTTGTTTCATCCCACTTCTACTATGTAACATGCCTTAAAACATTGCCTTAGGGAGCCTGAAAATGTATTAAAGTGATTACACAGGAATTTATGCAAATTGCTATGGTAATTTCAAAATTACTTAATTCTATAAAATGCCTGCAGTTTTTAGTGTCCTGTTCCAAGCTGGCTCTTGAAACAATCCTTCAGAGGTGTGGACAAGCAAAGGTGGAACAGCTATCTTTCACATAATGTCACAGCAGCACAAGAGAAGGAAACATACACCTTCAAGGAAGCCCAAAGCATTTCCGGAGGACAGGAGACAGTACCTCCTCATTAGGGCCCAGAAGTGCTTGAGAAATGAGGAGGGGCAGAAACTCACGGGGGGTCAGTGACTGCTGCCCTCACATGACCAACCCGCCCCCAGCTGCATCTCTAACAGCCGGAGTTTGTTTTTCTGCACCTCCTTCCATTAATTTCCTAACTCCTCTGGAGAACCAAATTCACCATTTCCTAATTTGGACTGGAAGTCAGGGAATAACAGAAGTTTGCTCCTCTACTTTCCTCAAACCAGGTTTCAAGGCCAACTCCACAACAGGTACCCCAGGAGGAGGTGTGTAGGAAACTGCTTAATACAATGCAATGGGATCTACCTGCACAAAACCTGTTGCTGTTTCTGATTTGGGATATTTCCTGTTTACATATCATAGTTCCCATCCCTGGACATCCTGTCAAGGGTTCCTCCTGCTTTCAGACAGGTTTGCAGTTGGCCATTGTTCATCCAAAGGTGGCCTGTCCCTGGGGAGCAGGGAAGCAGGATGGAAAGAGGCTGAGTCCTTGCTGCAGCACAGGGAAGCCATGGAAGTCCTAAGGGAGTGCCACTCACTCAGAGAGAAGGGAAAATGCTTGACTACTTTCAGGGAAGGGGGAGGAATGAATGAGGATCCCTGGTCTGCTGCAATTCTGAATGCTATTCAGTCTTTGCAACTGGGGGAGGCTCCACACCTCATAGAGTCCAGTGGACATAGCAATTCCCTCTGGCCTGAATTTCTATGAAGTCCAAATTCTGACTAGAAGTGTCTAAATAATGAATTCACCATTTATGATTACCTAGTCATTATTGTCTTGATGGAAAAGAATCTAAGAAACATTTACATGTTTGAATTACTCAGTAAAAAGAGAGGTTTATTGAGCAGCACATTAAAGCAGATGGGCACAGTGGAATAAGTTTCCAGCCTTAATTACTAAGTAAAACAGTGACCTGCTTTCAATTTAAAAAGTATACACAGTAATAATTTACAGGACGCAGAGCATCCTGTGGCCTCAGTAAACTCCAGGTCTGGGCGACTGTGAACCACCAGTTCAGTATGTCTTGCTAATGCTCAGAGTATGCTTTTAATATGCTAAATGTATCCCTAAAAGGATACTAAAAGCCTTACATTAGCATATTCTGGATGATCTTTGAATATATGAGCAGTGCAAGAGCGGCAGAGATTCGCTGTCATGGCCTAATTAAAAACTGATAGTGTACCATATTGACCTAACAAAAGTAATTTTTTCATCTCAACTTACTTCTCCTGTCCTTGTTTAGTCCTTTGGCTGGAGCCAGCAAACAGCTGAACTGAACTCCCTTTAACAGCCTTTGGGCTGCTAGTTTTTCATCTCAATCTACATACTTGGCTAAAACTTCTTTTGGGCTCTATCTATCCATCATGAGAGAAGTAAATCATTACATAATTTATACTTTTCTATTGCCACAATTAGAATTTTTAAGTACTTTTTCTCCATTTTTCTTCTCTTGTACTTTTTCAAGATGCAGCCGTCCCATCATCTTCATTACACACCTGTGGTTTAAATTCCTGCCATCAAGAGAGCCATGGCAGGGTTGTCTATTTTGTTTTTCTTAAACTCTTAATGCAGAGGTGCATTACACTCATAGATATCTTATCAGGCCCTGGCACTTCCCATAACCTTGTTTTGAAGTTCAGTTTCTTTGAAGGTCAGTCTCTTCACTTGTATCTAGTGATTTAAAAAAACCCACTGGGATGAATGCTGACAGGCAACATAAGGAAAATCACACTGTCACAAACTCATCATTAAATTACTCTTATATACTAGTCTGCTTAATCAAAAGCAAGTCACCACTTTGCAAAGTGACTTCTTTGCCTTCCTCCTAAGAACAGTGCTGGTAAATGCTGCTGTGTCCCATGAGGTATGCAATTCAGGTCTGGCTGTACCCTCCTGAACTGCTCACAAGGTGCTGCAACTTTGGTGTTAACTTTCAGGGATATTCTAAAACAGATCTCAGGATTCTCACATATCAGAACTGGCTGAGAATGAAATGTTCCCTTCACAGCTCAGAACTATCAGACGCAGAAATCACAGGCAGCAATAATCTTCAACCCCTGGCACAGAAAACCACATTTTCAATTCCTGCTTAAAGTGCTACTTCTTGCTTGTATGCCAGAAATCTCTGGCAAATGACAGAGGCTTGCCTACACTGAGCTGCTTTCTATTCTGTTTTAAAATAATAATTTTCTAGTTTCCAGTGAGAAGATAACACCTTAAAGGGCTCTATCCTGCCCAAGTAAGGCAAAATGTACATTAGATTAAGCAAGTCAAGAACGCACCTGTAATATTCAGGTTTATATTCTGCCTGGGGACCCTATGGATGGGTACCTTAGTTTTTTTGCAGTCTGAAGCCTGAAAACCTGCCAGGCTCTTTGAATGCTGCACAAGCACACCCTTCAGTTCCACTAATGGTGTTCCAGTTATACTCGAGCACCTTCCTAAACTTACATGGTTTTACAAAGACAGCTGATTCCACTTTCAGCCTCAACCCCAAACCTAATCCAGCCTTGCAGGCTTAAAACACTCTCTGGGTTGCCTAAAATTAGAGGTCCAGAGCTCAGCTTCCTGAGCATAGTGTGACACAGAGATACAGGAGACAAGAAGTGTGGCTCTTCCCTCTGTGATAGGCAGCTTTGGCAAGCAGTGGACAGATGCATTGCCCATCACAGGCACTGACCAAGGGAACCAGGCCTTTGCTGACTTACACATTTTCCAGAGGCTATTTTTGATCCTTGCACGTAATGCAGCAGCACTCAGCATGAAATATAAAGAATAACCCAATACATGTGATGAGGAGTAGGGAAGGCAGATGCATTTTCTGCAAATGCCATCCACCCCCCAAAGAATGAACTACTTTGAAGCAGGACAGAAAGCTGAGGAAGTCTTATAATTATGGAGATTTTTTTCCCCTTCTCCCCAACATAATGAGCGTGGCCTGGCTGGTCTGAAGTTAACAGGACCTGCCACTGAAGTACACAACTGCTGTTCACACTAGAATTGCCTGATAAGCGATTAGGCTCAGCGCGAGCGATAAGATGCGGACACAAGCCACGAGCAAGACACACACTCCATTGTGGCAGGGATGTCCACACGGCAGGACAATGCTGGATTGGCTCCAGTTGGCCTTGGGGAACTCCCTGGCCTGGCCTGCACAGACCTTGCGTTTTGTGAGTGTGGGTTTGTGCTGTCCCCTCCTGGAGCCACTGTGCTCCGGAAGGTGCTGCTCTCGCCTGCTCCGGCAGCACCAAGCTGACTGCCAGCAGCCACAAGTGTCCTTGGGCTGAAAGTGATCTTCAAACAAAACACCTGTGGAGAGTGGGAATTCCTGAAAAAGGCTCTTCTCTTGGCTTAGAGTTCTTGTTAAGTGGTGTCTATTTCTGGACAGATTGCAAACACTGAAGACAGTTGTTGCCACATTTAAAAATAGCCCTGGAGAAGGCTTAACTGTTCCCTGACCAGCAGCAAATTGTAACTGCTGTTCCCAGATCAAAAAAGGCAATTATTTAGTAAATCCTAAAAAACAATGAAAGGATCAGGAATATCTCCATGTGGCATGGCCTCAGAAACGTCACCCCCACCCAACCCTGTGTGTGCACCCAAGCAACTATTCCAGTGTTGGAGTTCCGCAATCAAATCCCCAATTTATTACAATGATGCAGCAACACTAATTGCAGTGGCCCACCTCTCACTTATGAACCTGTGAGAGCAGCAAGAAAATGTCCTTGTGTTAGAAGCCTCCAGGAACTTCCATTCACTCTGTATTGAACTTTGCAGCTCATTTAAGCTGTGGCTCTAACACCAGGCATTTGTTTGTAATCCCTGCTTACAAGCAGAAGGTGTTACATGCCTTAAAAACTAATGGAGTTTTAAACTAGTGGAGCGGCACGACAGCAAATTCAGCCAGGGCAGCATCCTGACCAAGGGCTTGTAACACACACATTGTGATAGAACCCTCTAAGGTGTGGATTTCAGGCGATGCAATCAGACCACATCAGCATCTCTGGAGATGGTCTTACACAGGCACGGATACAGTGTCTTTCACTGCATACTGAGAAATCAGTAAGGGGAAGTTTTCATCTGTTAAATAAACTCTCCTACTGAAATTTAAATGATGGTACAAGCCTTACACAAACCTATCTTCAATGGTTTAAAAGTTTATCCAAGTCATGCTGGCCGCTGTTCTGAGAAATTTCACTTCCGAGCTCAGTGTCAAGCCCTGGGATCACGTTTCCAGCCGAGCTGCTCTGTGTGTACAGTTACACACACAAGTGCATCCACCCAAGGTGGGAACCAACAGGAAGCCTCTCACAGCCTCACGCTCTCAGCATTCCTGTCAGACTCACATGGTGCCACTTGGCCAAGCAGCCAAACCCAACTCCCTTCAGCTTGTAGTGAGAGCAACCCCAGCCTGTGACTACAACACTCCATCTTCTCTGCCCTCCTGCCTCTTCACATTAAGTATAATGGAACCGTATGCTTAGAGACCATTTAAAATACCTTTCCAGGAATAGTCTTAAAGAAATGCTTTCCTTCCTATGATCACATTTTACAAAGACCTTTTTGAACTGTGGGGTTTACAAGCTTAGTCCTTAGTCCTGCCTCACACCAGGGGAGGCACAGCTCCATGGCATGCGGGTGTTCCAGCAGCCCTCTTGTTAGAGGGTAGAAATCCCCCCACCCCCCCACTCCTTGTTTAGCACAGCATGAAAAGGGCCCTGGTTCATTCCCCTTTACAGCTCAGCCATCCTGACTCCAACCATTCCCTGCCCCTGCCTGCAGCAGCTCCTGCTGTAGGTTTCCCTTGCAGCCTCTGACTGCTGATTCTTTCCTGCTGAACTCTGACTGCAGGGATCAGTTTGCAGCCTCTGAGTGCAGCTTTTACCCAGCCAGACTGTGACTGCAGGTTCCAACAACAGGCTCTGACTGCACACCCACACTGACCTCACTGCAGGGATTCTCCTCAGCATCCTTCTTCTTCATTATCCTCATGTTCATCCTCCTCCAGGTTCCTGTTCCTGCTCCTCCTCCCCGACAACCCTCCCTCACCAGCTCACCCACTCCCTTTTATCACACTTACCTTTTATTGGCTACAGCTGTGACCCTTCAGGGTTGAGGCTGTATTGGGTAATTAACACAGCTGTTACTGATCAGGGGAGAGGTCACCTGTATTCCCTTCTCCTACATGTGGAGTGGCTGGCAAGAGCATAGTGCTGCAGCCACATGCATTCCCAGATACGTGCCACCCAACAGCTCCCATCCCAGCCCTGCACAGCACCTGGAAAACTGGGGGAAGCAGCTTCCTCACGGGAGATTTGATGAAAAATACAGCAGCAAGAAAAAGTGATGATATCACCAGGTAGCTGTGAGGCACTTCAGCCTGGGAAATTTCAGGTAGACACCCTTTCTGAGCAGGTCTTTCAGAAAAAAAATCAGGGGATGTACTGAATGTATATGTACTATATATGTATATAAAGCATATGTGTGTTTTAAGATATATACACTTTTTTATATTCAAGCATAATCTGTAAGGAAAAGAGTTTAAAGCAAACTCTGTGCCTTTAGGTTGTGCGTACGTAGACACAAACTTTTCCTTTGGGCAAATGCTCATCTAACCTGATTCATGCTGTAATAATGCAGAATTTTCTTGGAGCCAAGCACTGAAGGATATGATATTGCATAAGGAAATCCCTCATCTTCACTTTAAGTCATTCTTTTGTCATGGGAAATGTAAAACAATTTAAAAATTAAAATATATCACAGACTAATGATGAAAGGTCTCATCCAAAACCAGTGGAAAAAGCCAACTCATTTCACTTTATTTTGGATTTATCTCAGACATTACTCTGATGATTCAGGACAAACTGCTTTGCCACAAAGAAAAGACCAGAGGGCAGGGCAGCACTGGGGCAACCAGCCCAGCCCAGGTCTTATGGAAGGAACTGGCAACTGGAATCAGGCTATTCCTGCTGGCAAGGGAGCAGATTCCTGACACAGCTCAGACTGGGTTCTCTTAAGGAAAGCAACAGTAAGCACAGCAACTTGTGAGGGATGGAGCTCACATGTAAGTCAGGACAGAGTCCCAAAGACTGTAGGAACATAAAGAACCCTATAAAAGCAGGGGGAAGTTTAAAGCAATAGGCACAAAGAATCTTGAAAGCAAGGAAGTCCTTTGAACACAGAAGTGCTGTGGGCAACCAGGTACAGGTTTGCTACACTAAACACAGAAACAGTCTGTCTTTAGACAGTATCAGAAGAAAATCACATCTGTGACCAGAGAACACCTCCTTCCCTCTCAATATCCACATTATGCCAGGCTGGAAGTGCACAAGCAGTCTGCTTGCAAGCTCTTCTCGAACGTGAATTCTGTAATCAGTAATGATAATGAAATACTGGGGTGGGACTCAATTTCTTAGCCACTCCTTATCCCAAAAATAGGGTCAGGGACTGCCACTGCCTTCCTCCTCCCACAGCCAGGACAACATTCCACTCCAGGAGATCAGGAGTGAGGAGCTGCCTTTCCAGAGAAGAGGAGGAAAGGGAAATGGTAAGGACAGGGCTACAGGTGTCTGGAAATGCAACACAAGCAAGAGACTTAAATTTCTTCTGAGCAGCTTCAGTGCTATTCTGGGACAGAGTGAACTGCTCTGCGCTGGTGACATGCAGGAAATGACTCCATGGCAGTAATCTGAGCAATCCCTGTTTGAGAAGGGATGCCACTTTTGTCCCTCTTTTGAAGATAAGTCCATACTCTGAGACACCAGCATCAAAATACATTATGCAGGGCCACAAGGCAGCACTGGACTGAACTAGTCTGAGGCCATTTGTGAATTTGTAATCCCTTTGAGACTGTGGTATGTATTTTATTTTTTTTTTTCAATGCTGCTTTGGTAATTGATTAATTAACGTGCTTGCAGGAATAGGCATGGCATGAGTTCAGGAGTACCACAAAGGAAACATACCAAACATTAAATACTTGTCCTGCAGGAGTGGGGGCAGGGCCCACAAGAGGCTGATACCCTCTTTGTCTTAGGTACTCCCCAGGAAACTTGCTTTTAGTGACTTGTAGGCTAAATTTATTCTGCTGGCCAAACAAGGGCGGACAGCACAATAAAGAGGGACAACTTGCCACAGGTCATTCAGGAATGGGGTACCTGTACCTGCAGCCACATCTCCAGGGCCTCAGGACAGTGTCTGCTGCCTGGAACATGCTCCCTGCCACATTCAATCGCAACCCTCTGCACAGTTTTTGACTGGAGGTGAGACAAATAGGCACAGCACTCTGAAGTGGCTATGAGCATATATTGAGGCTTATTGAGGCATAAATCCAGGAAGCCCCATGTTCAGGTGATTTCCAAGTTCACCTAAGCTTTATGAAACCTATTTTTTAGCCAAACAACTGTAAATGAGCAGTGTCTGGTGACATTTTATTACATTTTCCCTTATTATGCCTTAGTGGTAAATTGTTCTCGCCAATCAGTGTCGCAGTATCAGAGAGACTCCTACAGAGAGTCACCTAAAGAAACCAGAGATAAGAGATTTGACTGTCTGTCTCTGCATAATGGGCTTCCTTTTATTTTTCAGTGCAGGTCAGAGTCCTGATTTAAATAATAAACCAACACAATGATCAATTAAGAGAGTGGAGAAGTGGGTATGCTGTCAAGACTAGCAACCATCCTATAGGAATAAATCAAAGTAACAGCAGCACTAATTAAGGAGCAGTTTACACTCAATGTTACACCAAGTACTGTTGAGAATCATGTTTTACAGTGATGCTATTAAGCATATTTACGTCACAATGATGAGGAAAAGCGCACCATCAAGGATTTTTCCAGTTACCTTCAAAAAAACATGAATATTCGATATATTAATTTACCATTACCCCACTCTGACAGAAGATTATCTGCCCATGGAAACACCCATTTTTTAATGGTGCTATTAATGAACAACACATTCATAAAGTTTTCAAAGGCTGATGAAGAAAACAGGAGCTCAAAACCACAGATGTTTATATCCCCTTCCCATACATTCTGGTTAACACTGTTATAACTCACCGAGAGCCAGCCAGAGGAATACGCCTTTTATTTCCATTTCTGAGAGATTATCAAGTGCTCACCCACTTTGCCATTTGGGATTTCTGTGGGTTTGCTTAAAGAATACCAGAAACCTCTTGTCGTGCCCTCCTTCTCTCTCATCCATCACTTATGAGCTGGCAGGCACCATTCACCATTTGGAAAGCAGGCCTGGTGTGAGGGTGGCAGCTCATTAAATGCTGTTCCTTGGAGCTAATAAACTCCCATTAGCTGAATCCTACATTGCAAGTGACTGGCAAAGCTCAGACCTCCCTGCTGCATTCCTGGGCCATCACACAGCACAGTGCACTCCAGCAATTAACAGGAAAACTCATGCAAATTCTGTTGATATTGGATATAGAGCCGTGTTGTTGCACAGTGCTTGTCAAAACCATGTTTGCTGATAATAAAGAGTTCCTATGCAAGTGAGTGAGGCAGCCTGCAAGTCTTGGTGTTTATTAAATTGTAGTGATAGGGGCTCCCAACTCTGAATATTCATGGGAGGAATTAAGCCCTAATTTTCAGATGCCAACAGTAGCTGATGTTTAGTGTTCCTTGCTCTTGGTAGAGCTTTAGACTGTGTGAGAAATAAAAAGCTAGACATACAAACCTCCTTTAAAGTAGCAACTGGAAGGAAGGCTCTTAAAAAGGGCACATTCAGGCATCAAAACAAAAGACATTCAAACAACTGCATACTTGGAGGGTTTAGAAGCAAACAAAACACTCTAGGCCCTAATTCTGCAAATGTTTATACATATGCTTCTCTAGCTGGGAAATCAGTATTTTACTAATTTACTTATTACTATTTTATATCAGTGCTTCACTTTCAGCATTTTTTGAGCCTAAACACTAGGCTCAAAGCCTGTTGAAATACTCCTGAGCAAATAACAAAACAAGGGTAAGCTACTTACTCTGGGGATGAGTCTGTGCCCTGTGAATGTATCTAAAGGTTCAACTTCCTCCAGCTTCTGTTTGTTAAACATTTTTTAAAACCTCACTGAGTGTTTTCAACAAAGTGTGAGAAAGATGAACAGATTGGATGCCTGAAAGGTCCATGTGGGACAGAGACACCAGGGAGAAGGATGGCACACAGAGCTGTGGTCCTCTACAGTGCTCAGGGAGGAGAGTTCCTGGGAGATGGCCTTTCCCACCTCTCCAGAACATCTGACGGAACAAAATCGCTGAGGGGCTGCTGACTGCCCCAACATCCTCAGAACACACGCTGGGCCTGCACTGAGGTTTGATCTGTTTGTGTCAGTCACTAGATGAGAGCAGAAGTGCCACAGACACAGGCCTTGAAAAGCTGGGAAGAAAGCCCATGAAAGGCACAAAATCTCCTGTTTTATGTTCCCCATCAGTTTACTGAATTGTATGCTCTTCTACCACTGGGCCCTGAAAGGAGCTAAAATATCATTCTTTACCAATAGCTGAACAGTTATTAAAAGTGGGAAACTGAAGCTTTTCATAAAGCAGGCTCTTGGAAGTCTATCCTATCCCATCTTGTTCTTCTCCCTCGTCCTCAAGAACTAGTCCTGAACACAGTCCTGCTTTGCAGAGCTTCTTGTTCTGGTGTTAGCCCAGAGTCATCAATCCATGGCTTTCAGGTGCTCTGTGATTTGTAAATGCAATCACTGAGTCCTTTCTGGTATTTTTGTGTTGCTAAGGAATGTGTAGTTCTTATCCCAGGCTGAAGTTTCTCACCACAATCCTAGATTCCCTAGTTTGAACACATTAATTAAAATGTCACCGTGCCATTTCCTTCTGCATGAGACCATGGTTTTTTCATTTTAAGAATGCAGCAACAAGGTGGGAGAAATGCAAAAGTGGGCTGTGGGCAGATGAGAGCATTACTAATTACACCTTCCACCTGCCTGCAGTCCTGAGATACTACTAATGAAATGTAAGAGTGAGAACCAAGGCAAGCAACAGGCTGCAAATGGGATCCTGGGCACTTCCCAGCTCCCACAGAACCACTCTGGATGATTTCAATAGTTGTTCATGCTTTTCAGCTCTCAGTCACAAGGCTTGGACAAAAGACAAAAATTGATTTAACAGAGAGTGAATGTAATGCTCTGCAAGTAGCTTAGACTATACCAATTAATCAATTACCCAAGTACATTCCACTTTAATACATTCATTACTATTCCAATCTTTAATCAACTGCTTGTTCCACATACAATGAGATTCCTGTATTTCTGTGTAAGGAACAATATTCACTTTGCAACAGAAAAACACCACTTGCATTGCCAAACATGAAAAATCAGAAGCGTGTTGATGGCTGTATGATGTGAACAATCCTGTAACTGGCTTACAGGCCATGCTGGCACTTGCTGTGGCTTTGTTTGATAAACCCACTAAAAATATTTATTGGAGATTAGGAACAGGAACTCATCTGAAGGATGTTTGTGCCTTCATGTCTCAGTCTGGTGTGTGCAACACTAACTGCTGCAACCAGCTACTGCATTTCCTAGAGTCAGGAGCTTTTCGAGCTGTGATTTTTTAAAACGTCTTTAAAAGTAGAAATAAACTTTAAAACTGTGTGCAGCACCTCCAAGCCTTCAGCTGCTTTGCTTCCCTTGCCCCCTCTTCTGGCTTTAAGTCCAGGCAACTCCATTGCCAAGGGAAATGGCCCCTTTAAAGCTGCAAAACCTCTTCCCCGACTTTAACGGGTGGCAGAGTATGTCCACAACAATTCTGTTGTTATGCAATTAACAATTAATTTTTTGATCCACTTAATCTATAAAATGGGCTAGCTGGATGTGACTGCTAACAGTCTTTGTACAGAAATTTCTTCTATTTGCTCCCGTAGGGGAAAGTTTCTGCCAGAAATAACTCTGGACCCCCATCACCAGTCAGGAAGGCCTTTTCTGTAAGGCCCCCTCTTCATCAGTGAGGAGTCATGGTGACAGGGGACCAGGGTGTGGGGTGGGAGAGGAAAAGTGAGATCTTGGATTGAAGGTAAAAGTGGATCAAAAATTATCTGCAGGAGTGAGAAAAATGCGTTTGTTGATAACAAGTGCGGTGTTTGATGTGCGGACGTACTTCACTATCTAGCCTTTCATCAAGAGCCAGAGGATTTATCCTTCAGGCATGAGAGATGGAACAGCTTAAAATGGTTAGTGACCGCAGAAAGGATTAGCACATTATTATCTTTTTAATCCACAAGATTTACTTTTTCAGGATTTATTGGAGCTAATACAAAAGTGATTAGTGTTCTGGTTTTGCCAAAGTAAGAGGTTGTTTATGACTCCATTCCCACACATGGCCTGTAATAAACAGATAGTGCTGGCTGGAAAGTGGCCAGCAACAGAAAGTTTCGTCTTCTACACTACTCACAGAAATAGAAATGACTTGTACGTTTGCCAGTAGGTCCCAACAAGGACCTTCTAAAAGTAAAGCAGAAGTATGTTACATTATCCCACCCTGCAAGCACACAATAAAGGGTTGTGTGGAAAGTTCTTCAGCTTTTTTGCATTTGCTAGATGCATGCTATTTTTACAAAAGTGGGAGAAACCAGCACCCAGCATTCCAGAATCTCGGCCAGCCCATGAGACATCATGTCTAAAAAATGTTGAGATGTTAAAAATAATCAATGTTATTTTTTATATGTGCAGTCCATCTTATCAGAATTTAGGATTCATATTTTTCACTTCTGCTCTGCCTTTCTGACGTCTGGAAATGGATCTATTTGTTTTTAAATGCAAGCTGAAATTCCCAGACCATCACCAAATTTGAGCACCTAAGGTTTTCAGAAGAATCCTCAAAATGACTTTCACAAACCTGTCTATGTAACTTAAGATGTTCAATCTCTTTTTCAGAATAGCACAGGAACCTGAGACTCCTGGATTGTGGCCTACCCTTTCCAAACTGGACTTGTGTTCCTAATGCATACCAGTTTAAAAAGTTCTTAGATGGCTAACTTCTACTAATATGAGTTACATGCTTCTCTGTTTTTAAGTATGTGGCCACCACCACTTTTTGGAAACAGAGGTTATTATTTTAGCTCTTTGGGTTTTAAAAGTGACCCTTATAATATTGCCACAAGAAGAAAACCGCTAAACTGAAGGGATAGACAGACAGATGTGCAGAGAAGCAACAAAGCAGAAAACCTTCTTTTCCCCATCTTATTCCTTTGCAATGAGTATCTCTACTAAATCTCTCCAACATGTAAGCACTCCTTTAGGAATAAAGCTGCTAATATTGAAGAGGAAATCTAGCTGTGGGTTGATTCCTTTAGTTCTTCACTGACCGTGAGGAAAGCTTTCTTCTCCTTGCTTTGGACAGCACATCAAACGTGCATTGGTGCAGAGCTCTGGATCAGGTCAGGGTTTCAGGATGTCTGTGTTCCTTTAAAGGTTACGCCTGTGTTGCAATCATGGTATCTCAAGTGGATATTCTGGGCTGGCTTCAGGCCACTCAGCTCTGTGAACAGTATGACTTTGGTAACATGGAGAACGTTCCTGGCCTGCAGCCCAAATGTTTGCTCAGTGCCTGGGGAAGCCTTTGTGGCTTATGTTGGGTTCCCTCACTCCACGTCCAAGGGCAGCTGAGCCAGGAGGCAGCTGGGATTTCCATCCCTGGGCTCTGTGCACAAGGCAGAGTTCACAACCACCCTGCACCCTCAGGCTGCAGAATTATTGAATTCTTCATGTGCTAAGGTTGCCACTTTCCACTGTGAGGCAGCCCCTGTGCCAGTTCACCCCACTGTGCCAGGCCGGAGCACCCCAGAGGGGCTAAGGAAATGCTGGAGCTCCTGTCCATCTGCATCTCACTAAAGTTATAAAGAATTTAAACTGTAGTTTAAATCAGCTGTCACTCGCCTTCCATTCCCTGTATTCATTTCATACCAGCATCTTGGTTTCCATTAGAATTGTTTCTTGCAGAGCAAGGCTTTTAAAACAATACTGGGAAAACTCCCACAAGGATTCAGGTAATATACTTCCCAATCACATGGCAGACAGGTGGAAAACATGAAAGGAAAACAGTCAATAGCTGCTTGCCATCTCACCCCCTCTGAACTGCGAAAATTTCTTAGGGAGCTGTGAATTACTCCCCTATTGTTCTTGCTACATTATTATTTTGCAGTGGCTCATGCCTGTGCTATTTGGTTGGCTGCTTTGTTTGCCTTATCAGTTTGCTGGGTGATGTATAATTAAAAAAGCCCTGTTTTACCACCTCACTCACAGATCTCTTTAGATAATACACCAAGTGTGACAGTAAGAAAAACACAGTGTAAGCTTCAACTGCTGCAGCTTCCTTGTGAATTTATTGAAACCCTCCCTTCTGGCATCCATGTTTCTCTCCTTGAGAATGGGCCTGTGCTACAAAAGCCAGTATTTGTTTCCTGGTGACATCTGCGAGCATGACAGTGTGTTGACATAAGAAAGTACAGCCTCTGGTGGCAGGGGAGGCTGGACAATCCTCCCCAGCTGCTCAGCATCCACCGTTCCTGACAAAATCTCCCAGGAGGTACTTGGAGATACACCTGGAGATGGCAATTGCAGATTAGAGCTAGACAGTACATTTCTAAGTGCCAGGCAGGTAACTGTCACAGGGAACAAACCCAGCTCCTCCTTCAGCCCCAGCCAATGCCACCTGCAGCCCTTCCTCCTCCCACCTCTTCAGAGCCTGAATCTATGTGACACCTTATTGCCACCTCTGTTCTCTCTAACACAGCCTTTTTTTCTATCACTGAATGCTCAGTTCCTGTCCAGGCTCTTCTCATGTCTTGATGACAGCATCTCTCCTTTAAGAAGCAATTTCACCCTTCTCTGTTTCCTTCTGAATTCCACTGTGTGACTAGCTCCCTAGCTCACCACTCGAAACAATCTTTTTTCTTCTCCCTGCATCTCATGTCTCCTCATCACATCAAATAAAAGCAAATTTTATTCACTTTCAGGATCTTCCAGAACCTATCATTCTCTCATACACTATTTATGCCTTCTCCCACCTTCAATAGGACCGTCATGCCACCTTTCATCAAACACCAGATACATTTTCAAACATCTTTTGTTCTTTCTTCTATGCAGTATCTCAAAGATGCGGACATCCAACAAGTTATCGCATTGACCTTTCAAATCCTTCCCCTCAAACCCCCTCTGCCTTCAAACAGAAATGAAACTTGGCTGTCCTGGGAGCTGTGGATGTGCAGAACTGATGCTCCATGAGAAGCTGTTCTGTCTCCCTGTCCTTGCTTTTCTCACCTCCCTGGGTCCACTGCTGGCCTCCTGTCTTGATCACATTGGGCTATTTAGCACAGGGGCTATTTTTTTTCAGTCTTCTCCTAGGAGTTTCTGAGCTGCAACTGGCAAGTGCTGCTCACAGATGAGTCCACTGTAAACTGCTGACCCTTATGTTCTAAAAAGGAGTAGCTCAGATCTATACATTACCATCTACAGAAGTTTAGATTTACTTGCAAAATCGTGACCTAAACAGGAACACAGCCCCTAATTTTGCAATGTCTATGCTTTTCATAAAGTAAAAGAAAGTTCAATGTTTATTGAGGATATTTTGCTGCTGGTGTTTAATACTGTCTCACCATCCAAACCTTGGTAATAGGTCCAGTAATCCTACGTGAAAATCAGGCAAACCACATTTCTGTAATCCATTTAGGGTGCAAAGAGCTTATACAGCACCAGCTATCACAGCTCAAATGCTGAGTGACAATTTATGAACAAACAGCCCACAAATCTGTGGTAACTGGCACACCTGAACCATATCCCACATCCTGTCTTCACAAGAAATAAAGGGAAACCATGGCCCTCACTGCCATGCTCAGCAGGATGGTGGGTTAGGCTTCTATTCCATTCCACACTATCAAGTGAAGCAGAGGTTTGGCCACAAGTGTCAGTTTGGGCACTTCAGATGAGCTCTAGGTGGCTGAGATGAAAAGAGCCTGTCAGCTTAGTGGTTGAAGGGACTCTGGTATGTGGCACAGAGACACCAAGCTCAGCCAAAGCTGAGAGGCACTGCCTAAAATGGAAAGAAACCTTTGCTTGAGGGCTCCTAATTTTTGTTTGGCTGGAGGGCATTAGGCAGGACATAGAGAAGAGAAGTAGGTCTGCAAGCCTTTTGTTTCTCTTCCCTTCTCCAGATACCAGGGGACAGAGGACCTTGAGGGAAAAAAGGATTAAACAGTCTTTTTCAAACAGCTGCCTTGCAGAAGCAAGGCTGCTACTAAGGTGTTTGGGCAATGGTAGTATCACTTCAAAGTCAAATTTACGGGCAGGGTGAGAAGGACACCCCAGCAGCACCCCAGTTAACAGGGCGAAGATACTGTTTACCCCAAGGTGTCACATTGCTCTTGGCCAAACCAGTAGCAACAAATAAGAAAAGTCTATTCTTCACACACAGCTTGCACTGGTTTAACTGAAATCAGTTTTGAAGTCAAGTCAGTTCGCCAGGTATGAAATCCCAAGAGAATGTACTTAACTTAGTGCACAGACATCAATTTAGCTCATCTGAGTTACTGAAGTAGGCTAAATCAATACAAGGCACTTGTAAATGGATTTTAAAGAACATTCATGTGGGGTTTGTTTCAATTTAACAGGTCACGTTAAGGAGCAATTTTATTTAAACCCGAGCAAGGTTTCTTTGTTGGCTATCCGTAAACCCTAGATTACAATTCTAATTACTCACCTAAGAAAGTAGAGAGGAAAGCAACCCTTCCATGTATCTCTGAGAGAAGTCCCCTGAGCAGAGAAACCACGGGCAGCACTGCCACTTCGTCCTCAGAAGCAAAGCAGTAAGGTTGGACAGGCCCACTGACAAAACACTTTTTTCTATTTATACCAGAGGGTAAATTAGCAGATTAATATTTACTTCCAGCCACTGCTACCAGCCTGAAGGGGAAATGGAGCAGAATGAGGCCAGCAGAGGTCATAGCTCATTCAACCCATCAGCGTCATCAAATTTGCTCAACAGAGCTTTGATTACTTTTCCAAACTTCAGGGCTGCTTTGTGGCAAGACATTTTTTCTAGAAAGGAAGGAATAAGAAGGCTTAAAACTAAGGCCATGTTAACATATTAATAAATCTCTCAACTAGCAAAACTATTATCTTTATTTGGGAAGCTGAAAGCTTCTGAATATTAAATCAAAACCACTAGTTCTGCACAGCTACAAGTCTTGTTCTTGGATGAGGTGGGGGCTGCAGTGAGGTTTACGGAGCTGGTGCAGGGCTAACTGCACAGCCCATGGGATTAAGCTGTTATTCATTCACAGCCATTAAAACATCCCTCTCAGCTCTTCTTTGACACACAAAGAGGAGGATGCTGCCCTTGCAACCTCACCCTGTGCATACTTTAGCTCTGTGCCTGCTTTTAAGACATCAAGTCTCACTCATAGCCCAGCACTCTCTAAAGCAGGAGAGCCTCTGAGCCCAGCTGCTGCTGCTGCAGTGTTTTGGGACTGTCACCTTCACCTGCCAGCAGCCTGCAGAGCACACCTGGATCAGCACTTCAGGGAGCATCTTACTGTGAGCAAATGCCAGCCAGAGCCAACCCGCGGAATGGGGGCTTTGACATCTAGCTGAAGAGTGCCACGGGGAGGAATTCAAAAAATTAGGGAGCATGGTATCACCCTTTCAGAACAAAACACAATTAATTCCTGCTTGGTCACAGTGAGACTGGCAGGCCACATCCACACTATGGATACTCCAGGCTTTGCATGTCCTGCCAATGCCAATCAACGTCCAACTCTCCCAAAACACAGCTTGTACCTACTGATTCAACATGAAGGAAAATCTTTTATCAGCCCTTGGGGGCTCCTTCCACAGCCTAGGACACATTCAGCTGTGTCCAGCCCAGCTTCCCCATCGGCCACATTTGGGACAGGGTTTGCCTTCATTTTCCCTGTACTTGCCTTACCCTTTTCTGCACTATGACTTTTTTGTTGTTGTTATTAATGGTTGGCTCTCCTCCACATTACATTTTTTATTAGTGTTTGCAACACTGTGCTCAGGGTAATGGATCTTTAACTGGCTGAAGTTTCTAAAGAATATTAGGGGAAGATGCCTATTTCATGGAAAGGAAACTCAGTTAACTCCAACAGAGATGATAAAGCCATCTCCGCGGTACACATCCACTCTGCTTCCTGTACAATGCTAGTAAAGAGTAATTTCAGCAGGATTTGGCCTGGGCCTTCAAACCAGAGAATGAACTCAGTCATGACTTAAAGATCACCACTAGTTCAGGTGCACTTATTTGATGTTGCTTTGGCTTAACAAGAAGGAACCAGCATGCTTTTATAAAAGAAAATTCAGTCTAAACCAGATTCAATTATTATTGTTCAATTAACATAATTTGTTTGATTGAAAATACAAGTTAATTGTTAGGAAATATCATGAAAAGCTCTTGAATAAGCCATACCATTTCATTTTTAAAAGAAAGGTGGTGCCTAGCACATTCAGCACTTTCCCCCTTGTTCTTCCAACTCTCCCTTTCTCACAGAAGGCTTCCCTGTCAGACATTTTTCAATTTTAAAAAAGTTCCCCGAGAATCTTCCACTCGTCCTGACTTAAGTCTACACATGAAGCTGGAGGGCAAGAGCAGCAGTTTAAGCAAGAACATCTTGAACCTCCCCACGTAAACTCATCCTGCCCTTGGGTGCTCGTACCCCAGAGGCATTTTGGAAGGTGACTGACCTTCCTGCTGATGGAACCAGCATCCAAAGTTTCCACAGCCTGTGGCATCAATCTGAATGCGTGTCCAGCCAGCCAGTTAAAAAACACCAACAGAAAAAATAGCCCCATAGCAACACCACAATCTCCTCCCTCCAGCGTGGCAGGCAGGGATGTCTTTGATGCTGCCCTTCCTTCTGTGCTGCCCCCCCTCCCGAGTCAAGAGTTTCAAACCCAAAGCACGTGGCTCCGCTATTTCTGACAGGCAGAAGCAGAAGTCAGCTCCCCAAGGAATTCCAGCGTGAGCACAGCATTTGTACAAGGACTGGACGGATGGATGTGCTTTCACTTCTAAGCCTTAAAGAAATGAGAATACATCTATGAAAGTTTCACCAAGGAGAAAAACAATGAAATAGAAAAGAAGAAAAAAAGGCAAGGCAAAGGGGTTTCAGAGAAGACAGCCCCTTGAGCGATTTCCAAACATCAAAGAAAAAGGCCTCCAGCGTGTTCTCCTCATCTGATACCTTTGTTCCCCCACTCCATGCCCGCAGGCATGTTCCTCCTGATGCACAAAAGGCTCCTGTAGCCCCCAGACAGCTCCATGTCCACACACATTACCTGCCTCCAGCTCTGACTCCCTCATGCTGGCACTTCACACCTATCACAGCTCATTTTCAGTGGCTGAAGACAGGTGGGACTGACCAGGGAGTCTGGAGTCCCAGAGAACTCCAGCAAGTCTGTATCCAACAGCCTGGCTGCTCCTTCATTCTCCTTGCAGGTCCAGGTGAGCGCTGCTGTTCTGCTGTTCCTCCTGGAGCACCTGCTTGGCGGCTTCCCACTCTCCCCCTCACCCCTCCTGCAGGAGTGCATTTCTGTTTTCCTCCTTCTATTCTCTTTCTATTTTCTCTTTCTATTTGCCCTCGAGGTTACCTTTTCCTGCCCATCTCCTTGCGTCTTTGCAGAGGTGCAGGGCAGATGCCTCCTGTATTTTCCCTGTTTACAAAGCACACTCTCGCACAGCTGCCTGGAACTGCTGCCCTTGGATACATCCCGGGCAGCACCTCCACTCCCCCGGGGCAGGGAGTCGGGAGCGCACGAGTCAGGTCAGGAAGGGTCGATTGCTATTGTCAGTCAATTGACAATTGTTATTGTCAGTTCCCTTTACTTTCCCCAGTCACAGGAAGACGCTCCTGACAGCAAACCCCTTGCTCCCCACCAGGGACTGCTGTTACCTGCCTCCAGATTCGGAAGCTACCGAGAGTTTTCCTCACCCGGGACACTGCAGGCAGCACCCCTCAGTGCAGCACTGCAGAGGGTTGAGTCTCTTGCAACTTCTTTGACAGGCTAACACCCAACACATCCTGGTAACAGCAGTGATTCCCTTTCACACCCCAGTGGACAAGGCTTGTGTGTTTCAGATAATCTCTTAATGACCTGCTGCTCTGCGCTAGCTCTGCACTGCCTCACGTCTGGAGGCCGCTGCAGACCAGCCCAAGCTGCAAATATCCCCTGGGCCTTTGATGAGACTTGTCCCTGTGCTGGGCAGGCTGAGACTTTGTGACACTGCAGGAAACGGGCTCGTGTGCAGCCAAAGAACACAAGCCGGCTTTGCTGGAGCCTTGCCTCTGTCAGCCTACGTGACACTCACCCCACTCGCTCCTGTGCCGAGTGTTTGGGAGCTGCTCTGTCCCCCTCTCTGCAGAGGTTTTCCTGCAGCTAAATGCAGAAAAAGAAAGTTTTTGGTTCATTGCCTCTCCAGTCCCTCCATATAGGGTTTCTAGGGAATTTCTCTCTGCAGCAAATTACATGAAAATGAACAGGCATGAAAATATCCTAGGGACACCAACTACTTCCAGTATGTAAACCTAGGGGTCTGATCCAACCCTCTTTGACTCAGGACTTCTTTCTTTTTGCAATGAATCGTGACCTGAACCCAAACTTACTACTTCTATAGGCTGGCAAGAAAAGCTAGAAAAAGGAGCTCACTCTTGGACTTGGGTTTAAATGCAGGTCTGTGAGCATATGCTGCTTTCCACACCTGTGTGTAAGGTCACTGAAATGCCTCTGCTGAGCTTTAAGTTCATGCACTGAATTGACACCTGATCCCTACAGTTTTGTGCCATTTTGAGCCCTAGAAGTCAGCAGGTCCACAGGGCTGGAGGCTGTTCCCTCTGCCCCACCAGTGGCTCACAGCTCATGTCTCCACTGTGGATGGTGACCACTGGACTATCCTGCTTAGCAACCTGCCTTTGGCCAGGGAGTGCAGATAAATTACATTCCCCATGTAACACAAGACTTTAATTACTTTACAAAAGCACAAAATTCCTTGTCAGCTGTAGCCTGTCAGAAGGAAATGAGAAAATCAATGAATTCAGAAGACTGTAGAGAGAAAGAGGGAAAACAAACAAACAAAAAAAAACCCCTCAAACCAAACAAAAAACACTGAAACTAATGCTTCTTTCATTCATCTGAAGAAAATATACTACTGGAGCAGCAAGGATTTAAATGTCTAGAACACCTAGTCAAGACTTAGCCTAGGCTGGGGAGAACAACCCAGCTGTTCCTTCTTTCCCAGGCTGGTGGGAAGCTGGGATATCTATTTGTTCAGCAGTGCTGTCACTATAAACTGTACGATCCTTCCCGAATGTAACGCTTACTGCACTTTACTTAAGTTACAGTGCAGCCCAGCACAGCTCTGTCTGCCAAAGTTGGGTATTTTGAAATGTCTCCCATTCCTGACCTGTGTGATTGAAATGGAGGGATTACTCTGTTCAGATGTTTAACTCCCTGCAAAGCATGCAGACAGAGAAATCCTCATGTTGCTGGAGCTCTGAGTCACGGAAGCCAGGCAAAGCTACTCCATTACCACAAGGCTTCAGTGTTACTGGATTTATCTTGATTGCCCACATTTCCAGAAAGCTAAAGGGTGTTTCACACCTCCAGATCATGGAGAATTTCTTGCTTCATAATTGAAAAATGCACAGATAGAACCAATGCAGAGAGGTGAAAGAGAGAAATTGCCAGAGAAAAATAGAATGAGTGGTATTATTATTTTACATGGCATTATCAGGTAACAATGGCAACATACCTGGATGTATTTTTTAATGCCATTTAAACTAACATTTGACAGTGTTAAAGTTGAATCCCACATCACACCAGATCCTCTCTGAATAGCATTTTTAATGACACCCTCAAAATTGTTCTAATTAAGCAGGCAAGTATTATTTGCTCTGTTGTAGAGGTGGTATGATTCACAAAATAAAGCAGCAGATGTGGAGAACACTGCAGGGCTACGAAGGATTTCCTCCATCCACCCTAGACCCAAGTCTTTACCTGCTGACCCTTCCTTACCCAGCAGCCACATAATTAAGACTGAAAGCCCAGGGAAAGGTGCTTCTGTTTGCAGAGACTGTAGTAAAGACAGGAATGATCTGCTGGGTTATTCAGCACAAGCACAGGGCCCAAGTGATGTGGTCAGCACCATTTCCAAAGCCAGCAAGGCTGGATGCTGGCTCAAGGATCCCTGGCCAGAGCTCCCAGGGTAGACATGCCTTCAGTCAGCTGTCAATAGCTGGTATTAATCCTGGCACAGCACCCCGTACACAACATCCTTAAAAGGTCTAAAGTAGATGTTAGGCACTAGTTAACTTATAAATTAAAGTATGAATTAAATTATCCACTGAAGGAAGTAAATGGCAATTTAAATTTCAGTTCATTACAAAGTCAAAGCAAGTAAGCTAATTTACACCAGACAAGGATCTGGCCTCATTTCTCCTCCCCTTGATTTTAAGCCCTGTTTTGTTGCAGGAGAGGCTGTGTGACATGAAGTTATCCTGCTGCATGACAGCACTGGCTCACGTCAATAATGCTGTGCATTACTTTCAATAAGCTGGTTTAGACCTTTTACAATAGATGTGACTCCTAGTTCATGTGAAAGCATTGGGGGGAAGGGGAATACCAGCACACGTGGGGAATCCTTTGAATTTCCAGTTAAAAATATTTACCAGTATATCATTATTCGGATGAGCTTTTTGCTTAAATCCTTGCCATAGTCATTCCAAACAAGGTTGCACATTTCTAACACTATAGACAGATTTGAAAACATTGAAGTGCTCTGAAATAAAGGAAACTGAGCATAATTTGTTGATCAATGAGTTGCAAAGAATCACAGACATTAGTTATACTATTTAGCATGAAAAGAGCATATCCAAACCCTTCAGAGACACTGCACAAAATTCTAGCCTTGCTGAAATTTAAAAACCAATGTCCCACCCTTGTTACTGGACAAAATAAACTCATGAATAGAAATTTCACAAGGCTCAAAATCAGTATTTATTTCTGGCCATATGAAACACAGGTTTTTTGCCTTGCTGAGACCTGTGAGCAATTTTCTGCCAGCTGGAGGCACTTGCTCCTCAGCCTGCAGGTCCCTTATCTGGGATTCCTTGGGGCCACATCTGCAGCCTAGGAGAGGCTGGAAGCATTCCCAGGCACTGATGCCAAGTGGCAGGGAGCAGTGCTCCCACAGCCACCAGGGCTGGTCCTGGGCCCTCCTGGCTGTCAAATCACACCTGTGATGTCTGAGGAGAGCAGCAGCTGGAACAAGATGATTGATTTTTTTTTTTATGATTTTTTTTTCCTAAGAAAGAGTCTAACGGGGAGAAAAGACAGACATTCTCTAGCAGGCACACTTGCATTTATGAGCCTGGGGCCAGCCACAAACCTCGTTCCCTCTCTCCCATAGGGACAGGGCAAGCAAGGGGGACACAGGGCTGGTTCCTTGCATGTCCCTGGGGTCTGTGGCACCACACTGAGAGTCCTGCACAGCCACACTTCCCTTGGGAAAGGAGGTGTTCCTCCCTCTTCTCCTCCCCACTGGCTAGCCACAAAGCCGTGCTGGACTCCAACGCCTCCGTGGGCAGGGCAGCTCCGAGGATGCAGGAGAGGAGCACGCCTGGGCAGTCACAGCCGCTGCGGCTTCTCCTACGGAGAACTCCTGCGGCAGCCCCGCACGCAAAAGGGACCGCAGGGATTTTTAAACCAATTCCTCACGCCTCCGTGTATCCTAGCAACCCTCTCCGAGGTTACACATGCGATGCCTCGCCCACCTGTTGCACAGCCAGCCTGAGGCAAGTTACACATCGCTTTCTTCCCAGCTCGTCCCGAGAATCCGCCGCGGCGATTAAGGAATGTGGGAATGTGCCACGAGGGGTGTCACACTCCGGCACCCCTGGACACCAGCAGCTTGGCACTGCCTCCTGCGTGTCCGCCAAGGAAAGGTCCTGCTGACACAGGCTTTGTGGTCAAGGCAAGAAAAAGGGGGTGGCCTTCATCCCTGCCACAAAAATCCCTGATGTGCCATCACTTGGGTCCTGTACACACATCCAAGCACGATTTCCAAAAGAATTTTAGGTCTGAAAAAGGCACAGCCAACAAAACTTGACTCCTCCCATGCCCTTCCCTCCAACCTGACTGAGCGGCAATACAATTACAGTAAATGAGCTTGTTAAGGAAAAAGACAGAAAACGGCTTAAAAAAAAACCTTTTAAAGGAGTGATGCTACTCCAAAGTATCCTTTATCCTTTTCAGTTTCCTGTGGGGGGAAAAAATACTGAAAACATTATAGAAATAACCATCAAATATTAAAATTTTGCTCTGCAGAAAAATAAAAGCCAAATTTAATAAAAAATTAAAACATATAACAGTTACAAAAATCTGTTGAAGGAGAAATTTACAATTTATAAAATTTACTTTCTACACCTGTGAAAATGGCCCTTTCTTTATTATTTGTCCTGCTCATCAAATTGGATTTCCTTTGTTTGGGTATCACTGATCAAATGGTTTAAGCTGCAATACATCCATTTCTCAGTGGAACCTCAGTTATCTTAATTTATCATTCATTTGCATTCCTGGAACACAAACAAAGAAGCCCCCTAAATATTTTGCTGTGGGTTTGTTTCTTTTTTGTGTTACTGCACTTATCACTGCTAAGTCCACTTCACTCTAACACATTCCAAGAATTCAAGGGATGCACGGAAGCTGCTGTCCCCAAGGCCAGTAGGGAAGATGAGGTTGTCCCTGCTCAAAGACACATCATTTGCTGTAGATCTCTCTTATTCATCTGCACAGAGGAAAATAGGGGATACTTCCTAAATGGTTCTGGCACTTGTGAGTTATCCCTCTTTCCCCTCTCAGGCAGATGAATGCTGTAATGAGATGCAGCCACCAGGTTCCCTCTCTGTTTGCATGGTGCCCTTCCACTGGGTAAGCTGAGGTGATCTGCAGTGGCTCCTGGGTGATGACTGGGAGAGGCTGGCACACCTTCTCCTTCAGCACCACTCACTCTGCTCATCTCAGGCTGAAGAATACAGCCAGGATGTCACACCCTCCTTTTACATCCAGGATGTCAAACCCTGCTTTTCACTGTGAGGCTGCTTGGCAGCTGGATCTGCACACTGAGATGAGTCCAGCTGAGATGGCAGCAGCCCCTTCATTAGTTCAGTGTCAGTTCTGTTCTGACACATTTGTGGAACCATTGACTAGGTTTTTATAACAAATGAGAACTGCATTTTTATGGCTAAGATTTTTTGCAAGTGTCACATGCATTTTAGGACACAGTCCTGGGCTGAGTTATACAAACAAACTCCCTCGTGGTTTGACAGGCATCATGAGTAAGAATTGGATCATGTTTTCTGTGTGAGATAAAACTAACTGCCTTCACAGCTGTCATTTTTTTTTATAGTGAAAGGGAGGAAATTCAAGCATTTAAAGTTACATTTAAATATGAAATCTTGGTAGTCATATCTGGCAATAAAAACACAGCTGTTAACAACACAGAAAATACTGCAGTGGTACAGCACAGGAGGCTGAAACCCTGTGTCTGAGGAGAATCTGCAGGTGAGAGCAGCTTCCTCATTTATTTAACACAGGGAGTAGGGCTTGTGTTTGTCTACTGTGTGGTACTAGGCAGACATACCCTCAGGAGCCTAACATCCAGCACTGCACAAATAAAAACAGAATTTCCCCAACTCCTGTGAACAAGGCATAAGCCTTGGAATGACAATTCTTCACAGGCAAGACAAGAGCCATGTTATATTTCACTCAAGTGGAAGAGATGCACGATTCAAAGCCAGTCTCTTCAAATCTGCTGTGGACTTGAATGCAAGCTCATGGGAGCTGCTGCTTCTTCAGTTTAGCAGCTCACCCGTGGTTTCTGGGGTAAACCTAAAGAATAGGTACAGATACAGCTGATCCATCACAGCCTTGCAACATCACCAACTCCCACATCCACCAGTTATTTTTATGCAGCTGCTAGTGCTAAGGATGTGCCAGGAAAATTAATGAAGTATGAACATGCTCGGGGAAGAGCATGCGCAGCAAGAGGCAGGTTGTGGGTTAAAATAGCCCGGTGCATCTTAACCAGTGCACAAAATGGTCAGAGAACAGCTGCTGGAGAGACTCAGGAGGCCCTGGCATGTTATCTAGAAAACATTAAGAGTATTTTCAAGCACACACTGGCTCACATTCAGCACCCAGAAGCTATTTTAAGTGCTCCATGGAGACAAGCCGGTGTTATTAGGGCACTTTTCTTCCCCAAGACAACAATTCATTTTGAGTCAAATAACCCCATCAGAGGCCTTTGTAAACACCTAAATCAGAAGAAGTGGCTGTGGTGATCTCATGTTGGATTCACAGGCTGAGCTAAGGCCGGTTTTCTTGAGACCCTGAAAAAGAAAATGAAACCACTTGCTGGGCAATTTTGGTGCTGTCACATCACAGCAGCTCCCAGAGGGCACCTCTGGAATTTGAGGCATTGCCAATTGGCACAGGGAAGCTGGTTCAAGAAGAAAATTTGAGCACAAGCCTACAAGATAAGTTTTTTTATCCTACTGAACAGCAAAGCCATGACTAAATGAGCCCTAAGAGTAAAACTCTCACCTGGCAGAGCCACCTCAGACCCAAGAGGAAAGACTTCCATCATTTTCTGGCCTTGGCCTCACCTCACCTCTCTCAGTTTCACCCAGCCTAGTGTCTTTACAAGGCATTTTGAGACTCGAAGACCAGAAAATGTATACAAAGAAAGAGATAATGCTGTTATCACCCGGTGCTGTGGCTCTTTATGATGTGAAGGCACAGCCAGTCACAGTCAACTCCCAGTATTAGAAAGGTGGGAAGAAATACGGGAACAGGAGAGGAAGAAATTGGATTATGACAGTGACAGAGTGAAGAACAGTAGATGGCAGGGGTTTAGAGACATTTGGGAAGCACTCTGATATTGGCATGATGGTCTCAGTAAAGAAAATTGTTAAAAATATTACCAGAGGAAAGAGCCTAATCAGAGTCATACAAAATTGGTTTATTTTGTAAAATATTCCAGGCCTGCTTTTCGCTCCTGTTTCTGAAAGCCATGCTGTACAGCCTGGTGAGGATGAACAGGGAACTGTAAGCACACATGCTTCTCTGAATACTGACAGACAAAAAAAGCAGAGAGGGAAGGGTGCCTAAATATAGTTCAGAAGGCTCCCACCTCTCCATACTGAGTTTCAATCTCCACAGCCAGCTCAGGTCAGTGATTTTCAGACAGCTTTCAGCAACTAGCAGATACAAGGCCACATCAAAATCACCAAAGTTTAGGGTAGAAATGATCATAATTAATGAGGATCCAGGTATAAATAAAATACTTGCAGTGAACTCCCTAGGAAGAGCCACTGCCTGCTCTTTAATGTCACAGTCCACTGATATTTAGCAAGTTTTAATCTCCCAAACCACTGACTCTGGATCCTCAGACGGAGGAAATGAATTGTTGATTTACTCCACAGCAAGATCCAGCCCTGAATTTACAGGTAAACAAAAAGCTGTGGACTTTGCTTACATTTTTGGCTCAAAAAATTAAGCTCTTTTCTCACTATATGTAATGCACTATTTTTGCTTAGGAAAGGGAGTTCTAAAATTAAATAAATCAAAGAAACAGAGTACAGGGGATGCTAAAGCTATGGTAATTTGGCAGAAAATACCCAGCACCTGAAGCACACGTGCAATAATCAAGGATCACAAGGAAACCAACATGCTCATGATATCAACTCACAGAAAAAAAGTTCACATACTCTTTCAACAACTGGTTTTGTTTCAAATATGCAAATATGCTCTGTCATGGGCAGCCTTTGATCATTATGGAGAGAAGTACTTTTGTGAACCAAAAGAAGAATGATGTACCAACAAACCCCTCAGAGAACACACAACTGCCAGGCTCTTGTGGTAACCTCAGTCTCCTGCAGACTGAGGGCACTGGGAAAATACCCAACAATTTTTTTCCTTGCAACTAATCCACCACAGTTGCAAGTTTCACTTACCCGTCAGGTTCCTCAAGCCAAGTTCCCTGAGTCCAAAGTTCCCATCCTTCCTGTAGTTAAGGAATATGGCCAGAGCGTATCGCTCCTCGTAGAGCTTGGTCCCACGAACGATGCGCAGGTTCTCCAGGGGCAGGTACTCAAACTGGTTCAAAGCCACCAGCACATAGCCAGTGACTTCCCGGATAGACTGAAAGGCAGAAATGAAACAAACACATCAGGTATGGTCCATCTTTAATTGTCCTGAATTTCCCAGACAGTGGATGCTTTAGGACAAGATGCTGCTACCTAAGACAAAAAAACCCAAAAAACGAACCAACCAACCAGACCACCCGGAAAACAAATTCTGTTTCTACTTAATGATTTCAAGCACATTCCTGTTTTAACTGTAGTGCGTTTACTGGAAATAGTTGTTTAAAAGGTAGAAAATAAAGAGGTAGCCATTTTTATTAGTTTATTGAAACTTGAACAGAAATTCACTGTAAGGTATTAAGGATTCACAGAAGGATGACTGCACAGCTCAAAGCAGAGAGCAGGTCAAAGGCCTGTGCAGTACACGAACAGAATCCACTGGGGCAATGCCACAGCTCAGATGAGACTGCCTGTCTGCAAGTAACTCTGTGCTGTACAGTGTATTTCAGGGTGGGACTGAAAGGACATAGCATGGAAAACACCTCTGGAAGGGCTCACCATCAAACAGGAACAGATGGGAGACAGGGGGTCCAGTTTGGAGGAAGAAATAAAGATAACACCTGTTTTGTGTACGTTCAGATGGAACCAGTGACTGAACAGTTGCAAAGATTCGTCTCCAAGTTTCACCTGGCAGTGCTGGAACCATCCGTGCCCATATATCCCAGTCTTCAATCAAAACTGCTATCCAGACCTTTAGCAAAATGATTGCTGCACCTTTGAGTTGGCTGAAATCTTAGTTGGCTTTAGAAGAGCTGCTCAATAAACATCCTGCTCATATTCAGGAATTGATTGCCTGGTCTGGAAAGGGAAAAATCACCCCAAAACCCAATAACTAGAAAAAGTTTTTCAAAGTCCAAAAGACTAACACATCTTAGAGTTTGTTAGGGAAAAAAAATACAGAACACCCAAACCCAGAGAAATGTGCTCCCTTAGAAAATAAAGTTCATTCTAAGGAGTTGAAAGAAATGGCCTAGAAACACACAAATGCCTTTGAAAAATGTCATTTCAACACTTACAACGACCCCACCATCCTCAGCAGGACTTGGCACAGGCTGAAGGATGCTCCTGGCCAGATCCTGGAGACAGAATCTCCATGTCGGAGAGGGTCTCTTGAGTCTGTTTCTCAAAGCTCACCTAACTCCGTGCCTGCAACCACTGTACAGTCGTGTTTGTGTGCGTGTGCATATTTTAACGGCTAGAAATTGATACCACGACTTGTGTGCTTAAGTGGCTGCACGCACTTTTCCCTTCCCTTTGGCAAAGTCAATACCTTAAACAAAACACTGGAAGAAAAATTCTGCTCAGAGTAACGTGTCCAGACTACAGCCAACATGAGGGGGACTCCAGTCGATACTGTAATAAAAACAACCCGACAAGCAACAGCAGGCAGAGAATTCAATGTGTCGTGTGTGTATCATTAATAAAGAAAGGCAGCAGTGGATTTGCAGCACCAAGGACAGGATCTTGCTTTGCTGGTTCAGCGCTTTGCCATGCTTTCACATTTAAGTGTGCACAAGCCTTTTAATTAGGCTTATAAAAGCCTGCAAGGTTATTAATACGTGTGGCAGTGTACATAAGGAATGATTTCTCGGCCACAAAATTGAGGTACTAGCTTGTCCTTCTGAAGTCAAGCATTTGTACTCAGCTGAAGCTGCTGAGAAAGCTGTGGAGCCATTTCCAGACTTGCTTGGCATCTAAACAAAGCCCAGTGTCCTGACAGGACTCTGATGAGAACCCAGTGAGTGGAGGTAGGTTGAGAAGTACAGTTCAGCAGCTAAGTATTAAATGTAGGGCTGCATTATACCCTGGGACACTAATTTCATTATAATCAGAAGCTTTACAGCACTCTCATGATAGCTCTTTGCCTTCAGACATTTGAGCTTAGCCAGTTTGGTCAGGAATTTGCTTTTCATCATATGCAAAAATTCCTTTAAGCTAGCTTTTTTTAGCGTCTCAGAATTCAGGAAATACTTAAATTACACTCATGGCTTCAGTTTCTCCACTGATATTCTAGGGACACTGTGATTGCTCTAATTAATTTAAATGGATGTTTAACTTGGAATTGAGTGGAAAAAATTAAAAGCAGTTCCAAAATTGCATCCGAACAGGTCCTCCCTGCCAATTTTTGTCACTTATAACCACATTTACTATTTTTAGGGTATGTCTTACTGCCAAACAGCAATTCCACCTGAAAGAGCTGCAATTCAGCACAGGACTGAACTGCCACACACACACAGAGCAGCAAATCTTCATTCCAAACTTGAAAAAAGAGCCAAAAAAGTCCAAAATTAAACAAAAAAATTGCCCACCAGAGAAAATGACAAAGTTCTGTTGCTGATAACTGCGAACTGCCTCGTAAGCCCTGCACTTTCTTTGGCTTAACCAACTGAAATGACAAATTATGGCAAGTATTTTAACAAACCAGAAGGTTCTTTGCAGTCCCATGGCTTCCACCATATTGCAACACATATTTATTTGCTGGAAACATTGCCATGTTCATGCTTGCAAAACAAAATTATGAAAATAAGCCCAAGAGGGTTTCTAATTTCCTAGGAAACAACCACCTGACCAACCAAATCTAGTAGTCTGTTACATTAAGACAGGGTTTCATTTGGCTTTTAATTCAAACAGGAATGAAAAATGCAGAACAATAACCTGCTTTGCAGGATGGTTTCTGGTTTGCAGGGTATTTTCTTACTGGTCCATCTTAAAAAAATGCACTGGGAATGCAGAAGGCATCTAAGTTTCAGCCACTCCAGGCCAACACTGTCACTTTGCCAGGCGCTGCAAGTTTTAACATGACTCTCACTGCAAATGGACACCTGCCCCCTCGGAGCTCACTCCCAACCCTGCTGGAGTCCCTGCAAAGGTGCCTGTTGGCCTCCACACTGACTCACAAATCCTCATGCCAGGTGGGACCAGCAGCCAGATCTCCTCCCCTGCACCTCCCTCGTGCCAAGGTCAGGCGTGATTTGAACCCCTCATCCTTTGGATTCAGGGCTGGACACTTCCTGGGCAGGTATCCTGGACTCAGGTATCCTAATGCTGTGTCTGAACTGCTCTGCTCCAGCTTCCATCTCTGTTCTCAAGAAGGTGGAGAGACTCACAACAGTGAGTGCCATCTTCTCCCATTCTGCTTCTCCTGCTAGGGCTTGCAGGCACTTGCAAAAACACATTTCCCATGAGTCTGTCCCTCAGCAAAGACAAAAAGGAAACTTGAGCATCAGCCCCTGGATAAGGACAAGCTTCCAGCAGAAACAAAAGGCATGTCGGGGGAATAAAGTATTAATCCTTGACATACCTAATGCCTAATGAGCTGCCAAAGAGACACACCAAACCAAAGGGTTCTGATATATTTACCAGGGAAAAAAAGCCCTTTATCTCCATTTTCAGACAAGAGATGAACACTTGTACTCACAGTTTGCTGTCCCTGTGTCCAGCAGTGTCCTGCACCCCAGGAACAGACGTGTCAGTCTATGAAGCAGTCTCCTAACAGACTCTACGAGCCCCAACATAGCCAATTTTTTGGTTTTCAAACCTAAAAATAGCTACCCTGAGACAAGAACAGAGCCAGTGAAGGTGCTGCCCTCACCAGGGGTCTGTCCCAAGGGCAGCCCTGCGGAGGGTGAGGAAGAAACTCAAAATGACACCAAAAGCAAAAAGGTTCTTTTTGGAGGTTCTTTTTCAGGTGATGAACTGTAAGAACGAGCTCTAGACAGCCCATTCCCTTAATTACAACTAATATTAGCTGAGCACAGATTAAGCACTTGAAGCTCCCAACAGCAAAACCAGAATTATCCTGTCAGCTGGGAGTAAATGGGAGTAAAATTGTGCCCTGCCATCTTAAATTGTCCTTCGTTTCGAATCAAGTGAATCTGAGTGAAGCCGAGCAGAATAACAGCGAAAACTTCATCATTCCGCCCAGAACAACAGATCAATGAACGATTAGGGAAGCTGATGTTTCTCATAAACACTACCAAGGCTTCTTAACATCCATCAGGAAGGCTGGGCTGTGGCAGAGGCACTGAGGAGAACTCTATTGTGGGGTTTATTTCAACTGCAGACACATTTATCCAGTCGCTGAACCTGATCTGATAATGTCCCTTCTGTCTCAGCTGACACTTTTCCCCAGCACGGAGTCAGAGCAACAACAACCTGCCACAGGGGTCAGCTCACACTTGTGGGACCACTGACACTTAATTCTCTTTTAGGGTGTTTTTCCCCTTTTCCATAGAAGCTAGGAACATTTTGATTTACTTCAATCTCACTTGAAAGCACTAGTAAACACAAGCGCAGGAGGGAAGGATCACCTGAAGAAGCATTGTGTTTAATTCACAAATATTAAAATAAAATAAGCACTTTTCACATCTCAAGTGGACTGGAACAGAGTATCTCACATTTCAATTTTTATCAATTAAAAAGTATGCATTTGTATCTGGTGAGAACTGCCCAACATCCAACTGGCCAAATTTTGAGGGAACAATTTTTGTATTATGAGAAAAAACCCACAATACAGCAAAGTCAACACCTGCTTATCTTTAAAGTTAACTTTAAAATTAACTTAATTTCTTAACTTTCAGTTCAGAAATTCGGTCATGCATGTTTGCGAGCATGCTGGTATCCAATTAATTTTCTTTTTTTTCCATACATTTTTGCCCATGCAATGCAACACACCTGTCACTGTCACAATTAAAAAATTAATGTTTACTGAATAACCAACCGAAAAGTAGTCTCTAAGCAGCTACATCACTTGCAATTCTAACTCTGGGAGAAACAATAACAACCAAAATGTGGAAATAACAATTTATGGAGCTCAATTAGCCATTCCACGCGTTGCTTATTGAGGGTTATGAATTTCTAATGACACGAGAAGCTGAGATTTTCAAAGCAGGTCAGGTGCTTATGGGATCAAGCCTTAGCCAGCTTCTCTCAAAGGCCCATGTGTACCATGAGAAATATGTGGCATTTCTCCTGTCTGGGAGGACACCCCGTTTAGAGACCATGTCAGAGCTATCACAGCATGCACACAAGGAATTTTGTCCCATACAAGCCCATGTCTTGTCTCCTTTCACGCTGTGCATCCCTTAATTATGTCAACACTTGTGAAATTGTGATGATAAGCACTCCTGAGCACCAGTGGTTTTCCAGGTACTCTATACAAGCTTCAGTAAAAACCCCTTAAGTTTGAGCACACTGATCAATACCAGAACACAGCTTGTAAAAAACATTTGCTTGTACCTGGTGAGAAGCAAGCAGTGTATCCTAACTAGAGCTGCCTTGGCAGCTGCAGAAAGATTATTGTCCACAGCACTAAAGGTGCAGTTTTTATTCAAATTGGTTAATAAAGAAAGAGGAACTTCTGGTAGTCTTTCAATTTGCATTAGGGTGTATTACTAACAGCAAAGGAAGGGCTTGGATTGAATTTTGTTATGAGATGTGCCTGCACTGCTGTGTGCTGCAGAATCGAACTGTGATTCAGTTATTTATGACAGTGGGTAGGAACTGTAACTCATACTCTTCCACCTCACAGACATCTGGTCTTCTTTGGTAATGTGCTTACAAAACATCCTGAGCAGCGGATCAGTGAACTGAACACAGCACTCAATTCCCTCAACTCTCAAGCAGCAGTCAGTCAGATGCTTCTTTTCTTAAGGCCACTGGAAATTTGTAAGGATTTTGCTACATAGTTTACAGACCCCACCTAGGGAGTTGTTGAGCTAAAGCTCTGTTTTCTGAATGGCTGGTCTTTATATTGCATTATTCCAAGAGTGGGACTTTTTTTACATTAAAATAGGAGGATTAGCTGTGCAGTTATTTGTTTACTGAGCTTGATGTAGGAAACACACTGTTGCTTATCTGAGGTAAGTTTGGCTGTGTCTGAGCTAATATACAGTACAGTAGGGTCTAGGGAGGTCTTGGAAGAAAAACAAATACCAGTTTAGAAACCTTTAAACTCCAGGACAAAGTTCAAATCTGGAATTTGGAAAGAAAGGTGATGGGTAAAAACATGGGGAGCCTTTGAAATATGTATCTTGACTAATTTTTAAAGTACTGATGAGAAAAATTTGGGACTTGAAAAGCAAAATAATAATAAAATAATGTGGGAATGGGAACATTTATTATAAATAGGCAAATAACAGGAGCAAAACCCCCAACCCTTTTGCTTTCAAATTTTGAAATATAGTTTCTAATGACATACCCAAATATTTTCTGCTTGCTTAATACTTCTTCAGCTGCAGCTCAGGTGTCAGCTTGCCCCATGTGTCTCTGCCCACTTTTCAGCTGAAAATATCATCAGCAGGGTTACATCAGTCTCTGAGAGTCTTACCAATGTTTCTAGCCTAAAACATAATTCCTTTGTTTGTATATCTGCTTAGAAGTGTCCTAGAAGTGTCTGCTTAAAACTTTAAGTTGCCCAGGCTGGCTGAGAGCACACAATAAATCCTCAGCTGTTTATGCTGAATAACATTATGACCTAGACAAAGGCTGCATGCTGTAACAACCCCACCTTCACAGCTCACATCTGTCTGTCCTGAGGAATGCTGTGGAAGATACATGTTTAGCCAGTCAGTAAGACTTTTGACATTGCACTGTATTACCTGATTGGCTTCAACATATTTGCAGCATGGTTTCCAGGAGAGTTCATTGTATCATCTCCCAAGGGAAAGCTTAGTCCTAAATGAGATTGAAAAGACTGCAATGAGAGCATTATGCTGTTACAAAATGCTTTACCACTCAGGCTGTTCAGCAGTAGCTGCATTTTGCAGACTCTCAAAGCACATCAGCTTATACCTGCCCAGTTACAGAATTTCCAACAGCACAGATTGATGTCTTTTGCCTTCTCTGCTTTTGGGAGCTTCAAATCGAGTAAATCATAGTTTCTTTCCAGGCAACATAAAATTGCACAAACTGCTACTTCATAAACTAAATAATATCAACATTCTGGAAGGATTTTAGGAAAGTAATAATCATGTGCAAAGACATATTTTTTTATCAATTTCCCTCAGTGAGCCACAGCCTGTGAGAAGCTGAGTGCATTTGAGGGTCTCGGGACACTTTCACTGAAAAAGCCAACGTCAGGGCTGTCTTGTCAAATCTTCACAGTCACATTTACACTGGTTGCACTGCCACAGGCATCCTGAGATGGCCGTGGGCTTCACAGAGCAGAAACCAAGGCAGTGGATTTATTTTGGCAGAACAAGGCATCCCGTACCAGAGAAGAAAAGAGCATTCAATCCCTCACATTTTTGCTTGTGTCTAAGCTGGACTAAGTTTCAGCAGGCTGCTTACTTGGTCCTTTGGCCCATGAGACTGGTTGGAGCACCACAGGAGGCCCATCTACCTGTTCCCAAGTCTTCCCAAGGGAAGAAAATGGAAGAAAGGGGGGAGGAGGATGGATGCTCACAGTCTCTCACAGCTCAGAAGCACTCCTAGCTTCTCCAGCTTACAACTGGACACAGCCTGTGGCTGCAGAGTGAACAAAAGGCAGAGGTGAAGGATGCCTTCCCCACGATGGGTTTGAAAGGCCAAGTGTCTGATCAGAAGTCAGATGGAAGAGTAGCCATGACAAATGCAGTGCAAGCTCTAACAGGGTGTCCAGAATGGCACACCATGGCAAGCAAGGTGCCTGTGAAGATCCTTGGAATGTTTTGTAGTCATTTAGTGGAACAAGGGACCTTTATTTGTTCATTTGATATATGGTGAGTGACAGGCTTTGTACATCACATATTGTGATTGCTTTTTTCCTACTACACAGCCAGCCAGTTGGTATGAATTACAGGAAAATCTATAGTTAGACAAGTAAATTAAATGCATTTATTAACTTTTCTTCAGTCGCCACTGTGGAAGCAACAGAAGCTCTTGGCTGTCATGTACCCACTCATTGAAATAATGCAGAATGAATTAAACATCCCAGAGATCTGGTACAGAGGTGGAGCTGAACAACAGGACTTTTCTATTTTTTCTATTTAAACTGCAGGTGAAGGTGCCCCGCCACTCCTACAAGAAAAAGGCTGTTTCTATTTCTGGACACAGGAACTGACTACACACAGTGAAAATGTGTTAACCTTGCCAAATTTCAGCTCAACATTCTCAGTCTGCATTTTTGCAAGAAGCAAATAGCTGGCTGTCCAATCCTGGAAAAGCAGTTTGCTTATTTTTGGAGAGCTTTGCTTCCCTTTTTCAAGAAAATAAGTTTCCTAAAAACCCACTTTCAATTTATTTCATATGTACAACATCCACTTTTTAATGAGTATTTTAAAAGCATTCCTGGGAGGAACTGATTTTATTGGTGCTCCAGGACATTTTTGCACACTGAAATGAGTGAATATTGAAGGTGTTAACTGTTCGTCTGATTTCACTGAAGAGGAGAATCTTTATCCAGATATTGGATTTTAGCAACTCTTATTTCTAGCTGAGCATATATAAATACAACATCTGAGCTCAACATCACACATACCTATTGAAACTATTTCAGCCGTTTTAACTCTAATCTTTTCAGGAATAGAAACCCTGAAGAGATTCATTAATCGCTGGCTTTTGATTAGGTTTATTTCCATTTAGATAAAAAGTGAAGAGGCTTCTTGTTTTTAAAGCTGTGGTTTTGTTTTGTTTATCTGGAAGCTGGAGAATAACTCTCTTACTCAGGCTTTAATAGATTGTTAAAATCTCCTTCAAGGATAGATCTTATAATTTATAAGATGTGAGCAATTAGTAAATGATCTGATTTTCAAATCCAGAGGTATACTTTAAGAAAGAAGTGTAAAATCTGCTTTTTGAGGTTATGCAGGGTGCCACCAACCAGCGGAACAACCTTTAATCTGCACTAACCCTAAAATAAGATTTTCCTCTGCATTAATTCCACAACTTTTCTTCAATACTAAAAACTTCTCCCACTCATTGCATTTTCTGTGTGATTTCTGAACAAAGCCAGATGTGCAATCTTATAGGAAACAGGAACTTTTTAAATAACGTCCAGAATGACCAGCATCTTAAATGTACCATTATTACTACATGCAATTATTGCACCAATGAACAAATGGTGACTCCCTCAAGGTGTGCAAACACTGTTTTTTAAATTACAGGTGAGTTTATGGAAGGGGTGTTGGAAAAGTTGTAGAGAAAATTATTTCTCTCTTTTTGAGACAGACAAGAAAAAGACATTTGATCTTGGCACAAAAATTCTAAAGTAGTTAAAAATTAAGACTTTTGGAGAAAAGGTAATTTTATGAAAGGAAAAAAAAGGCAAGAGATAAAAGAAGAAAGAGGAAAAGCTCATGATCAGGAGTGGGGAAGGACAGATCCAGACACCCATTATTCTGGCACTATCTAATTTCTGAGGGCCTGAGTTTGTAATCTTACTGCTTATTTTTATATCATTTTGTTCTTTTTTAAGAGGGAGCATGGCAGGAAAAGTCCAACTCTGTACAAGATATAATTTCTTTCAGTACTTATCACCAGCAAATGACTGGACAAGCAATCTTTTGCCAATAACTTAATTAGAGGAAACTTCTATATTTTAAAATGTTCCTTAATATGCTGAACCCCACACAATAACTTGTTGAAGGAAAAAAAAGCAGAGTGGTTATTGTCATAGCTAAGGATGGAAGAAAGGCTCAGTCATTAAAGTCATCACAGAAACAATGTTATTAACTACACAGGAATAATCTCAAGGGAGTTCTGTGCTGACTGACAGTGATGAAATAATGCAGGAAGCTAAAACCAGGGCATCTTTCCTCACCTGCTTTTATTAATACCCTTATTACCTTTTCCCTGAAAGACAGCTTTTCAAGAGCTATTATTGTGCTTAATATGAAATCAAATTAAGCCTGGCATATTGTCAATTATGTCTTCTGAACCCCAAAAGAGAGGGTGCTCACCAGTGCACCCCTCAGCTGGGATGTGCCCTTCATCAGGAGCAGTCCAGTGGCCAGACTCCCAAGAGTCAGGGACATCAGGGGAAAAAAAAAAAAAAGCTTGAGAGAGGGAAAAAGGGAGTGTTCAAGGACCCAAATACATCAAAGGGCCAGCAGTGGTATTTCATTGATATTAATTACTTCACAGTCTGTAAACTCTGCAGAAAGTGCCAGCTGCTGTGAGCCAGGACCATCAAAGGTCAGATTATCATGAAATCATTACAGGAGAGGCTGTTTTTACTTAGCATATAATTGCTAAACCTAAGCACATGAGAACCAATAGGAAAATGAATTATTTAAATACTCTTCTTTTAACAAATAGTATTACCATTTTAATTACATCAGTATTAATTTAACTCTAAAAGGTGCCTGAGGATTTTGCAGAATTAAATCGCAATTTTGCATCTGTGGAGTTTCCAGAAATTTCAGAACTTCTGCATAACATAGGCGTGTGAGTTTAGCTATACATGGCTTTTTAGCTTTTTACTATTTACAGATACACATACATGCTTTTTAAAAGTGTTTGTGTGTTGTATTCCTGCCGAATTTCTTGTCTTCAGATTTTTTAGGTGTCTAAAAATGCAGTCCTTAGGTAGTTTCCTCACTGCATGTTGCTGTGAGATAAGGGGGAATCCTGGCTCAAATGACAGGTTTTTCTCAGTTCTCATTCTCCCAGCACCCAGCCTGGCTTGAAAGCTCAATTGGCAGCTACAGCACCAATAAGGTTTAAGTTGCAGGCATTTCTGGCTCTAAATAACTTTTCTTTTTACCCTATTATCTTCTACTTGTAGCTACCAGTGCTTTTGAGAGGCAACTGGGAAAACAGTAGATAGCAGGTCATGGGTGTTTTACTGCTGGAGATGGAGCATCCAGTCTGTACTCAGCATCAGCTCCCTGTGTCCACGTGCTTCCTGAAGTCCCACACACTTCCAGATGTTGCAGCTCCTCTTTCCACATTGCTCCATGGAATTATTTTTCTCCTCCCTTTTTTCTTACCTGGTGCCAGACAAAAGAAGACACTGGGACTTTGACCAGCTCATTATTTATTCCCAGCTGCTCTGAATTTCAGTTATTTCCCTGCATGGTCCCACAGGTTAGGGTGTTTGCCCTTCCTCCCAACCCAGTCTGCCCAGCCTGAGAACTCCCTAACACACCTTTCAGGCCCCATAAACATCTTCCTGAATGAATAAATCCATTCGTTTTTCTCAATTCAGTAATTTCACTCGTTGAATAAATTAGTTTTGTGAATATTAAATTGGACAGTATAGATCCTGATCCTTTGAAGTCAATAAGCATAATTTTACAGGCTTTGAACCACGTCCTTAAACAGACAGGGTATGCCCAAAAAAAATAATTTGGTCTTACAAAACCGCTTCATAGATATTTACAAGATGTCTCAGACCAACCTTTTCTGTCCCTTAAACCCATGAGATGCAACAGACTTGTTCAGTGCAGAGCACACCGAACATGCTTCAGTATTTGGAAGAGTTTGGGTATGAAACTATACAATTCTGCTTTGAATTCTGTGTGTGAGCTGGCACACCCCGTGCCCTGGCAGTTCCATGGGTCAGGGCAGGAGTGGCTCGTGTTTAGCTCCAAGACTCACAGATGCAGGAAGTTATTTACAGTATTTTTCCTAATGGGTTTCCATGGATGACTAACCTTTAAGCTGAATTCTTTTGCATCCTACTTTGCTTATGCCTGTTACAGAACTTTTCTATCCCTACTTGACCCTGCCAGTCCATGAATATTTGATGCTAAATTAAAGCATTACAAACCAAGAGATAAATTCTACCCAGCGTGCAGCCCTCGCAGAGCTTAATTACATTTGGTGGTGTGAATGTTAAAGACCTGACACTGCAAGAGCTTTGGGTTTTGGCTTCTGTTGAACCAGAGCCTGAGAAAGAAGGGAACTGTCACCTGCCCAAGCCTTCTCAAAAGCCAAGGGGGCTTATTTTACTTGGCATTTACCTGCGTGCTGCCACTATCCTTTAGCTCAAACTACTCCCAGGTATTGGCAGTAATTAATAGACCGTTTAAGCTTTTGTTCTGTACACAAAACAAGCCAAGCTCAGCTCTTCTCCTTCCTCCTCCTTTAGAGACTCTGTTCCCCTTCCACCAGCCCAATAGTTCCTCTCTCTGCTTCGCTGGTCCCCAAGAGAGGATTTAGCAAATTTTCCTTTGCCTTCAGAAAACTGCCAGCCTTCTTCCCCTCTCTTGTGCATTTAGGTTATAAGCTGTCCAGAAAAGGGAAAGGTCTGTGTCACACAATGCCCTTACTCTGTGTAATGAATTCTTAACTGAAATGAAGTTGAAAAGTCAAGAGGAAAACACAAATTATCAGTACTTACAGAGAAACAGCCGTGATCTTTGCAAACCAATGCTAAGAGCTTAGTGAAAAGAGCTAAAAGTTGCTGCTCCATATAAGCATTACTTTCAAATTACTCATTAAAAGAGAGCTGATGGTAAGGTCTGCAAGTGCGGCACTACAAATGGCAATCCTGCCATTTCCAGGCAAGGGTCACTGGCCTATCCGTGTTTTCCTTGCCAGCAGATCACATTTGGCTTGCACTGAGCCAAAATCAGTGTGCCTCACCAGCACTTAACTATCAGAAGGCACTCCTCTGTCTAAAGAGATCACTACAGCCCTGGCACTCCAATGCTTTCCCTTGCCAGAATATCGATCAGAATGGGACAATGGATACATGGAACCCCAAAAATCCCAGTGGCTGGGTCCACAACAAACTCCAGGGAACAAAGAGCCGGCTCTCAACCCAGCTTTGGCTCTAAGGGATAACAGTTGCTAGAGAAACTTCATTATCATGGCCTTTGCCACTCTCCCTTCAAGTTTGAGACTGGAGATACAGGTGTGAGACAAGCATCTGGAAGGCACTGGAGGCTCATCCTCATGTCTCTTCACACGTTGGGGTTTCCAATAATAAGGCAAACTGCATTTTCCTTTCCCGTTGTAGTCAAAGTTAAGTGACAGCACGCTTACAAATTAAATTAAAGTGTCCTTTGCTTTGTCTGTTCTTGATGAGATTCATAACTAAAGCTGAATCCATTAAAATAGACAGAACTCCAACCATTTCAGTATCACTCACCAGTGGCCATGAAGTCAGGGGAGATACCTGAGGCCAAATTCATCTAACTGTTCCTCGAGAAATCTTTATGTTTAATCACAGGATGTTTCAAGGAACTCCCAACAGTTTTAATTAATTATCTTCATGCTCTATCCTTTCATGGAAGTGGAAGTATCTTTGCCATCAAGCCATCCCTTCCCACACTGCAGAACACCCAAGGAATGGGACTGGACAGAGCAGCTGATGGGATTGCATGCGTGTCTGTGTGTGTGCCCACAGAGGGGAGGGCTACAGAGCAGGAGGCCAGATAAAAACACTTGCCTTCTTCCAGGGCTCCTCACAGAAGGTATTTTCCTTCTAGGAAAGTTGTGCTGGGGTTAATTTCACCTGTACCAACAACACTGAATGTTTATTTCAATACTAGCAGTTATGTGACAGGCCAAGAAGAAGGAAATATTTTCCTTTCAGAGAAGAAAACAAGCTCAGGACTAATCTGGGGTGTTCCTGAAGTTCAGGGTTAAGACCAGGAACTCCCTTTGATGTCGCCAGAGGCTTTGCTGTACTTATCACCATGTCCTCCTCTGTGATGTCCATCTTACCTGGCAGAGGCTCAGCCTTGGTCCAGGCAGGAGGACAGAGAACCACATGACAGTCAGCTCCAGCCTGCAGGCTTCAGCTGAGGCAGCCCATGAGAGCTCTGAACACTGAGGCACAGCACCTAACACTGTGCTGGGTCACAACCAAACAAAAGGATCCTGGAGCAAATCAAGGATGGATGATGAAATTTTGCTATGGGTCGAGATGTTAATATTTCCAAAAAGACAGTGTTATACCATGCATGTGTGTTCATCTTTTACAAACACTGGCTGCCTTTCCTAGGCCCTGCTTTCCCAAACATTAGTAGGAATCTCTCTGGCAGCTGCTGAAGGGCTGATCATGCACAGTGGCCAAATACCCTTCCTGCTCTTCATGTTCTGATTGAACTTTTTACCTCGAAGCACAAGACTTGGCTAATCAGCATCATTTACATTTCCATATATATAACATTTGCTATTTCTGAAGCATAGCTAAGAAAGCAGCTCTTCAAAGCTACTTCCATACACAAGAAAACTCAGTACAAGGAAAACAGGCTGGAATAAGGAGGGGGGAAGGAGTGCTGCCTCCTAGGTGGGCAAAAATGCTGACATGACAGATCTCCCTTAATCAACTTAATTTACCTTCTTGAAAGCTCATGATGACAAACTACCTGGACTGGAGCGTCCTGGAGCTGGATATCCCTCGGTGTCCACTGCAGTAAATTATTACTTAGCTCTGCTGATGGAGATAGAGAGAGGTGATAGTGTTCCACAACAAAGGATAAATGGAAATATCCACCATTTCTTTCCACTAAGAGTGCTTAGATTAGAAAGTCAGTACTATTAAAATATCTGTCTTTTTTTTATTATTATTTTCTCCCTAAGGTGAACAAAGGCTATAAAACCCCCACATATTCCCTAATAAACAGTAAGCTGTGCTAGAATCAGAACTGAGTTTATGCTAAGTTCTAAAATGCATTTTTTGAAAACAAATAGTCATTCAGATATCAATAAACATTGTGCACTTTTATCATCATCCTGCTGGGTTTTGATCTGACAAATCAGCTGTTTATGTTATGTATCCTCAATTCCCGATTTGTCATTATCCCACTGCTGCTATTCCCACCCTCTCCTCCTCCTGGAGGTGCACGTGTGTTGCTATTGATGCAGCTTGCAGCTCTGCTCCTCTGCACTTGTGCATTTTGCTCAGCAGGTAAGCTTCTCCTCACCACGCCAGGGGCACAGCCTGGGGACAAAGTACGGGACACCAGGGCCAGTTCCTGCAGCCTGTAAACAGCGACAGGACTCGTGGCGACCCCACGGGGTGGTTCAGCTATGGCAGCTCTGGATTTAACTGCACACCCCAGAAGGACACAGCCTTCCACATATGCATGAAATGCAGTGCTCAGCCTTTTACCAGACGTCTGGAATTGCTGCAAGGTGCCAAACACGGTTCAGGGACTGGGACACGAGGGAAGGAGGTCAGGCCCACGTAATATGGAAGCAGCAAATGAGAGCCAGGGAGAGAGATCCCTCCATTCTGCACTGCTGCACTGAGGTCAGCACAAGAAACAGGATGCCAGGAAAATGTTGATTAAAAGCAGAACATTGCTTCTCTTTGTGGAAAAAAAAACCCTGGTGGTTTCAGGGAGCGAGTGAAGAATTTGCCTGTTTTCGTAATGCAGGCAAGTGCAGAAGAGAAGTGCTGGAAAACCTGCTTAAATCCCCTGCTGTGTCACTGGAGAGCATCCCCTGAAGCTGGCAGCTACCCTGGCAATCCCAGGTGAGACACCCCTCACTTCCCACCATCAGAGCCATAACAACTCCCTTCCTACCACCTTCAGCTGTCTCAGCATGGCAGCTCCTGGGAAACCCAGAGGAGGATTCTACCAGAGCTGTGAGTGGAGGGGAAAGGCTGCTACTCGCTGACACAAACCAGCTGCTTTCCACCAGCCCTCTGGAGGCAGTGGTGCTTGGTGGGTGCTGTAACAGAGCTCCTGCATCTGTGGTTCCTGCACAGGAAACAATTTCCTGAGCCACCAACACATCAACCAGCTCTCCTCCCTGATCCCCATGGGCTGAAAGGGCCGTGTTTGACACCGGCTGGCACCAGCACAGCTCCTGCACAGCCAGGTAACCATAGGCATTTATTGGATTTTTTCACTTGGCTAGGTATTATTAGAACAGCACAAAGTGCTGTTGCTCTCCATCATTCATCATAATCACATTTCTTTTCTCTGAAAAGCCTCAGATCCTGGGTGTTTCAGCAATGGCTAGATTTGTGGCACTGGCCTTTTCCCCTCCTCCTGAAGGCCATTTCTCAGTGAACATTAGTTCACAAGCTGCGGACAGAGCTACGACATTGACTCAAACAGCAGATATCATGCCTGTTTATGAGGTACTAAGACACGACACACAACTCTTACCTTTCTGTAGGGTTTATTACATTTAAGCAAAATCTATTTAAACTGCTCCATTGGCATCACTCCCCTCACCCACTACGACAAACCTCTTCTGTGAGTGGCACAGGGACAGATAAGAAAAGCTGGGGAGACTCAAGATCCGGAGGTGGGGGAGAGCAGCAGCTTCATGAACAACAAAAAGCACAGCTGCTAGTTTCCCCTGGTGTTTCCTGAGGGAAACTGTCTTGAGACTAACAGTGTGGTGAAGATGCACTCCAGTAAATCTCTGTGGGGAGGCCACAAGTATCCCATTAGTTATCAATGAATTTGGGTCCCTGCCATCTACCCTGTGATTATTTTTCCAGTCCTTGCTGGAGCAAGCTGGCATGGGAACCTGAGAAATCTGTTTGAAACCAGAAAATTACAGTCAAAAGGGAAAGTCACTGAGTATCAGGTACACACAACCCTTCAGGATAGTGCTTCAGGAACCTGTCTGGGTAAGAGAGACAGCACTAAAGAAACAGGGAGTTTACCCTCCCATTTACCTGCTCCCTCCTCATAACTGAGCCAGAAGTCAACACATGCTGGCTCGAGCTGACTTGAAGGAGTTCACGCATTTATGACTCTGACTGCCAGCTTGGAGTGAAATTCCAGCCCTGGGGACACCACACTAATGATGCAGGAATTGAATTACATCAGATCTCCTTGCACAGTGAGGATCAGCAATCCCAAAAAGCTACTGGAAACAGGTGTAGATGACCCAAATTAGGTCTTTGAACAATCAATAATTTGGATGATGGCGGGATTACATGATGGAGATCATCCCACTCTTTTTCCAGAGGCTTCAGACAGCAGGAGCCTGGAGAAATAAGGCAGGACAAGAAAGACAAAGACACCAAAGGTGCTCAAGTGGCTGGACACTGCATCCTGGGTTTCTGCTGAAACACAGGCCAGCTCACCTGCAGAATAAAGCCTGGGACGGGAATGACCCAAGGAAGCAGCATGTCCCTAGCCTATCCCTTTGTGCCACAGGCCCAGTGGGGAAAGGTAAAACCATTGCTGCTGAACATGGAACAACACAATAACCCAACATTTTCCATGACAAAGGCAGAGAAAGAGAAGGCACCAACTCAAGAGCCAAAATGTCAGTGCAATAACAAAATGACCGCTCCCAGCCTATGCCTGGCACTTGCATTCCTCAAATACCAGACTTAGATGAGTTTAAAAAGCATTGGCAATTAAAGATGTCAGCGTGATTGACCAACCAGAAAAACGTAAATAACACAGCCCTAAATTGCATCATTTGGGTAAATATGTATTTATACAGTTTGGAAAGAAAAGCCTTGTTATTCGACTGTTGGACAGCAGCAGCGACACAGGAGCTGTTCTGGTTTATAATGCAAATCATGTAATTTGGGACACCCATTATGGGCATTAAAAATGCAAAGTAAGATCCATGTGAAATGCTGTTAATTTGCAGTAGCCACTTTTCAAAGTATAATTTCTTGGGCATTTACATATTTTTTCAGTTAAAAAAGTTAAAATTGAACACTATTTAGAACATTTGCCACATCTTGTTTGTCGGATCAAGATACTTTTGAGCTACAGAAACAGGAAAATAGCAATAGAAACTGGTAAATTACTGATTTTCTTCTTTTAAAAAAATCAAAAATAAACTAAATATAGGATTCTCATATTTCTAATAGGCCAAACATTTTTAATTACAATCTGATGTCAACCAAATTATATTATCATCTTTGACAATTCGTGGCCCCTGGAAGAATATTTATGTTGAGAAAAGAGAGGCACAGAGCATTCAACAGGAAGAAACTCCAATTTAAACCAGAGCTGTAGTCTGCCCCATACAACCTGGCCTTGAGCAGGGATCAAGAAGGATGAAGGACCAGTTCTAACCTCAGTAACAAGAGGGCTCAGCTGGCCCAATCAAGAGTTTCACAGCTGTTCCAAACCTTTGGTGTAATTCTACATGTTTCAGCTCTATCCCTCCCATTCCATGTGGCCCACTGAAGGATTTTCTGAGGACAATGGCCAGGAGGTGCACACATCCACCACACGTGATTGCTGCACCTTTGTCCTGTAGGCACCCCAACAACCTGTGAACCTTTCCACAGCAGGGTCTGCTACGTCTCCTAGAGAGGGGGAGCTGTCCTCTCCCTCCCTTCAGAGTTGGCAGATTTAATCTCTAATTTGCAGATCCTTAGAAATATCAGAGATTCTTCACGGGGATCCAGAGGCTCACTCTGTATCCATGTTTGCATTGCCAGCTTCACCAGGCTGCTCTCCCTCAGAAGGGAGCCTGGAATTGGGGTCTGCTCTCCAAGCAGCTTCCTAGAAGAGTGAGAAAAGGGGTATCCAGAGGAAATGAAGGACAAACGAGAAGAAAGAATGTTTCCACTGCAATGACACTCCAGGCAACCTGGCATTTGGAAACATAATCTTGAATTGCCAGAAAATGCAAAAACAATTCACATATAAAGTCAGAAACTGGGATTTTATTTGTAGGTCTTTTTCTTTGCTTTAGTTTCGCTGGAATTGTCCCAAGTGTGCACCTGAAAAAGCCATTGCCTGGCCTGGGCTGCTCTCAGCCCTGAGCATCCCTCTCCTCTCACAGCAATTAAAAGTCTCTGGTGCCCAAGGACCCCCTGCAGGCACAGGCAGGCAGAGGCCAGCAGTTCTGCACGGTTTTAATTCCCAGAGCTGAACTGGAGCACAGATACAGGATCTCCCTGTGCGAGCCCTGACCCCAGCTCTGCCACGGCAGCCAGCGCGTAACCCACGGCTAGACATTTTGGCATGTGCTCCAATTGCTCCTCTCCAGTCCGAACCCCATCCCACACACTGGGGAGCAGGCAAATCCACAGGCTCTGACAGTGTTTGGATGATGCTCAGTAATACTTGCTAGCACTCCTGGAGGCTGTTGCACAGAAAGTATTATTTAAACCTGGCTACTTTATTATTTTCCCAGCGGCAAATCAAACAATAACCCTTGAAGTGGTGAAGCCAAGCCACAGTCTTTGTCAGATTAACCTTCCTAGAGGCCCTCTAAAATCAATTGCAAATGTTAGCTCTGAAAGACCAGGCAGATACAGGTTCTACCCGCTCCCCTAACTTTCATTTCAAGTTGCAAAACCAATCCACAGTCCCATTACAAATCAGATCTGAAAAATGCCGCTTGATTATTTTTTAAAGAGCTCAAACTAGGTCACCAAAAATAGAGTCTCTAATGGGCTAAATGCGGAAAACGACTGCTCAAAATTAACAAGTTCCTGGGCTCCAGGACTGCACAAAAGCTTTTGAGTTGATTGCTTGCAACTACACAAACTGTATCCTCTGCCACACGTGGCAAAAACCCAGCCTGCCAGATGCTAGGCGATCATTTGTGCAAAGTGTAACGTAGTTTTCAAAAAACCATAAAGGGATTTTTATTCTTAGAAAATAACTCTCTGGCTTCTTTTCCCTTCATTAGGAAGTGCTTTAGAAGCATGGCTCCCGAGACTGGCTGTCTGGGCCAGCACAAAGCACAGCCTGTCAGCTTCTGCTGCTGCTCCCACGCTGTTCCTGGGCTTGTGGCAGGGGACAGCATTTGGTCCCTGGACTAACAGATCCACGGGAAGGTGTCCATAAGGATTTCCCTCCATGGGCACCCTCCTAAGAGTACCCACCCTGGCCACCCTACCCTGTCATACCTCCTCCCCCAAACCCAAGGAATAGCCAGCACATCACCTCCACTCCCTGCAGCACTGCCTGTTGCCCTATACTTGAATTCAGCATTATTTTGGAGGGAGATAAAGCACTGGGAGCATCCTGCTCTGGGGACAATCTCTGGTTTCACTAGTGTCCCTGGGATACTGCACAGCATCTGCTCCTCTCCTGGTTGCCTCCTTCCAACCCAAGTGGATTAAATGCTGTGAAAACGGTGATAAAGACTCTCAAAGTCATGTTGCATAAATCTCTGATAATAAGGGGAAAAAGGTTATGTCCCCCGATTGCTTTCTCTAAATAACCTTCCATCTTCTGAACAAACATTGCCATGGATAAAAGGGAGCTCTGCCAGATTTATAGAAACAGAGAAAACACCCTTCTGTGAAGTACACACAGGTCTCAGTAGTAAACAGCTGTGCTCATGTTTTGGACATGAGTCACCCTCTGCACAGAGCTCATGAAAAATCGATCAAAGGCGAGGAGGAGGAGGATGCCAGGGCAGATAAACATGTTTGAGACAGCAGAGCAAGAAAACGTCTGAAAGCCAGAAAGCTGAATGGGCACTTCATAGCCCCACCTTTGTCAAATGGTCAGTCAGAATATTTCATCTCTGCCTGTTTACTCTCTGTAACATTCTGCCCAACACCTGAGACCCTTGGCTAAGGGATGCTTCAGTACATGCCAAGCAGGATCCCGACTCCTCTGAAGCAACCCACTGTCACCAGGAATGTGACTTCAAAGCTGAGTGTGTCTACTCAAGAGCACTAACAGGGTGTGCTCTGGATTTCATTTGTGCTGTACATGCCTGCCAGATTATGTTTCTCACAGAAATGTCACTTTTTTGCAGACAGACTGACCTTTGCAAAGAGTGAAGCATTAAAAAAAACTTTTAAAAAAATCCATGGCTGAAACCCAGACATATATTAGAGAGAACTCCCTCCATCTCTTCAGATTCACCATCTACACAGTGAGCACGTAACTGCACTTGCCCTCATATGTCATGCTACACAACATGATGGAACAACACAATGATAACCACACGAAGTGTAAAACAGAATGAGAAAGCTCTAGACATACCTTTCTTTTAAAATTGCGTATCTTGGAGTGCCCAGACAAGGGGATGTTACTGACTTCTGAGTAGGTGACATGAAAATAACACAGTTTTGCTGTTGGTTTTAAGGCACATCATAAAATTCATGCTTGTTAGCTCAGGTCTCAACTTTATTTTTAGGAAGTCAATAGAAATAGAATATTAAAATTACAAGGGTATGTTTTACACCGGTATGTTCCCATACTTTCCCTTTAATCCAGTCAGCTGCCTGGCACTGCATGGTGTGTGGGAGTCTGGACAGGCTTTCCCCACAGTCAACACGAGTGTGGCTTTGCAGCGTGGGCAGACGTCTGCACAAATCCACCACGGCTTACTGTGATACACTTCCACCAAAAATGTCTGTGGGATTGACATAGTTTAGACTGTAGGCACTCGTGCCATTCCAGCATTTTTGTGTGTGTGTGTGTGTGTGTGTGTGAGCAGTGTTCAGCTGGCATTCCATTTCTGGACATGGACGTAGGAGGTTGTATGGGGAGAAATTAATTTTACAGGACCACAGCCTAAAGTCTTCTCAGGCAAATCACCCCCTGATTTCAAGAGAAGGAGTTGTCAGATTTTTAACATTTTTTTACTGAAAGACCTCTCTGTCTTTATAAGAAGCTGATACCTTTTAACACACACTGCAATATCCTTGTTGTGACATAACAGAACTTCTTAAGCTTTGTAAGCAGCAAGTCTGTGGATGTGAAACAGCAAGTCTAAGAGAAGGTGGATGGAGTTTATCAGGTGAGGATTCAAATCCCCATTCATTAGAGGGGTTTAATTTGTCAGAGCAGACACTAAATTGCCCAAATCTCAGCTTCTTCCCTTCTTTCCTTCCATTTTCCAAACACTATTTCCCTTCCCTTAAGCAAATGGACCCCCAACATCTCCAATTTAATGGCTTTGGGCAAAAGCTGCAGCTTAAAAATCTCAGTTCAGACCCATGGCACAGAGAAGAGTGAAACCACAGATTCTCAATCAAGCTTTAGCAAAATTCCTGATTCACACTCTGATGTCAAATTGACAGCAACACAGAGCATTCCTGTGCTCAGGCAAGCAGCCTGTTGCAACCAGGTTGTGGACACAGCTTTAGAGAGGAAGATGGACTTGACTGTAGCCAGATGAAGTACACAACTCATCTGGCAGTTCCACACGTGGGTGTTACAGCTGGTCACAGCTGAATTTGACAAGTCTCTAGGCTCAGGAATTATGAACCAAACAGCACATCAGATGGGGACCCATAAATACGTAACGGTGTCAGAAGTGCTGATGAGATGTGGGGCAGGGTAAATGATGGCAATGACCCTATTCTTGCAGCTGGAGGGAAAATGAGCACATTTTCTTTTGCCCCTAAGTTGTGGCTCACAGATCCTCTGAGAGAGCTACAGCTGCAGCAGGAGTGCAGAGGGCTTTAGGAGAGGGCAAACTGCTGAGGGCAAGGGAAGGATGGGGCCAGCCAGGGCAGGCCCAGGAATAACCAAAGCCTTCCAGCCATTCAGTGCTCTGAAACAAGCTATTTCTAGCCCTCAATACTTGAAAGATGCAAATTTTTACCATACACCAACAAGGAACACTTGTGAGTCCTTCCTTTACAAATGTTCAGCAGAGCTGCAACTTTCAAGTCTCAAAAGAGAGGCATGGGGAGGGTGGCAGTGCTTTCATTAGCCATTTTACTCGCAGGAGTACTCATCAATAGCTGCAGAGTCAGTTTTGAACTTCAGCAGAGAATGTTCTCTGCATAAAAGAGTAAATAAATTAGCTTTTCCATCAATGCCTCTTGCTTTTGCTTGACAAAGAGCAGTTTTTCATTACTCCAATTGCTTTGTGCATTAGTCAATGAAGCCCCAAACATTAAATTCTGCTCATGAGTTTGAAAAATTTAGGCCAGATAACTTTATTAGGCACATACATTACAGCACTCCTGCATCTCCCCACAAAACCTACCCATCCTCTAGAAGCCCGTATCCATTTCTCCTGGTTGCCATCATTAACCAGCCAGCAAATCGTTCCAAAAATAAGATACCAGCATCCAAACACCTGCATGTTTTTGCCACACACCAGACAGCCACATCCTTTTCTAGACAGCAGTACATCTCCCTTTCTAATGCAAACTTCCACCCACTCACATACCCCACATAATGACTCAAAAGCAAAGGCAGAGGATTAATTATGCCTCTGATGTTCTCCAGGTTTTGTTCTTGCCATTATCCAGTTGTGAACGATTGGTGTCCCTGAATTCCCAGAAGCCTCTTTCAGCTGTGGCTCTCAGATGGGCACAGCACAAACCCTGGGAATGCCAACAGAGCAGTGCTGAGTTATGTCACTGGAATTTATCCAGCCCACAATTTATTACATACTGTCCCTTCAACCACATTTCTACCCAGACACTTCACAGAACCAATTTTTTTTTCATTTACTTTCTTACCCTTAGAAACCTCTCCACTCCAAGACTAGGACCAAAACTACTGAGAGTTTGTTTAACTGGCGGTGCGGAATATAAAGTGTGCTTTTGTTCAAGGGATGATTAAGTATTGAAGATCTATTCCCTTTCAAGCATCACTTTAAGCACAATAACCTAAACACTGGAACACAGTGATTCTTTTCTTTTTTTTCTTTAAATTAAGATGAAAATCACCTCAGAAACATGTAGATAGCTAGAAAAAACCCATAACTACTACTGTCCTTTTCAGCTTCATTCATGACCACAAAAAGCTTTTTCCTCTCTCACAAAAAAGCTTCTGCTTTCATGTTTTTGCTGTGGGCTCTTATTTTTTTAATAAAAATAACATCTAATTCAATCTCAGTGCTGAACTGTTTGGGGCTTCATTTCTTATTAGAGACTAACTTTGGAGTTTTGCTGTGTCCACAGTTTATCTGATTTTTATTGACTCCTTTAATTAAAAATGGGTTGCAGTACAATATTAATTGATTCTGTGATAAAATAATTAATAGCAATTAATTCATTCTGGAGTAATTAGCATATGTAATTTTTTCTCCAGCTGTCATTCTGTACCTGTCAGAATCCATGCCCTTAGGGCAGGGGAGGTAAAACAGCAATGTTCCTTTTTCAGGGTGTCCACAGAGGATGCACACTCCCTCCCCTCATCCCAGTGCCTCTACAAACAGGATTTAGTATTCCAATCACTCCTTCATTGCCCCAACCTATTCATGTATCTCCACCCAGTGATCACCAGGCAAGTTACACAACCTCTCTCTAAAAGAAACAGTTTGGTGTTTCATGCCCAGGAAATACTAAGACATTGCATTTTAATTTGATTATAGTCTTAAGCTATAATAATTTGCCTACTGGGAGCATCGTGCACACTCTATAAAATTAAGGAATTTTTTCCCCATTCCCAGTACCTCACACCTCTCTCTTACAGTTAAATCCCTGTGAAGTGCATAAGGGTTTGTCCAAGGAGAGCTCACGGAGTGCAAATTCATGTCAAGTGCTTACTTTTTCCTACAGGCCTAAAACTAGCTGGGGCCTCATGTCTTATTTCAGAGAGAGCTCCATAATTACAGCTCAAATAACCCTTGGCTTCCAGCTGAACTGCAGAGCGCAGCTCCTTTGGCAGCTGGGAGCTGCACATCCCGTGGTTGTGTGGGGCAGGTGAGAGGGGGCTGCACACTGTGTGCTGCCAAAGGAACAGCCACAGAGGCATTTGGTGGGAGCTGGCAGTCCCACGGCTGTCCCTGGCAAGCACTGACCCCAGGGCACAGATAGCCTGGGAATGCTGGGCAGGGAAATTGCTTTAGAAGCACATGGCAATTCTTAATACAGTGTCAAACACAGGGACAGACCCTGGCACAGCGGGCACTCAAGGATTTTGAGGCTTCCATTTGAGAATCTTTTTCTGAGGCAGTGCAGCATCCGAGAGAGATTTTGCTGGTGCTAGAAGTGGAGCAGAGCAGATTTTATAGCCTTTATAATCACAGAATGGTTGGAACTGGAAGGGACCTTAAAGCCCAGCTTGTTCCACCCCCTGCCATGGGCAGGGACACCTTCCACTACTCCAGGCGGCTCCAAGCCCCATCCAGCCTGGCCTTGGACACTTCCAGGGATGGGGCAGCCACAGCTTCTCTGGGCAACCTGCAGCAGAGCCTCAGCACCCTCACAGGGAATTTCTTCTCTATACCTGACCTAAATTTCCTCTGTTTCAGTTTTACTCCTTGATCCATCAGTGCAGTTGCTGAGGGCTGAGGAAGAGTCCTTGGCCTTGCAGATACTGGCACGCTGCTCCTAGGTCTCCACACATTTGCTACCTAAACCATGCATCCTGAGCAATCTTCCAGACTATGGAAAAGCAACAGGAACCCACCCCTGGGAACTCCTCTAAGGCAAGTAACTCACTGAAGAAGGTGATCTGAACAACAGCATCCAAGCCTGACCCCAGACACATCACGGACCTGACCCTGTAGGATGAAGCAGGATGTCTAAAAGCAAAGCAAACCGAACACCAAACTTAGCTCCTGTGGTGGGGACATCAGAAAGATTTATGAACAAATGTCTTCTTCTTAACAGTTCTACCTTACCAACCTTTTTTGTTATAGAATTTTGTATATTCTAAATGTTGCTTTTCAAGCTGCTACGTTTTCATTGTCAACACGGAGGGATTTCCATCTGTTGCCAAGATCTGGAGCTGTCTTTGCCTCACTGTGAACTCTGGACACTCCAGAGGTGAATTATAATTGCTCTGGGAATTGCTTTTCCTACCAGCTCGTTCTTTCAACAGAATTGTAAATCTTTGACTGCTTTTCTCAAACCTTCCTTATGTTTATGTCCAGTGTTCAGCACCTGGTAACAGCTCCCTTGGACATACAGATGTATTCAAAAGGTTGTCTCCTCCTGAAAACCACTTGTTATTTGTAGAAGAGTGGCCTTGGAAGACTTTGTCAGTGATCCCTGATCTATTACACAGAAATTCACAGCCCAAAGGATTTTCTTGGTGTTTTGTGATAGGCACAACCCAATTTTGGGCACATGTGAACTAAGCCACCATGAAAGCAGGCAGTTTCAGAGAAAATCCATTGCCTTTTGCTGCACAATTTCAGACTTTTCTATTATTCCCACTGCCCCCCTTAGGAGGCCATAGAAAACCCTGGCACTGTGCTTGTCTCTTGTCCTGATGGGGGAACGAATGATGATGTCACCTACCATTTCTTACTTGTTTCTGCTCAGTTTTGATTCTCACCCAAATTGTTCCTCTGAACAAGAAGGATGTATAAAAACTACACCTGCTCTGTTACAGGTTATGTAAAGTAGGACAAGAATGATGACAAAAGCTCATACCCTGAAATTGCACAACCATTTCACAGTTGTTTAGCCCAGAAATGACAGTCATCGCTTTCCTAAAGGAGGAAAAGGCAACACAGATAGATTTCAAGATTTCAGCCAGAAATGCTCCACTGACCCAAGCCCAGTTTCCTGGCAGTGCCTCTTTCTCTTCCTTTTATCTGTTTATTTAACTGATAATATTTTCTTTTTTCCAATTTTTTTTTTCTTTTGAAGTAATTTTGAAAATCCCGAAGGAAAGAAGAACATTTCTGCTGAGCTCAGACTGAAATATTTCTGGAGGGGCTGAGCGGAACAGCCTGGTTCAGTTCAGTTCATCCCCAGCTTGCCAACGTGTTGCTTCGTGGCACTTATGATTTATCACTTGGCTGATTTGGAAGCTGAGCCTGCAGCTCAGACAATGTGGTGGCGAGCTCGTGCTGCCACATCTCCCAGCACAACTCGCTCTGTCAGTGCCAGCACAGAGTTTCTGCGTGGGCATTTAATTCTGCCAGATTTCTGGAGTCTTTAACTTGTCATCCCCTATCAAGGCTGCCACGAATGTTGAAAGAGCAGAACCTTCCCAAAAGGCAGGAATACTGATGCTGCATTTATCTTTGTTTTATGCTGCTGCTGGTAGTAGTGGGGAAGTCTTCTGCTGCTCTTCAATAGCTCATTATCCAAAATCATTTGGCAATGACTTAAAATAGATTAAAAAAACCCAAACCCTCAAAATTACTCTGCCAAGATTGAATGATCAAAGAGTTGAAAGACAAAATACACTCGGACTCACTGACCCTGCAGCTAGTGAAAATCAACACCAAGAAAGGTGGGAGGAATGAGCTGTGACAAGATGAAAAAGTACCTCTACTAACCTTATAAAAGGAAATCTATGAAACGCTCAAGGAGATAAATAAAACCTGTTTCATGCAAGAATAATCAAGGCCTTATAATAACAGGAGGACTAGTAATTCCCTTCTTGCCTCCTCTCTTTCTTCACCCTGACTGCTGGACCTATGGAAACAGAAGCTACCAATGAATTACCTGAAGTGGAGAGCTTTTGATCCGTTCAACAACTGCAATTATTTTGACTGTAGGTAGACTGATCCAAAGTAGGTATTCTCTTTTTCAGTTTTCCAAATTAGTCTTTAATGAGATTGTGGGAAATGAACAGATTTTAGACTCCTTCCACGAAGCAGAAATGGTACTATAAAAGGAACCAGGACAATCACATGGATGTTCTGTCATCCTCCTTTAGCACAGCTCCCCAGCGAACAGATTCCTCACCAGGAACAGGTAAATACCTAATAAAGATATAATCACCATTACTGAGCCTTCCTCCGCCATCCTCTTTCAAGAAAGTTCTTGATGAAGCCACCAGGGAGCCCTAGACCAGCGCTCTGTGAATGTTCCATGCACTGGCAGAGGAATGGTGCATCTGAAAAGAGGCAAGTGCATAAGGAAGACAAAATTTTGCAGGACTAGTCAAAATAGATTGAAATAATTTAAAAGTAGTTGTTCTGGGTTTGGTTTTTCCAGTGAATTTTTCTCCCATCTGCTACCTGGAAGAAGGACAATGCGGGGGCATTGCCCAAGAGACAAATGGGGCAATTAGGAAACAGAAGATGAAGCTGGGGGCCGCAACATTCCATTGAAATTCCCCCTGGCTGGGGGCGGGTTGTGGGAGATACCGAGAGGANTCAGGGCTGAGGCACAGCGCCCCCTGCAGGCGCGGGAATTGCCGCGCCCGCCCGGCCCTGAGCCAGCAGCGCCCCCGGTGGCCGTGAGCGGAACTGCACCGAAGGGGAAAGGGCCTGAGCAGCGGGAGGAGACGGTTTGGGGTTTCCTGTTCTGGTTTGTTGCTGCTGCTGCTGCTGCTGGGGTTTGTTGGTCTTGTTTTACATATGCATACTCGTAATGATCTGTTAGTCCTTCCCTCATACCTTTGTATGAAAGCCCTGTAACTTCAAAGGTTTAATAATCTGGAGGGAAGGGGGTCACATTTTCCATTCCAAGGGAGGTTCCTGCCTTCCTTGGCAGACACCTGTCTTTCAAACCAAGACAAGGCTGGAGGGAGAAAGGCTGAAAGGAAGATAATGATCCAAGGCACTGGATGTCACTATTGGTGAAACAAGACAAAGGCAGAACAGCTGTGCAGGACGACGGGATTGCTACCAGCAAGCTGGAAACAACATAAAATTAACGTCTATAATTTATTCATCCTTTGAATGTTAAGATTTACGTTCAATATCACCAAGCAGCAACAAGCGAATGCCAGGCATTTATTTATGTCGCCCTTCAATATAGAGCATAATAGATTGATTTACAGAAAAAGTTTCTACTCTTTTTGTGACATCTAATTGTGACAGCACTTTTTGGGGAAAAATAACAAGCTTCTAACCAAGAACACAGAGTTTGTAATGCACTAGATGATTCAAGGTATTTAGATCTACATTTACAGGCTCTAGAATGTCAGTGAAATGTTAAGAACTGGAGCAATTTGAAAAGCTATTCAATTTCATATTTGAGGCTCAAGATCAATCATCCTGTGGGAGCACAGCTAGTGGTGACTCAGCCCATTTCAGATTCCTCAAAGTAACACACACCAATGAAACAGCATTTTTACATGGCAAAAAATGTCCACAGCCACAATGCAAAGCACAGCTACATAAAAGCCACATGAGGACAGAGCTCCTGCTGAAGGCATGGTCAAAAATTCTGGTAAACTGATGTCCAATGTCAGATTTCCAAGACAGGCATCTGAGCCAGGAGCTGCAGGAAGGGTGAAGCACAGGAGACGCTGGTCACAGCTCTCTGGAAACCAGTTTGCAATTTGGTTCTGTGATTTCTATTCCTAAGTGTGAGCACAGTTTAAATACATATTGTGAGGTTCACATGTAATTTTGTGAATCATAACTCTAAGTTTGATTCACCTTCATTTATTGAGTCAAATTTTAGGATAATTTGACATATGTCAAAAGAGCTACTTGCATATTTAATAGTTACATGAGTTTTAGCACAAAAACTCCATTTGATGATTCATAAGATAAACATTATTTGTCTTCAGTAACTGATGAAAACCATTTTAAAAATTAGCTCCAGTCACCCAGTAAGAGAACAGAAATTATTAAGGATGATGTATGTAGATGGTAACAAAGACTGGTGTGATTGAACACAACTTATTTGCAAAAATATCCCTCAGAGTAGTTCAGTGCCAACTCATGGCATTTTTCCAGAGTACAGTAGATGGCAAATTCTTGCAAATATTAAAAGCATGTGAAGAATATGAAAGTGGCCATCAGCAATTTGTTAACCACATTAGGAGAAGAAACTCCACGCCATTAGAAAACGATCACTTTAAACAAGCAAGTACTTAAGAGTTCATCTTTATTTAGCACAATGAAGAATGTACTTGAGTCCTGCAAGCCAAAGAGTTGCTCTGAGTTAAAGAGGTGTAAGAAAGCTTTGCTGGGTGGTCAGGCACAGACTACAGGTGGGAATGAAGGGTTGATGCACCTACAAGATGGACTTCAGGCACAATCAGTGATGGGAAACAGCAACACAGTGACATTCAGAGAAGATAACAGCATGCAAATATGGTGTTCAAAAATCAAAGGTGCTGGATAAGTTCCTGGCAATCTACACAATCTACTGCATCCCTGGTCCAGAGGAGGGATTTTGTGCAGCATTCCAAGAAGTCTCACAAAGGGAATTAACTTTCAGCAGGAAGGTTTAAGCAGCAGGAAGATTTCTTGCTTTAGAGAACATGTTCCCTAGGAAAATAAGCATGTGAGTAAAAAAGTGTTACATCTTCTCAGAACTAAAAAGTTCATTTTGAATAGTATTTAAAATGCCTATTATGACACCATATTGTACATTCCCAAAATCTCTGGGATAGGGCCCATCCCCAAGTAGGAATCAAGTCCTACCAATTTAATCCACTAGAGACTATTGCTCAAGTCCATGGTATTTCTTCAATGCTTCAAAGTGTCTCAACACTAAAATTTCCTCCAGGCATCACAATGGTCACCAGCACAAACAGGGGAAATTCAGTTTGCTGCCTGCCAGTTCTTTGAAATATTTCAAGGCACTAAATTTGCTCAATGAATTTCCTTTCTGGCTATTTTTTAATTGATGGGAAAATAAAGCTATTAACTGTTTTTATATTAAGTACACAAAGACTGTTTATTCGTGTCATTACAGCACAGTTTGAAAGTCTTTGTATTTTTTCTTTATTTTTAACTTTTGGGGCAGGGGAGAACCATCACCAATCAGATTTATGAGGCTGGCATGCATTCAAAGCCAAATTTGATCAGAAAAAGCTTTTAACAGAAGACACAATAACTAAGTCAGTGCTGTGAAGCTTTTGATATATGTGGTCTTCCCTCAAGCCATGTAATCCTACCAGAGAAACTTCAGCTTGTCATGCTCTTTTAAGAAACATCCAAAGGCTCCCCAAGCCCAAATCTCTTTGGAGTGATTTGAGAGCATCGTCCATGCTAAGTGTTATCATCTTCTCCATGCCTCAAACTCAAGCTACTTGAGGGTTATCTTGGTGCAGCAAGAGAGGCACTCAGAGAAGAACACCAAACCAGGAGGCAAATGACTTCCTCAGGATGTGCCTTTTGAAGCTTTGCTGCAGGTCACGTCAGGAGCAGCCAGCTCCAGCTCCCCTCTTACAGTTTTAGTGCTACCACTCACCACCACTCGCTTCACTAAGTCCCCTTCAAGTGCTAAAAAATCAGGTCCAGTCAAAAAAGAACCCAAAAGCCAGAGCTGCGTTCATTTGTGTTGATTTAGGATTACATACACCAAGTCCTGACCTAGACCCATGAGGATCAGCCTAAGCATTCCTGACACCAGATCAAAGCTCTCTCCTCTGAGTCTTACCTTAAGGTGTAGAGGCCATTTTCTTTGGAAAGGAGCAGATTTGATTTTAACCACAAACACTTCTGTGTGATTCACTGCCACTTCTCACAGCCTCATAAATTCTTCACTAGTTTGCAAAACAAACACGGCTAATTGCATTTTATTTTGTCTACTGCCTCGTTAAGGTATTACAAGAGTATAACAATGCACATTGGCAGCTTTATCTCAAGCTCAAAGTCATACGCTCTCTAGGTCTCAAGGCATTTTCACACAAGTGAAATGAGGGCAAAGTCTCTCATCCCATTTATCCCTGAAGGGACTGACCTGAAAGCCCTTCATGGTGCCCACGTTCAAACCTTGACTGAAACACCACAATGTTTTCTTTTCACCTTGGTGCATCACTTCCATCTGACAGAACACCGATATGAGGGTAAATAATCTCTCTTTGCACCATCCCCTGGAGGAGTTTGGCTTGCACTCAGATTAGAAAGGCCTGGCCTTCTCTTGCCTGCCATTTATCTGGCTCTGGAAAGGTTCTGCTGTGGCTAAAATCTCCCCATGGGCCTCTTGCTCACTGCTCAGAACACAAACACAAAAACAGCAGCTCTTGTGCTTCCACAAGCAAAGCTGTTCAACCAAGTCCTACAGAGCACATGAAACTACAACACCTTTTCACTCAAACACAAAGCCAGTTCAACCACTTGCCCAGGCAAAGTGTCAGTGACATGGAAATCCTTCCCAAAATACTGTAGGATTGGCTCAAGAGCCAGTGGCAGAAGTAGACATCACAGGACCCACTGCAAAAATTCATCAACAGATTCAATACAAATATTGAGGCAAGGATCAGAGAACTTTAACTATTTTTTTTAAAAAAACCCATTAATTAAACATTTTTTTCATAGCAAAAGAGGGGTTTTGAGTAACTATTTTTATTACACTCTAAGAAAATTTTGCCTGCCTTAGAAATCATGGTCTTTGGGCCAGAACACTTTAAAAGATGAAAAAAAAGCTGGGAGTGGTTTTATTTATGTATTTTATTGTTATTTATTTATATTTCTTGTCTTTAAAATCTGTGGAGGCTTGAGCAGTAAAGTTTTCAAGGGTTTGATGGGGATTTTTTTGTTTTGTTGGTTTTTTGGGGATTTTTTGGTTTTGTTTCTGTTGGGGTTTTTGATTTTTTTTGTTTCTTTGGGTTTTTTTGTTTGATGGGGTTTTTTGAGGGGCAACTTAGACTTTGCAGATACAAACTGATTCCCCTGAAATCCCTTCTGCAATCACTGCAACTGGCACAAGTTCCAATCTGTCCTACCCTGTTTTATACTTCAGAGATTTTGTCTCACCTATAGGGACAGAGACTTCCAAAAAGGACTGGGGACTCCTTCAGTGCCCCTATCTCCAGCAGATGTATTTTCAGCCAATTCCTACACCCTGTAACAGAGGCTTCACTATGGATCTGATACAGAGATGTACTGTCAACATTTATAAACCAACCTTTTCGTACCTACATAAGGCTTGCATGCAAAAAAGTGAAGAACGTGAAAATCTCAGAGTCTATACAATTCAGTTAAAGTATATTAAATCCTTGAACAGACATTTCTGTATGGGTTTGAAGGCAGGCTTGGGTTCACGTGGTGTGACTTTGTGCCAAGGAAATGGCTGGGATCCCTGCCGCTTGCTAGCCAGAATCACAGTTTCTAACACTGCAATTTCATATGGAATTGTGGAAATTTCCTCACCCTACCATGTGAAAAATGTTTAAAAAGGGTAAGACCAATATCCAACCACAGAAAAGGAGACAATTCCAGAAACACAGCTGACTAGGAAACAGCAGTGTTAGAAACAAGACACAAAATTATGAAAGGCAAAGACCTTCAAAGGAAAAATGCAGTATTTCATTATAAACCCCAAAAATCTGAACATAGAGGCAGTTTTAGAAACCTCTGCTTTGTTGAGGGAAAAAAAAAGTTGCATTGAAAACATATGGAGGGAAAAAGAATCACCCAGGTGTGTATTCCTTATTTTAATCTTGCTCACCCAAGCCAAGATCACTTAATCAGCTTTGAAATACACGAACTGAGCTACTTTGGAGATGCTGAGCTATGCTGAAGTTGATGGTGCTGCCTTCTACCCCTCCAGCTACCTCTGGGAGACCTGTGGCTGGGAAAAATCAGAAATCTGCTCCCTACTCTTTAGCTGAGGACCATGGCAAACATTTTGCATCAAATACCAAAAAAAAATAATTACTGGAAAGTGCTGCCTGCACTATGAAACCCTGTGATATCTTCTCCCAACTGCTCTCCATCAAAGTGCATCCTCTGCAAGCAGAGAACTTGCACCTGCTTGATCTGCTGCCCTGAGCCTTTAGCTGACCCCCTTTTTTGTGACTACTTGCTGTTCTCTTGCAGGATCTAAGAAAAATATTAAATCTATTGCTTTTAGTAAATATTTTTTACCCACCAAGGCAAGGCAGAAGTGCTTGAAAAAAAAAGACAATTATCTCATTACATGACATCCCCACAGTGTTTTTTCTGATTGTTTTCTGCCCAGCTTTCTGCCTTTGGAAAACACAAGATTTTATATTGCACCTTGTCTGCAATTACTAGGTTCTTGTTTTATACTGTTTTGCAAGACATAACCCTGACAAAGCAACATTTTATAAAGCAAGAGAAATCCCACTTGCACCACTTGTAGCGATGGCCACTTGGCAAGTGGCTGCTCCCAGCCCTCCCCAACTTCTCAGCTCAGATCTCCCTCCCAGCCTCAGCAAAATGAGTAAAGATCCACAAATAGTCAGAGGGGAAAAACACCTGGAGTTATTTAAGCTGGCAGTGTTTCAGGTGAAGGGCAACACGATTTACTGTTCACTTGCAATTACTCCCTCACAATTTGGGCAGCTCAAAGCTAGTCATTGCTTCTATTGTTTGTTTTCCCAAAAAAAAAAATGTTGGTGCAGCTTAAAAAAAAAAACTTTCAACAGGCTGGATGCAGATACCTGTTTAGGTACCAGCCTGTCACTGAAGGTAAATGAATTTCAACTGGCTCAGTCACAGGCAGAGGCACAGAAAAGGAAAAGATATCTAAAGGCACAATGGAAATTAATAGAGTAATCCCTCCAGATGGCTCCAACACTGCCACATGTCCCCTGGTGAAAGTGCCACACCAGCCCTTATCATAACCATGAAATGGGATACAGTAAGAGCACATCACCTCGCTCCCTGCTCTCCTTTATTCCAGCACCTCTAAATATTTATGGAAACTGATAGCCCAGGCACTGCTCTATGGCCAACTTTATCAGACTTTTCCACACAGGAGGATGCTAATAATTAGGATCCTTCCAGATTTTGGAAATAATTGCAAATCTCCAGCATACAGGGCTAATCATAGCTCTAAAGAACCAGTCCTAAACTACTGCTCTCATACCAGGGATGAGTTTACTCTACTGAAACCTGATGTAGGCTGATTCACAGGAATAACAGCAAAGCTGCAACCAGGCTCAAAGTTCAGAGAACTTTGTGGTTTAGATGCTTACTTAAATCAGCCCAGCCTCTTCTGCAGCAGAAGTTCATCACAAGCAATTTTTGACAGATTTTTGGTACTCCTGATACTTTGTACTCTATCTGGTACTTTTGACAGGGGCAGATGAACCAAACAACCCACCACTTACTTCATCCTCTTGCTGTGTGCTGCATTTCTCCTGGCTGCTACTTACTACCTGCACTGCAGTAGAGGCTGGGAGCAACACTGACCCAAAGGGGAAGGCCCTCCCTTGGGCAACTGATGGCCACACTCCCAAGCCATGAGAAAACCATGAAATGCAGCGATCTCCTGTGAACAGCAAACAGAGAGCTCAGGTATGGAGCTGAGAAGAACCATCAGCTGGGGAGAACATGTTCGCACTTACTGTGCTGAGGGAATTGATCTGGCACTGGTGAGTGTTCAAGGGAGTTGAAATTAAAGTCGAAGTTTTCTGGGCTTTCATCAAGAGCTCTCTCGCTCTTGAGGTGGGAGTTGGGAGGCAGCATCTGAGGGACATCTGGATGGAAGGGCTGGTAGGTTACATGACATAATAAAGTGAAAAATAATGGGAAGACTGAGGTTAATTAAACATTTCTGAGCCTTTAAAAAAGGCTGACGCTCCCCCTCAGATGAGGCAATGTTTTGGGACAGAGTGGATGGCATCTCCTCTGCTAACAAGCTGGTTTTCAGCCTTATTTAGCTTTCAAGTGAGTTAATTTTCCTAAAGCATTCAGCTATGCAGCAGCACCGGCACCTTCTCACAAGGCATGTTGTTCTAATAGATCAAAAGTCTATGTTTTCAAAATCCCATTAAATACATATTCAGCTGTCAGACGTTAGCACACATTACAAAAAGGAAATTGATAGTTGACTCTGAAAATCCAGCCTGATGTGCTGTCCCTAATTTACCCCAGCTCTTTCAGCACACTCTTTGGAGTGTGTGATCCATTACAGAGCGTTCGCCGTAATACCGGAACACAAAAAACGGATGAGTCAAAGACAGAACGTCAGGTCAAATTTTTCAGGCTTAACTCAGGATTTAATTGCATTTAGAGGTTTAAGTCAGACTATTACAACTGTCTTTAAGGTAATCTCCTCGTGTAGGAGGGAGTATGTATGTCCCACACTTGGGTATTTCACTCGATACAGCTGCAGTGAGACAGATCCCTCTTTTTCTCATTTTCTAGTAAATAATCAGTTTAGCCTGCAAGTCAGGAACCACGGGCTTTGCTTGTGTCAAGGCAAGGGCTTCACCTCCTGCTCAGATAGAGAAGCACATGGAAAAAACTGCTACAGGGGTTTCACAAAGAGAGGGGCTTGGAAATCGTCACTAACTTCATGGAAGCTGAAGTTTACGGGAGCAAGGCATCGAGAGCCCCTTTCTGCAGGATTTTGTGTGTCTAATTAAAAGTTAATGGTTAACATCAACATGTTTGAGAGCTCAGCCCACATGAAACACGTGGCTTGGATCCTGGCTGTGGGCTCTCCTTCACCAGAAGGGTATGCCTGAGAATAATAAAGCTGGTGGGTATCAAATGCAAATGCTTCCATGGGAGAGCAGTGCACTGGATTTTTATGCTAATACCAAGCTGGTGGCTCAGTGCAAAGACTGCAGAAGGAAGTGCAATCAAATCTGCCATTAAAAAGAAGAAAGTGGAAGCAAAGGCACCTGTAAAAGCAGCCTCCTTAGGACAGGAGGCTTGGCTGCTACTTGGCATGTCATACAAAAATCATAACCAACACCACTCTGATGGCTAAAATGTTGAGATTTTAAGGCAGGCACCCACCAGTGTACCTCAGTGGGGATGTACCTGTCCATCCTAAATCACAGACTCATCACAGAATGGCCTGGGTTGGAGGGGACCTTAAATATCATCTACTTCCAGACCCTGCCACGGGCAGGGACACCTTCCAATATTCCAGGTTGCTCCAAGCCCTGTCCAACCTGGCCTTGGACATTTCCAGGTATCCAGGGGCAGCCACAGCTTCTCTGGGTCAGTGCTTCATCACCCTCAGTCTCTCCAGCTCCCCAGACTGTTTGAACTGAAAGACCACAGAGCAGAACTCCGTCTTCTGAAATTTTTTTTTTCCTGTAATGACACTCAGGTGGGGCTTTTTGGACTGTGTCATCATGCAAATACTGTACAAACATTTTTAGACCCAAGGCATAATTTTGTGCCTTTTTTCAAATTTAAGAATCAAAATTATTAAACCCAAGAATAATTGTCTTACTTGTTATAATCCATAATTTATAAAGAAAATACTGAGCCTTGTCTGGCTGCTTGGACCAACTAGTTCAGCAAAAAGTGAAATTTCTTCTCTTGATCTTCAGATAGCCCTTGAATTAAATACTTGTTGCAGCAAGAGAAAGTTTGGGTTTTGTCATCAGATTTGAGATCAAGAAGAGATGAGATGATGTAGGATGAAAGGCAGAAATACCAGATGAAGGACTGAAATCCAAGGATTCAAACTAACTGCACAGAGGTGCTGGAAGTAAAACATGGATAACTCCATGGTGCTGGGCTTGGTTCCAGCACATGCATCCTCTCAGTACCCTGCGCTGGAGGCAAATAAACACCAGAGAGAGAGGCTGGCTGTGCAGAGCTGGTTGGCATGGAGCCCACCACCCCCAGTGTGGGGCATGCCCATCCCCAGTGCCCAGCCCTAACTGGAGGTTTATGGTGATTGGGGCATTTCTAGATGCAGCCCTCCCTTGTCCTTTGGAAACCTATCCTGAGCAATGTTTCCAGTGCAAAGCTCAGCCTTTTTCTTTTTGGAAACGTTACTGTGCATCAGCTCTGAGGTAAGACTTAGACCCTCAGGTGTCCTGACACCCCACCCTGGGAGCCCCTTCTCACCCCTCTCCTGTGCCACACCTTGGGTGGGCCCTGCTCAGGGGAATTAGGGGTATGAGGGCTCCTCTGTGTGATTATTCTGTGTTCCCACAGTCTGCTACGCTGCAAATCCATGGGTACTTTCTCTGTGGCCCACCTTTTACTCCTAAGTTATTTTCTTGTCTATTTCAGCCTGACTGCAGCAGGATGCTGCAGAAACAATTATGCAGACCTGATAACATCAGTGATAAAACATGGCCTGTCACATTTTCTGAGTCCAAATTTATAAAGGCAGTACAGCACAAATGGTATTTCATTGCTGAATGTTCTTTTTATGGAGAACACTCTCCATTTTGGGCAGGAGGGAGGGTGTGTTTCAAAGTTCATTTTTCAATTTACAAGCCCCCTACGTACTTTTCATCAGGATCACATCAGGGGCACCCTTGGATAATCAGACAGAAATGGGTTCAGCATAGGAAGAGCTCTGACAATCTGTGGGAAGCAGGCTGAAGTCCATAATAACTATGAAAAACAAACTCAAATCAAGGTAAATCAACAAAAAACATAATGGAAAAAGGTGCAGATTAGAGATAATCAGCTATTTTTCCAGTGAAGCAATTTCACACCAAAGAAAGAAGGGAATGCAAAACCCAACTTCCAGCCTCAATTCGGTTCATGTGGGTTCAGCATCTTCACTGCTGACAGAGATCTAAACTCCTCCTCAGTCTGGAAAAATGCTGGCTCAGGTCTCCAGCCCGACAGCTCCAGCAGCAGGCAGGTGCTCAGGGAGAGCTGAGCTGGGGTGCTCCAGATAAAACTCAGTGCTGGGCATTAATGACTCTGAAACAACTTGTGAATATGTTTTCCAGCCTTTGATTTTTATTAACGCCCAGACCTGCTGCTCTGGAATAACCACCAAAAAATTTCCTTGTAAGACACCCCACCACTGACATTTTCCTGTGTCTGTGCCATTTCCCATTTTTAATTTGGTAATGTTGGTCAATTCAGTGGAGATGACTAAGGTGCTTCACATTGCAGTTGAGGGGGCCAAAAAAAAAAAAAAAAAAAGCCCACACTTATTTCTTGTAAAACCCCACTAGCAGAGAAAACAGCATGTCTAAGAGCCCACTCATTCACATTTAACTAAAGAAGTTAAACAGCTTCACAGCATCCAAATACTCTTTAACTTATAAGCAAACAAACATTATAGAATTAACAAAGAGGTGCCAATCTAATTAAAATCAATCCACAGATATCTCTAAACACCAAGGGAGCCTGATTAGAAGCTGTTTATAGTGGCTGCTTAAGCAAATTGTGAAGGAATAATAATTCTGATGTTGCCACTTGCCAGAAAGATTTTTCTCACCTCCAAAACATTCCTTCAGCTTCAATTTATTTAAAGCTCACACTTTAAAACGAACTAAATCTTTTGTGCCATAATTCCTTAAAAAGAGGGGCTGAGAAAACTGAGGATTAGAGAAGTGACTGATTCTTGTGGGCTGCCACACACTTGGGAGCATCTTCCCATGCTCATGAGTTTGCACAAAGGGCTTGTCTTGGCAGAGGAAGGAGCCTTTTGGGGTGCTCTGCTCCTCCATCACCCCCCCTGCAAAACAAGTAATGCCACACACCCAAGGAAGGGGCTGCAAGGAAAGAAAATCTTGTTGCTGCTCCAGTTGGATGCTAATTATTGCCAGGAAAATGCCCAGGGAGATACAAAAGGGCATGGGTTGGACTCGATGATCTTGAAGGTCTCTTCCAACCTAAACATTCTGTGAATTCTGTGAAAAAGCACATGGGAATCTATCTCCCAAGACACGATGCTCTGATCCACTCCTGGAACTGGTGTCTGCAGGAAGGGCCGTGTCTGTGGCTGAGCAAGGACAGAACCCGAGCACATCTGCCTCGCTGCGAACACAGGACACATCACTCCCTAAATAAGGAGGGTTTTTTCCCCAGCTTCTTTCCAGGTGTTTCAAGAATGCTGTTTGCCAAAGGGAGAGAAGACAACAGTTCAAAAAACACACAGATCTGAGGGAGGAATAAAATTGGGGCTGACAGAGAACACTTTCAGAAAGAAAATCTGTTTTTCAACAGGACAACCAGTCCATGCGGGCTGCTCTCTAACTCGAGGAGAATTATGAGCCCCAGGCAAACTTTCAGACACCCTGAAGACAGCAAATCTTGAAAACTCCTCAAGCAAAGTGACAATACTTGAGCTTGGAGTGAATGTGCTTGTTCCCTTGCATGACCTGTGTACTCCATGACTAGTCTGAAGACAGGATTTATTAAACTCCTCCTTGGCAAAAGCACCAAAGTGGGTAAAAACTGGAACAGGAGACAGGGTGTGCTAGACTCCTCAGAACCAAGAAACCCTTAAAAAAATAGATGGGATCAAAACACAGCAGCCCCAGGATTGCTGGTCTGGACTGCCTGGAGATTTCACAGGGCCCAGCTGATCCATGGGACCTTCTGGGGCTGTGACAGACCCCTACATAAATGAGATCTCTCAGAACTCAGGTGCCCTCCCTGCCTTGCAACGTGACACCTTACAGTCTAAAAAGTCAAAGGCAGAAGATGGCAGAGCTTCTCCAGCACCTGCACCCACTCTCAGCCCTGTAATGATGCATTTCTGTCTGAACTATTTTATTTCTTCTTAGCCACAGGACCAGCACCCCCGGGAGACGTCCACCTCCACTCTGCCAGCTCCTCCTCCTCCCTCGGCCAAGCCCAGAGGTTGCAGGAGCAGAACGTGCGACCTCAGGCTCTGCAAGGACATCTGCAGCCCCCAACAAATCCCTCCCTGCTGCTCTTTCAGGCTCTGAGTGGGAAAAAAGCACAGTCTAGAGGCTCAATCTGCGGGTGCCACCCCTCCCCTGCCAATGGCACAGCTGCTGAAGAGCATTTGTTTTTAGAAAGAGTTTTTTCGGTATCCAATTCACAGAGCTTTGCTTTTTCCGTTTTTTTTTTTTTTTTTTCCCCTAATGTGTAAAGTGCTTTGTGAATGGGCCAACTAAAATTATTTATAATGAGCTAATTTCCATAAAATTGGGCTAATTAATTTCCATGCTGCCTGATGAAAATTGCTAACATTGGCTTTTTACTGACAATCAAGGTCCTGCAGGCAGTTTCACACCCATCTGACTGGAAGGAGGTCCAGGCTGGATCCTTAGCAAGTGTAAATCAGCAGATATCTAATAAAACAAGCAGAGCAGTGTGCTCATTACATAGGAAAAAATATTTTGGGCCACTTCACAGTTTACATGGAGGTAACAGTGTGTTATCTTTAATTAAGTGCACATACAAATAGAGAGGCACAACATGAAGTTACTTCTTCAAGTTCCTGAAAGCCAAGCAAAGACTCGGCTCCAGTGAAATACTTTATTCCCCCCAGTAGAGTAGGGAGGATATCAGGCTTGGTACAGCAGCGAACTGGGAAGCATCAGGAGGGGCAGCTCAAAGGGAAAATAAAAAATAACCTTACACGAGTGCTTCAGTGCCCTGAGGGTTCACAGCCAAGGGATTTGTGCACTCCTAATGGAGTTGCATATGAAAATTGCCACTAAAGGGATTACTATTACCCTTTAAAAAGCCATTTCACACAATATTAGTGGACATAGGTCCAGCTATGGCTAATCCTGCTGAGAACAGTTAACTTGGCAAAACAAAACCATTGTGTCTTATATCAGTGGGGTTTCTCAGGTACGATTAAAGCCAGCATTTTGCAGAGCTCAGGAGCAGGAAAGTGCCCCTTCTGCTGTGGGCTACACTTTGATAATATTTCCTAACTCATGTTAAGGTTTAAGCACCTAAGCCCAACACATTGCCAAAAGCAACTACCATTGGCATCTAGACATGCATGATTGGGTTGTATCATGGGCTTCTTGGACTCCTAAGAAAAATTCAATTAATACTCTCATATTGTTTTGACTGAACTCTTTCTGTGAGCTCAGAGGTCTAAGTCTGTGACTGTCACACCCTCTGTAATGTCAACATTCACACCTCCAGCCTCCCTGCTAACACACACCATCTTTCCTAGAGAGAAAAATCTTTCAGGCTAACACTCTGGATCCCCTTGTTTGCTGTACTACAGAACACCTACGCAAAGCAAAATGAAACAACTTGTTTTTCATGTCTAAATACTGCTAAATGACACTGTACCAAGCTAATTTTGCCTTAGGCTTATTAACACAAATTGAATTTGGTGCTAATCAGATACCATGTTGGTATGCAATATGGAAATGTGTGATTTGCACTGACTGCTGTAAAATACAGTAATTGTATTTGTGCAAGACATGGATCTTGTAAAAGACCCCACAATTACTAGTAGTCACACATCAGGTGTAACTTACTGGCTAGTGTCTGAGCAATTTATCTGTTCTTGGCCTCAGGCCTACACTGTCAAATGATTACATAAATTAGGGGAAGATGTTTCAGCTTTTGAATGTATCCTGTGCCTTCCCATACCTTCAACACGTGCTGAAGGCTGAGATCTCTCCTTCAGCACAGCCCACCATGTGTGGGGTTACTCTGGTTATTGATATAAATGCCCAACCCTTTTTTGCAAAGAGCAACCAAGAGGACCAGAGCTACCCACTGCATTGTGATACATACACTTAATGCCCTGCATTTATAACATTTTTAATAGCAGTTAGTTAAACACTCAGTTTCCAAGTATTCGCAGCGTCCCCACCACACAGAAATGCAACTCCATGACTCCCATGATTTTGACATCCAAGATTTATCTTCATCTTTCTCAATTAATGGAATCTCTTTAAGAGTTCATTCAAAGGCTTCATTTCTATGCTGTCTCTATGTTCCCTTATTAGTCCACCACATGCTAGTCACAACTGCAGTGAATATATATCTAGCTGAAACACTGAAATATATCAAGCAAATATCTCTCCTTTTATTTCCCCTCTTGCCCTTATAAAAACACTTTATTCTGGTGAGATATTAATTATGATTTTTCTTTCCCTGGATGTGGCCTCATTTGTCTTTTGCCTCTATTTACTGCTTCAAAACAGCTCATGAAAAGACGGTCAATAACTCTCCTTTCCACTCCCAGGAAATCTGAATGGATGACTTGCAAGAAAAGAAGAGAAATTAAAAAGGTGCATGGTGCTGATGATGCCTTGGGAAGGCTGACCTGGAACAGAGACTGGACAGAGCCAGAGAATAAAGTAGATATTTATTGAAAGGCCTTTAGGGTACACCTTGGGCAGGACAAGAGCCTGGCCAGGGCTACACCCAAGGTGGACCCAAAATGGTCACAAAATGGACACCTGGTCACCAGGTCTCACGCTTTTTTATAAGTTTTGTTCCATTTGCATATTGGAGTTTAATTGTCCGATTACAGCGTCAGGTTGTGAGGTCTCATCTTCTTGTTTTCTCCCTTCAGCCACCCTTGTTTATGCTTTTGGGCCTGAAAGTTGTCCTTGGCCTTCAGCAGGAAAAGGATTTGTTTTGTATAAACTCTGTGAAGAGAGCTGACTGACACTTAATATGAGGCTCAGAACTGCACCCCTGGGCAGCACCGACTCTGAAATACATGAAAGCTAAAACTGAAGGCATCAGTGGGGAGGAGGACATGAGTATTAGGCCATGGTGATGCTGGATGACAGTTTCCAAAGGGGAAAGGGGACATGGGCAGGCTGTACTTCCCATCTGCCACTGAGACTGACCTGGGCTTAATTCCCTTTTGCACATGTAAATCAAGTACTTCTGAGCAGGGCAGACCCTGGCCATAACCCCACATGTAAGTGCATTAGAATGGAATGCAAAATATTAGGAGGATTAAAGGGTAAGTCAATACTAGGGGGATGCTGCAACACACTCCTGTTTGTAGGCAGTCCAGAATCAAGTGGGACACAGTGCTTAAACTAGCAAGGACGAAGACAAAATAAAGAAGACCACAATAAAAGAGTGACCACTGAAATAAAGAGGATAAATGATTAAAATATTCCCGAGACTAAATGGTGGAGAGGAGGTGGATTGCAAAATCCTGTTCAGCCCCCCTTTAAACATATAACCAACAATGAAAAGATACAAAAGCCATCAAATTAAACCTGTTAAGTTTATCTAAAAAATTAATTCCAATGCCCAGGTAGCTGTGCTTCCTGCCACTCTAAGGTACCATTGAATTCATGCATTTAGGAAAGGGTTCCAGCCAAGATCCCAAAGCTGAAGAGAGGAGCAGAGTGTTGTCAGGTATAAAAGCAAGTCTTTTAGAGGTGTAAATACAACACCCAGGTCTGGGGCACTGAGCTATGCCTGTGACCAGGGCCAAGAAGGAGCTTTGCCTGTGGGGGAGGGAGTGCCTGCATGGCACCTCTTTGACTTCCCCTGGAGAACCACCTTTCCTCTGATGCTCCTGCTGTTTCCTGCAACCACCTCTCCTATTTTCATTCCCACATTTCAACTGCTAGGTTTGGCCCAAAATCAGAAATGCAGAGGTAAAGAAGCTGAATGATGAGTATTTCAAAACCAACAAGTACAGCTCTCCAGAAAGAATCCCCTCAAGCCTGAGGAAGCACTGTGGGTGGATTAACAGGATCACTCCATGGCAGCTTCACCCTGTTAGGATTTTGGGACCCCCAGGCTAAGAGCACATGCTCAAGCTGAGATGAGCAGTGCCAGTTCTTGAGGGAATGAGCTGGAAACATGGTGCTGAGGCAGTCCTGAGCTATTTGCACAGTGTCAGCCACAATCCATTAGGAAATACTCTTTGTCCATCCATCATTACCACACAATCAGACTAAGCTCTCCTGTTTCATTGAAAGGAACTTTTCCTGAGTGCTATTGATATCACACACTGAAGCCTAAACAGACAGGCTTGTTAAGAGAGAACACATCTTCCATGCCTGTGACAGAGGTGCTCACGGAAATACAATTAAATCTTTTCAAGACAGAGAAATGTGCTTTTTACCAAGGAACAAACTTCCCCAGCTTCTAACACCAAAGAGCCAACCAAATCTAATACATCATTCTGCTCAATAAAAGCTTTTTTCTGCAGAGCATGGCAAATTCAATCTAGAAAAGTATTAAAGTGTATTAAAATGCACTTTTTTGATCCCATAGCTTTATTCCATTTTGCCTCCAATTGGTTGCATATGGAGTATGTCATTATAACTGTATTTTAAGGCTATTTTTTTCCCAGAGGTGTTCAGAATACATAGGTGTCTGTTTTTCATTCATTTTGAAGAGTAACTGAAGCTGCACTCAAGCAGACTGAAATGCTCAGGTTGGGTTAGCTGCACTGAAACACATCGTTCTGCTAACACATGACCTTAGTAACACTGTGTTCTTAGATAATAATGAATCGAGCTCCTAAACTATGGCGTTCCAGATGAGGATATAAGAGACTTTAATCACATTTATTTACTTCACTCCTGAGGCAGAGTGGGCTTAACGCACCCACATATCCCAGGGCATGGTCACTGGGGCCACGAGAGCTCCAGCTCCAAAACCCTCAGCCCCTGTCTGCAGGGTGTACTTAGGTTGCTCAGGATAAGGTGGAGGGAGGTGCTCTTGCTGCCATTAAAGCATGTAATTCCCCTCATAAATTTAACAACTTCCACCAAGAAATTCCACTCGCCTTTATGACCATGTGGTTGCTCCAAAGCTTCTGCTCTCTGATACCTGGACCTCTTTTTTAAACCTAGAACTCAGCTCACTCTTATCTAACTCTGCCCTTTTAGACATCATACTTCTTTTTGCTCTTTTGGGTTTATTCCTTCCCTACCAGCAATCTAATTTCCTTTCAGCCCTCTTTTACTGCACTTCAGTGATTTCAGCTCATGATCCTGAGGGCTCTGCAGCCAAGCTCCTTGCTCACCTCATCCAGATTCCATTTTCTTACACTGATCCCACCTCTCTGTTACCATACAGTATCTGTTACCACACCTTTCACCAGAACAACAACATCCTCCTTCTTCCTGCTGCATGACACGATTTACCTTAAAATAAAATTTTAACACTCTGATTCTAACAGAGCAAATACTCTGAGCACTTAGGCTGGGAATAGGACCACACATTGCACCCAGAGAGCCTGCAGCAGGATGCAACACTTAAATAAACTGCAGCAAGGCATCAAACTGACCTGTAAATCAGCACATCACTAAATGAACTCACCGAATCAGTCCCACTGTTGCCCCAATTTCATCACAAATTACGCCTTTGGAGTTGACAATCAGTTGTGAGGTGGTTTGATTTTCAATAGAAAACTGTGCTGAGGTGAAGGAGGGAAGTTCAGCCAAAAATGAAAAAAATGCTGCCACCAGTAATCATTAGCTCTCCAGGGAGGCGTGCAGACTGCAGGCTGGTAAAAGGCAGCAGTGCTGAGACATCCTGATGGACCAGGGACAGGGAACAAACCCACCTTGTGCCAGTGCCATGCTTCAGGTGTAGACTTGTCTGGGAGATACCCTGCCAAAAATTACTGATTCTGACAAAATCTGCCCACCAAGATGGGAATAAGACCTTACAGACCAGTACAGACATATATGGAAGTATATGTTCATGGTTAAGTGCTTCCAGGTGTTTACAGCATTGGCCTAGCACTCCTGTGGGATGAGGGAGACAGAGAGTAATTCATGGGGTTTTTGGGGGGAAGGGCTTCAGACACAAAACTGGATTTTTAAAAATAATGTTTATGTTGCAAGTACTCACTGCCCAAGATACAAGGGCTTCCTTTCAGCTTTGTACAAAGCTGAAAACAACCCAGTCTGCTTCACCAGCAAATGAAAAATCAAACCCAGATACATCACCCCCTCTCAAGCAGTGTTCCTTGATCCTGAGCAGGTTTTTCCTGCAGCCTAAGTCAAATTGCACAGGCAGGACAGACCTCACATCTCTCTTTGGAAAGCTGATCAACATGAAAACCCTGATCAGTCCTTCAGCAGTTTCCCCCAGTGATGCTGCCAGCTGTGGGCAGGGATGTGCAGGGACAGCCCAGCCCCTTCCCCATGGGAGGCCTGACTGGGGGACACATTGGATTTGATCCAAATAAGCAGAACCCCCAGCCTGGGAGCTGTGAGAGCCAGGCCAGTGCTGCTTTCCCGCAGGGATTTGGGGCAGCAGGAGCAAGGGGTGGGTGGCACAAGTGCAGGGCACTGTTTGTGCCCTGGCAGGGACGCCCTCGGCACCCCACAGTCATGCAGGCAGACAGAAGAAACCAGACTCAATTTCAGGTGGTCGTTTTGCTCCAGGGCTTCTCCTGTGCATCAGTTCTGCCCTTGCTGAATCAGTGTCTTTGACCACTGGTCAATTTGCAGCAGCATCGGCTGCCCTTCAGTGCCAGACACCCATCTGCACCTCGACTGCCTCTGCAGCAAGGGGGGTCCAGAGGCTCTTCAGCATAAACAGCTTAAAATCAAACCACTGCCAGCCTGCTGGCCTGTTTGGCTGCAAGCACCCCGGCAGCTCCCTCACTCAATAAAAGATGTCCAAAGAAATAAGAAAATAACAGTATCAATACGGAGTATCACCTCCTGCGGCAAGGCAGGGAGCTGGGGAGCAGGGAAGGCATGTCCTTCAATATTTAACTTCTTCACTCTTTGTTCTCCATCTCAAGTTGAACAATACGTTAATTACCTGATGAAGCGCTATAATTACTCTAACAGCTCTGCTCTTAGTTATAATTACTGCATCAACACTTTCTTTTTCATATGCTTCAATCTATACCTATTACATTGTCATGATGAAGACACATTAACATTATAATACCGTATAATTAGCTGATGAGCAATTAAATTATTCCACTGCTCTTGTTCCTCTTTGCCAAGAGGTTGCTTTCCAAGCACTATTGTCTTCTTTTTCTCTGGTCTGCTTCAGAGGTTGGGGGGGGGTTTGCTTCATTTTGAAAAAAGGACCTCACATGCTTTATTCAAACAGATTTGATTTAAAATTCTGAGAGAGCATGGTAGTTAAGGTCCTAGGAGAAGTTAATTTGTTTAAAGTATTTCTAATTTCTGTTCCCTCAAGTTCAAACTGAGTTTGTTTTCTAAAAGCTAACAAGAATAGGGAAGTCTTGGAGAAATATTTGTGTGAAAAATAAATGAATTATTAATTACTCCTTCATAACACTTCCTAGCCATAGCACAAGATCCTGCAAATGGGGAGGAAATGGCTAAACCCCTCAAAATCTGTTTTATCATCATACGTATTTATTTTATACCTCAGTGAAAAAAATCAAGCATTTTTGCACTTTTTTTCTTTAACACATTAAAGGAAAGCCTAGGTAATAATCTCACTGTGAGTATTTGAGAAGTCTGACTCAACCTAGACAGCAGCACCGGGAAATTCTCACGGCATTTCGGAAATCTAACAAACACAGCACAGTACACAATAATGCTGTGGAGACTTCAGCATTTTTCTTGATTATCAGTCAGTCTTGTAGGACTCATTTGCTTTGTCCTCTCACCTGATTTTTGTGGCTGAAAATTGTCCGTTTCATTTTCAATCAGTTCAAGCAACTTGTTTTATTGCACAGCCTTCCCCCTCTCTCTCCTGGCTGAAACCTTTTGAATGTAGTCCTGAGGTGTCTCCAGCCCTGTGTTGGTAGGAGCACCCGACACACCAGTTTTAGGTGTCACTGGGCTGACTGGTTTCCATTCCAGGGTTGTCACTTCCTTTCAGCCACACCTTCCTGTCATGGCTGTTATTCTTCAATCAACACTTTGTAATTGAAGAGTTGTTTTGATTTAGTAACGCAGAAATATCAGCAAAGCACCTCAGTACAAACAGAGCACAGGGGAGCCTGCTGGTGCCATCCAACCAGAAGTCTATCCCAAAACAACACTGACTTTCTAAACCCACCTCCCTTACCCAGGGCTTTTTCTCCATCTCTCTTAGCTCCAGAAACCCCTCATTTCCATTTGAAGATAAAGTGCTTAAAATCAAACCTGCCATTTGCTATGCTGATTAAATCCCTCAGTTTCAGATCTACCCACTGAGTCTTCTCATTGCCATCTAGCACAGCAAAGCCAAATTTCTCAACTTCAGGCTCAAGCTGTTACTTGGTCAAAATTTCTCTTTTCCTGCAGTCACCTGCCCTTGAAGTGCTCATGGCTGTGCCTACCTTCATCTCCACCCAAGAAAACCTTGAAAGACTTGACTAAATTTGTCCCAGTGAGGATTGCTAAAAATTCATGGCATCTGAATAAACATCCAGAGGATGGAAGGTTGGCAGGGAGGAATTTGCTTTGACTCTTTGCTGAAGACACCCTGTCTCTGCAACACCTGCACCCACCTCACTGCTAATAATGGCCTTGTTGGTGCTTGGCATCCATCCCCTGAAGCCTGCCTCAGTCCTGCCCCTCCAGCTCTTCACGCCCCAAGGCAGGGACAGATTTCCATGTGAGCAATCTGCTCCCAGGAAGGGCTGGGGTTCACTCACCTCCTGCCTGCATTAGTCCTAACACTTCTGGGCGAAGTGTGAGGGTCTGAAGGCTTTGTCAGATGGAAGCCCCAGGAAAGCCAGTGTTTATCCTCTTTGATGCTAGTGCTGCTTCCCACAGTGCTCAGGATGAACTGAGTTAATCCCAGACAGAGGGACAGACTGCTCAGCTCCTGCAGCCACTCTAAGCTGTGATTAGATCTGGATGTTTCTTTTCATCTACTGGCAACTCTCCTGCATCTAAGTTATTCTAAAATTATATAGATCAGTGATGTGTTATTTGTTTTATCACCCTCCTATTTCTAGAAAGCTCCTATTTGTTTTCCACAAGGCTCTTTGCAGAGATACTGCAAAAGCACAAGACAGTGCTGGGAGACCACAAACTGCTGATAAGAAACACGTGAGGCTGATGCTTTCCCATCCTCTGATCTGCCCCATGCCCCATCCCTGCACACACAGGTCACTCCATCTCCTCCAGTCCCAGAGAAGCCACAGGCTGGTGTTGCCATCTGGGCACCTGGAAGCTGCCTCGTGCATGAAGCAGGGAAAAGAGGAACATCACAGCAGCTCTTTGTCTTTCTGGATATCTCTATCTGCTGGAGCGAGCACAGAAAGTTGAACAACTTGGCAGCATGATGTTGTTTTGGACCTTTTTTTGGCAGGGCTCTTCCCAAAAAAAGCCATTTGGCAGATGTGGCACACAAACACAGCCAGCCAGCTCATTTGCTCAGCCTGCGTCCTTACGCTTCCTCCAAGGACTTCACACGAGCAACAAACGTGCCTCAGGCAGCCAGGCTTTAGCACCACAGCTTCACTTCTAGCAGAGCTCCCAGAGACACGGTCTTGGCTCAGGGAGCTGGCACAGGAAGGTCTGAACACCACGGTACCCAGTGCCTTCATGCAAAGGACTCCCCACTAGCTGCCTCTACAGGAATTACAGAAGGGTTTGGGTTGGAAGGAACCTTAAAGCTCATCTCATCCCACCCCCTGCCCTGGGCAGGGACACCATTCCACCAGACCAGATTGCTCCAAGCCCCAGACAACCTGGCCTTGAACACTTCCAGGGATGGCAGCTCAGCTTTTGAAAGCTTTCCAGTCTCCTCCTGTGGTGATATCACCCCAGCAATGCTGGGGCCCTGCTCTCACAAATGGTCAGGGATGTGGCTTTTCTTACAGCATTGGCCAAATCCAGAAGAAGATTTAAGGGCACATCCCAGTGATGCCTTGGGAAGGCTGACCTGGAACAGAGACTGGACAGAACTAGAGAATAAAGTAGATATTTATTGGAAGGCCTTCAGGATACACCTTGGGCAGGACAAGAGCCTGGCCAAGGCTACACCCAAGGTGGACCCAAAATGGTCACAAAATGGACAACCAGTCATGAGGCATCACACTTTTATAAGTTTGGTTCCATTTGCATATTGGGGTTTAATTGTCCAATTACAGTTTTGGGTTGTGAACTCCCATCCTTCTTGTTCCTTCCTTCAGCCACCGTTGTTTGTGCTTCTGGGCCTGAAAGTTGTCCTTGGTGTCCAGCAGGAAAATGATTTGTTTTGTCTCCCTACTCTGTGAAGAGCTTACTAACACTTAATATGAGGCTCAGAACTGCACCCCTGGGCAGCACAGAATCTGAAAAACATGAAAGCTAAAACTTAAGGCATCACCAGTGCCTGCTGGGGTCACCACCCAGGGAGGAAGAGCTGAACTTTACACTTGACTTTTGGCAGAAGGGTCAGCATTGGGCTTTGCAGCAATGCTGGACTGATCTGACCTCTCTCCCACACTCCTCAACATGCCTTTTTCAGTACTCACAGCTTTTCCACTTTAAAAAGCATCCCATCATTTTTGCCCATGCCATTTATTTCCCAATGTTGTTTCAAACTGTTTGCACATGGCCCCTGGTATCTCAGCGGGTGAGCACTTTACAAATAAAGTGATGAGGGGGGTTAAAAGAATGAGACTTGATAATTCACACCAGGAGCAGCCAGATGTCTTATTGCCTTGGAAAGAATCAAAAGGAGAAAACAGATCATCCTCACGTGGGTTTAGATGTACACAGAACACTTTAAAAATGAAAGCAAAATAACACAGCAGATGCAAAAGCTGAAAAGCTTAACACAAGTGAGCTGAAAACCAAGTATGCACAGAAATGATGGAACAAGTGTTTACTCATGCTCTTCTCCTTCACTGGTACCCACACTCAGTAAGGTTTTGGTAGCCTAAACCTCTCTTCAAGCAAACAGGCCCTGCATAGTTTTTTTTTGCTAAAATGAGATAGATTTTTCTAATTCCTAATGAAAAACAGGGTTTGCACACCTTAGCACTGTGGTTTACAGGAACGGGGCATGGGAAGGGCAAATCCTGCCTTGGTGCACTTTGCTGATGCTCCTGCATTACTGTAAAAGCTGAGTTTAGAGCCTGTATTTGCAAAGCAAAAGCAAAACAAAAAGCCACCAGCTGGATGACACAGTGCTGCTCCTACAAAATAACACGTGGCCATACTATGGTGCCGAAAATAAAATTATCACACGCAGCATCAAGCAAGTCCAATCCAGAGCAGAAAGGAGCTGCAGAGCCTGGCTCTCCCACACCGTGGTGGGAGGAGGATATAGCAGGCACCCATGCAGGGGCTCTGGGCTACAAGCAGGGGAACCAGAGGGTCTTTTGTGTTTTTCCATGATCCCCCAACACTGAACGGACCCGGAGTAGCAAGAATTCTCCTCTTCAGATCACCTAATCCAGAATGATTTGATAAAACACACCAAATGATTCACTTATCACTTCCAACCCTCAGCTGAGCTGCCATTTGGGTTCACCACACAAATACTCTGGGGTTCACAGCCCTGCTGGCAGATTGGGAGAACTGTGGCCCCACTGGATCTTGGAGGACTAGATGAAAAATGCCCCTCTGCAAAGCCCCCACAGCCAAGTCAGAGCAGGCTGCAGAGCTGGCCATGACCCCTCCGTGCATCCCTGGGTGCTGGGGGAAAGTACATTGCCATCTCCCATGGAAATAATGCTAAAGACTTTGCAGAAGAAGATCTTTTCCTTCACGGGAACTGTGAAACTCCTTAGAATTTCCACATCTGAGTGAGTGGGGTTTAGATGTAAGGCTTGGAAGGGAGACAGCCATGCACAAATCTCAGGGCTGTAAATGTGATCACCTTCTAAAAATCATCTGGAGCCTAAAATTAAGCCTAAACCTACTTCTGTCTCAGTATCAATAAATAAAATAGTAAAATAGTCCAGGTAGTGGACAAATTCAAACTTGTAGGGAAAGTAAAAAAGTGACTTTAGTCTCTAAAGGTGCTCTTTTTCCCTTTTTTTCCCCTCTCTCTTAATCAAGAAGAAAGACATTCACTGAGAGCCTGAGTTAATGCTCCTTGAAGCCAATTTTCCACTGAATTTCACAAAGCTGTGGATTTTGCTCCTGGTGAACTTGGTGGTAGTTTCAAGGATGATCTCTTCAAATACACAGGTTGCAGGATTAAATGTGCCTCTGTATTTACTTAACCCTTTGACACAGCACTTAGGAAAAACTTGGGCACAGACTCAATACTCACAGAAGCACAGGGTCTCTGTTCCCTCTGAAATCACACTGCAGGCTGTGTTTGTGGGATGCCAACACCAAGAAACCAGCTGCTTAGCACATAAAACCTCATACAGTATCAGTCAAGCTCAGATAAACTATATTGGCAGCAGATGGAGCCTTCAGCACCCAGAGGTATTTACTGAAATTCCAGAAATCATTGTGTTTGGTCAGAATTTGTGTGCCCAGTATTAGGGCAGGGGTTGTAATACATCCAAAAAAAAAAAAAAATCAGGATATGCATTTTTTTGAGGTTCTAGAAAGTATTTAGATCGTATAGAGTTAATATGGCTAGTTTTGGGACTGATGTTGTTATTGTACCCAATAAAATTAGGAAAAGAATTAAGAAAAATTGTTGTGGTTCATACTAAAAGAATCCTGAGAAAATAGTAAGCTTTTGGCTTTTTGTGGGTTTCACCCTGGATGCAACACCTGCACCTGCTCTGCTTCACCAGCATTAGCTGGCAATTACACCACATGTGAAAACTGGCAAAATGAAATGCATCCTTGTGCCAATTCTTCCTCTTTTATTGTCCTGGCTATGACTCCTTCCTTTAGCTGGAAGGACTCTAGCTGCTAATTGGGTTTCTTGGTCATGTCACAATTCTTTCACGTGGGCCATTGTCAAGCAAGAAAATGCCACTGCTGGTCCACTCCAAGATTAAATAAGTTATAGTTTTCAAGGATGACATGTACATATTCACATGGTCTGTCCTGAGACAAAAAAAACCCAGAAGTAATGTTGAAATGGCTTTTCCCCTCTTATTGTAAAGCTGTAACTGCGGAGTAAAGTAAGTTAAACTGCAAACAGTGACCCTGTTTACTTCTTTGGGCACAATTCCTTCCAGTAACCAACATGGGGAATGGGAGGGGTTCTTCACTCCTGCCATGCAAAGGGAATTTTTTTCACAGTATATCAACATCTCTGTAGACTTATCAAGCAGAAATCTCATTTACAGAAAAAAAACACAGAAAAAAATCTCAACCATCTTGAGATTGGTTGAGCATGACTCCAGCAGGAATTCTGTCAGATCAAGGCCTCACCAGCATGCCAGACATTGCTGTTTTCCAAGGCAAAGGAATTCATGGCCCTCTCAGTCTGTGAGGCTGCACAGAGGTGGAGAAGGGGGCAAGCCGCTGGGCACTCCTTCCCATCCCCACCATTCAATGCACGGCAGGACACCTTGGCAAACACCAGAGCTCCCAGCTCCTGCTGCAGGGCCCACAGGAGGCCGGGAGACAGGAAACGCTAAAACCAGCGGGTACAAGCGCTGCCCCTCCTTTGGGATAAACGGGAAAAGCAACCGGGCCAGTGACTGCAGCATGGCACATGCCACGGGAACAAAAGGCACGGCCATGCCCTGGGTGTGTGGGGGGAACAGGTGAGGGAATTCAAAGAGCCCAGGGGAACAGAGGAAGAAGCAGAAGCACAAGACAGGAGCCCCCATCTCTGGAGAAAGCCAGGCTTGGCGCAGGGCCAGCGTGGCTGGGCTGAGCAGCGACTGCTGGGCGAAGCTTGCAAGAGTAACTGAGCAATTACCTCCTCTGATTGTTTAAATCCCTCCTGCCTTCAGAGGGAAAGGGCTCTGGGCAGTGACAGATGGTCCCTTGCGAGCCTTGCTGCGCTGGTTGGAGACTTGGGACGTGTCCAGGCAGCCCGTCTGTGCCCCGGGCCTCACAGCCCAGACGGGAGCGGCCCCGGCGGGAAGCTCGGCTCCGCCTCAGCTGCACACGGACACCACACACGGCTCTGGGTTCGTGGCCAAGCTTTGGTACTGGGGGAGCTACGGGGGTGGCTTCGGCGAGAAGCTGCTGGGAGCTGCCTCCATGTCTGGCAGAGCCAATCCCTGGTGGCTACAAAGGTGGATGTGCAGCCTTTGCCACCGCCATTTGGTGGTGACGCCTCTGGGATAACAGATTGGAGAAGAAAGAAGAAAAAATTATGGTGCAGCTGTAATTGCAGCCAGAGTGGAGTGAGAACATGTGAGAAGAACAACTCCGCAGCCACCAAGGGCGGTGCAGAAGGAGGGGAGGAGGTGCTCCAGGGTTGGAATTCTTTTGCAGCCTGTGGTGAAGACCACGGTGAAGCAGCTGTAGCCCAGCAGCCCCTGGAGATCCCCAAAGGGATGTAGAGATCCACCCCCAGCCTGTGGAGGAGCCCCACACCAGAGCAGGGGGTGCCTGAGAGGAGGCTGTGACCCTGTGGGAGATCCATGGAGAGGTGAGCCCACACTGCAGCAGTTTTGGGAGAACTGTTGCCTGTGGGATGGACTCACATTGCAGCAGTTCTCATGGTTTTGCTGCTTGTGGGATGGACCCTTGGTGGAGAAGTTCACAGAGAACTGTCTCCTGTAGGAGAAACCCCATGGTGGAGCAGGGGAATGATTCCTCTCCCTGAGCAACAGGAGAAACCACAGGTTAATAAACTGACCATAACCCCCATTCATCTCTCCCTGCACCACTAGGGTACGAAGAAGAGCGGGAGGGAGGGAGGGGTGGAGCAAAGGTGTTTTTAAGGTTTTATTTTACTTCTCATTATCCTGCTCTGACTTTGTCAGTAATAAATTCAATTCGTATCTCTAACTCAAGTGCTCTTTGCCTGTGACCGTATTTGGTGAGCGATCTCTCCTGGTCCTTAACTTAGGAACTCTTTGTGCTATTTTGTCTCCCCTGCCCACCTGCAGAGAGGAGTGACACAGTGGCCTTGGTGGGTGCCTGGAGTCCAGGCAGGGTCACCCCGTTGCAGTCACCAACACAAGAGCCTGAGCTCGAGGGGTGTCTGCTCAGGGGACAGGCAGCTGGAGGTGGGAAAAGCCAGAGCACAGCAAAGCCACTGTACCAAGGTTGCCTAAATCCTCAGCAATTCCCATACAAACAAGTGTATCTGGGAAATAAGCATTGAAAAAGCATGTCTTCAAAATCTACCTATTTTTTTGGACAGAAGTATTGCTGGACAGAAGGCTGGGCAATGGAAGACCAGGAAGGGCAGCAATATGAGATTCACTGTAGTGTGCAATTTGCATTGCCCAGGCACAGGGGAAAACAGAGGTCCAGAGAGGAAAAATAACTGTGCTGCAAGAATTGCATTGCACCATGCTGCAGACTTGAGATGGAAACTAGAACAGCGGGGTCACCTTTTTCTGGCATAGCCAGAAATTGAATTCCTACCCAGAGCTCCTGAAGCAAGTTAAATGCGGGTGGAGAGGTGCACACATACACGACAAGATTTACTTGAAGCCTCTGGGCAATGTTTAAGCAAAACATTCCACTTAATAAAGCCAATAGCCAGGCACTTGGCACCTCTTTGAACCTGTCTCATCATACCCCAGCCCAAGTGCCCCCAATCAGCATTCCTCCTGACAAGTTTATACTCAAATTGATAAAATTAGACTAAGTTCTATTGTGCCAAAAGGCAATATGATTTCAATTCCTTCCATTTAAACAATTGCTAGCTCTCATACAGAAAGTACAGTACTTGAGGTAGGCAAATTACTTTTAATTCCCTACTTTTCTACTGCGTCAAGTATTTTCTTGTGGATAAGCAGACTCCCGCGCCTATTCTATTCCATAACCCTTCTTTCATTCACCATCATCAATCCGAAATGAGGCCCTTGAATATCCTATTAGTCAACACAGCATCTTTGTCTATGCCTGGTTATGCTTAACCCCCAGCTATCTGCAGAACACCGTCCAAGGAGAACATCCCGGCACACGCCTGTGATTGGAACTGCAGCAACAGAAAACAAAGAGAGAACTGACAGTGCCCTGTATCACAAGGCAAGAGGAAGAATCCGAAGTGCTACACTGTTTCCCTGAGAAAAACAGCAGAAACGCTGCCTCTGCCCACCAGTGTGGGGCCTCTAACAAAAATGACACTTGTGCTTGCATGGGGACAAAGAGCTCTGCAAGCAAAACTTAGCTGTGACTCTCAGCTCACCCATACCATGAGAGGAGTGACAAAATTTGCACAAAAACTGGGACCACCAGGTAAGACATAGGTAATGTTCAGAAGTGGCCGGCCAGAAAACATGTGTCTCAAGGAGCACCGTAAAAAATGCTTAGCTGTACACCCTGAACACTCAAATTTTATACAAAGGGATATGTTAAAAACTGCCCCAGATTTTCATTTTCCTCCTCAGTCAGCCACTTGTAGTCCTTCCTATAGGGAGAAGTGGATGGTTTTCATATCATGCATGCTAACAACAGTGTTTAAAAAATCCACCCAGCACTCCTCACTGAATTAACTTTTACAGCTCTTCTAGCATTTCAACATCATTTACCACAGCTTTAGTGCTGCTTTGTTCATACATGGTCACGTGAAAAGACCTGACTGGAAAAGAGTGGTTTTATTTTTCAGCCCCTCAGAGACAAAAAAAAAAAAAAAAAAAAAAAAAAANTAAAATTTTTTGTTTTTTTTTTTTTTTTTAAGGAATGATTTGCTGAGAGGGGTGATCCTAGAGGGATGGGACAGATAAGCTGCTGTCCCATAAGATTCACATGTATATACTCTACAAACACATAAATATTATTTTCAAGCAAACCATTGCTGTACATAGCTCAAGTACGCATGGCTGTGGTCACATATCCATGGCATCAATCACAGCATATGGTCTAAGCCTTCCCAAAGTTATACACCACATTTAGATTTAGTAGGAGGAAGGACTGGCAATTTGTTAGAAAATGCTCATTTTCACTCTACTCACTTAAACGGCAGTGTCTTTTCTCAAAGGTATAGAGAAAAAAATAATTGAAGTCAGAAGGACAAAGGTGACCTAGCTTTGGCCACGCCAAAGACCATCAAACCAGAGCTCTGGAGCAGAGGAAACACAGTGATTTTCTTGCCTCCCTGATGGTTATCAGCCCTGTTTTCAGGGGCTGCGTATGCTAAGCATGCACTACCTACACACACAGCATTTCCATCCTACTTCTCTAATTGGTCTAATCATGCATTTCATTATTAAGGTAATTTCTAATGTCACACATTGCATTAGCCAAGTCCTCCAATTTATTTTCTTCCCCACTTTTACTCGGCTAATAAAGGAGAGGAAGGAAGAAGAGGAAAGAAACTCAGGTGTCTAACACTGTTAAAACTTAACCAAGCTCTGCCCAGGCTTTTGAAGTTCACCCTTCCCAGAATTAGGGCAACTTTATTTCATTTTTTACTGCTGCTGCAGACTAGAAACAGTTTCTCTAGAGGTGGGTTTGTAGGGCATTGGAGCACTGTTTTCCAGCTGAAGGGCTGTAGATGGGTGGCTGGGAAATGCCTCCATCCTTAGCAGCTCCCTGCAGCCCTGCCAGCCGCAGTCCCTGCCTTTCAGGGCCCATGGCAGATGGGTGAGTGACTCAGTTGTCACTCAGCATCAAGGAAGGCGATCCTAAGCCACGGGGCTGATAAGTTCCAGCTTGTAAACCCACTATAAATACCTCCCTCGCCCTTCCTCTCCTCGCCAACTCCACAGCTTACTTTGTTGTAAATGGATTTGCCTATTTCTTTGCTGTCAACTACTAGTAGTCTGCTTCTAGCAGGACCTTAAATGAGCAGAGGACATTGTCCTGTTGGCTCAGTTCAATTAATCATTTCAACTAATGGCTGCTTAATTTAGTTGGCAACACATCAGCAACTACGCTGCTACTCCAGCCAAATCCTAGGGCACAGAATCGAGGCAGGGTGTGGGGGGAAAGGTGGGGGGCTGTGAGCAGATCTGCCCCACTCTGGAATTGCCCCTGAAGCCCTTCCACACCCTCAGGTAAACGCCTCAGGTAACGCAGGGACACGCTGTAAAGGCAGGAGCAGGTATTGCCATGATTGTCTCTTGGCACATGAGCATCACATAAGCCCTGGCAGCCACCTGGAAACCTGGAAAGGGACACAGAAGAGCTTGGCATTAGTGTGTTGCCCTCATGTTTTGGTTGTCTTCACTATGTACTTCAGTTTGGAAACTGTTAGGATGCATGTTGTAGGGAGATCAAAAAGATCCTTTTGGTTGGGTGGAAGGGGTTAAACTGAAGTTTAAAAAGAAAAACTTTTGAGGGGTTGTTTCCTAAAGAAATTCAGAAAGATGAAATTAAGATGGTTTAGTCTCAGAGCTTTTCTCTAAAGAGGAGCAGAGGCAGAGCAGCAGAAGAGGACAAGACCAGCACTTGTGAGCTCCCAGCCCAAATCCCTGCAGCAGCCCAGCAGCTCTCTGTGTGGCTGGGGTAACCCTGCTTTACCCTGAGCTTTTGGTGTGGTGCTGACAGCCAGGCACGAAAGAAAGTTGAAAAACAGCAATGTGCTCTCTTGTAATCTTGCTGTCTCGCTTGGGACACTTCACTCGAAGCGATAAGACCAGATCAGTGGTGATGGCATTCAGAACTGAGAGCAAACACCCACTGTCTGCCTTCCAGTACCTTCCTGGGACTGGCTGCTCAGTTTCCTAATGCCTTAAAGACCTCAGACTCATTTAAAGACACTATTTCAAGAAACTCAATGCTAAACATGTTTTTGCCATCAGTAGGAGCCTGCCTGACACCTCACAGCAGAGAGTAAAAGGGTTTGCCCATTCACACTGACCACAGCACTCACTGAATAGCAACTTAGTTAATTTGATGAAAAAAGCTCCCAGTTTTCAACTAAAGCTAGAACTTTAATTTATTTAATAAGCAGCTGTTTTGGAAAATACAGGTGTCTCCAGAGTGTCAAGGATGATCCTGCAGTGCCACTCAGGCCGCCTCCCTCCTCCATGGCCTTTGGTGCAAAAATCTTCCCAAATGCTAAATGTTGCCTAAACACAGATAAATTTAGGAAGTCTGATTGACTGCTCTTTGCCACGGCATGACTGACAGCTTGCAGAAACTAGGGAGAGAATTAATGTGTTTAACAGTGCCACAATAATCACAATATATTTACATTTTTCTGACACATTAGTCAAACATTTATCACTTCTTAAAATGCAGCTATGATACTTTGTCTAAACTGTCATGAGTCACAATGTAATTACATGGTAATCATATGGCAATTAATTTATATGATATTCATTTGAAACAGAGAAGAATTAGGCTTGTGATAGCGTGCAAAATTAACAGGCACACCAGACAAGGAATGAAAATCACGCCACTGGAAAAAAAAAAAAGTAGGAAAATAAATCTTAAAATCTATGTTTAAACAAATTGCTCCAAGCTTTAGAGAAAAGCTCTGAGACTAAACCATCTTAATTTCATCTTTCTGAATTTCTTTAGGAAACAACCCCTCAAAAGTTTTTATTTTTAAACTTCAGTTTAACCCCTTCCACCCAACCAAAAGGATCTTTTTGATCTCCCTACAACATGCATCCTAACAGCTTCCAAACTGGAGTACATAGTGAAGACAACCAAAACATGAGGGCAACACACTAATGCCAAGCTCTTCTGTGTCCCTTTCCAGGTTTCCAGGTGGCTGCCAGGGCTTACATGATGCTCATGTGCCAAGAGACAATCATGGCAATACCAAGCTCTCCTTCCTTCAGAGGTTTCCAGCCCTGCAATCTCTTTCTCTACTCTGTTAGATACTGCAGGTCAAAACTCAGGCACCGAGCTCTGGTCACCAAGCTGAACCCTCTGGTGATGGGAAACTCCCAGAGGGTCAAGGTCCAAGGGAGGCAAAGATGGTTCAGCCACAAGTATAATATTCCCCCTGTCCAAAATCTAGAAGCAGGATGACTAGGTAAAAAAGACACAAGCAAAAAAAACAAGGGCTACCCTCCAAAGACAAAGTTCAGAACTTACGAAAGGCCTTGAACAGCAACATTTTAACAGCAACAGAGAGTAAATAGTAAAAAAAGAAAAATATTTCACAGTGAAGAAAATTAAGATGCTGTATGTGGTAAATTATTCCATTTACAGCTTCCTTTTAAAAAGTCATACTAATTAATGACTTCAGCTAATCTCATTCTTATTCACAAGACAGCCTGTATTTATTTTGCAAAGAAAATGTTTAAATGGAATAGCCTATTGAGAACTTCCTAACTCATCTTCAGCAGTTGTCTTGGGAAACAGCACTGTAGTCATATTTAATACATGCACTGTGTACAGCAACTTTGATGAAAAGGCGAATGAAATTATACAATTATTGCATTAATTATACATTATACACTTTTGCTCAGTGGCCCTTAGTGCTTTTCAGAATAGCTGGGTCACCTGGAGGAAAATCGCACTGCAAGGCTTTTTTATTAACACTCCAAGCAGCTGGAAGAACAAAACCACATTTAGTTGAAAATAAGCCCCATGGAGTAGATGAGGTGGGGTACAGGGGTCATGCAGCATCCTATTCCAAACAATCCCCTTATCCTGCTTTGGTCTTGGAAAATACTCAGGCATTCTAGCTCCTCACCTTGGGATGCTCTTGAAACACATTTGGAACCACTGGGGTTTGTCCAGCAGTTTAAGTCAACCTGACACAGTGCTGTCGTAATTCCCCCACACCCCTTATCCTCACCTGCTCTCGTCCATCCACAGCTCCTGGCCAGGAGCTCCCAAGCCCTAGGAAATGGGAAACATCATTTTGGTGCCCCCCTTGACTAGGGAGCTCCCTGTGCACCTGAGGTAACATCACCCTGCAGGAACATGTCCTCTCCCTGTCAGGAGGGTCAGGAAGCAGCAAATCCCAAACTACAGAACCCGTGTGCTGACACGGAGTCTGAGACTGTAGGCATAGCCACCACGGCAGATGTGGTGGCAGGAACAGCACTGTTCTCACTCCTCTGAGCCCCCAAGCCTGGCAGCCAGCCAGGCCACCCGCTGCTGGTCTCATCCTGGCAAAATCACGAGTCAGTCTGAATAAAAAAACCAAACCTGTTTCTGAGGAAAGACCAGAGGAACAGTGGCTGGCATTGCTCTGAGAAGCTCCAGCCACGACCAGAAGATAGGGGAGGTGACACCAGATGTGGGAGGGGACACTCACAAAGATGCAGGGGAACATGTGCAAAAGGGTTAAGCTGGGGGGTCACAGCTGCTTGGGGCCTTTCATATGCGTTGATTTATAACTTCTTGGTGTCTCAGTTGTGAAATGGGGCCCAAAACTACTCTGTCCATCCGACAGCACAGAGCAAAGCTCATCTCACTCAGGACAGAGATGACAAATGACACTTGACAGCATCCCATCACTTCTTATATATCACAACTTCACTGCCATGCTGCAGGGCCACTCTCAGGCTCCTCCCCTGAAGTATGGGGAAGAAAGCAGTTATTTCAAGCTCCCGATCCCATTTACTGGTGGCCTTTCTGTTTGTGTAGTGTAAATACACCAAGGCTTAGGCAAATAATGAAAAAATAATAATGACCTAATTAATTCTCTGATTGATTTGATAAATGCTCTCCAAACAGAGAGGAAAATGGAATCATAAATAATGTACTCTTCCGTTGATGGAAACAGTTTCGAACGAACTTGCACATGGCTCAGTGTTTGCTGAGACAGCTCCAGTCCATCCACAGCTACTGTGTCTGCCAGGAGCTGCCAGCCTGAGTTCTCATGTGCTGCTGCTCCATCTGATGGTTTAGGAGCAAGGTGGAGGGTGCACAAAGCAGCTGAGGCAAAGAGCTGTCCTGGTCCAGAGACACAAGGCAGCCTCTCCTTTTACCCTCCCTGAGTATGGCATGTACACGTTAAGCTGCACCAAGTCTGGGGGCAGAGAAAGGCTTCAAGTGGTTTGGCCTTTTCTACAACCCAAAGTCCCACCTGGCTCAAGCTCCAAGACAACAGGGAGGTGCTGTGCCTAGGCAGGAGCTGGTACCCCTGCACAGCACCTCCTACCTGACAGGCTCCCCAGTACCCAAAGCCTTCTCCAGGCTCTGCAGCAGATCCATCCTCCTCTCCTTGGCACGTGCCTGAGGCAGCCGAGCTCACAGGAGAGGCTTCAGCTGAACTTGGTGTTTGTTTGTGAGTGCCCTCCCTGCCTGTGGAGCTAACACACGCAGGTCTCACAGCACACCTCTTTGAGGTGCATAGAGAGCAGGCTGGGCAGAGAGTCAGCAAATAAATTATTTATCATATTATTGAGCGGGTTTAGCAGATCAATATGAAGAAACCCCCAAATGCACTGAAATGCTTAGCAAGGCAGAATCTTTGCATCCACCAGGATCAGTCTTTGCAAGGACTGGATTCTTCTCTGGATTCTTCTGGAGAAGGATTCCCAATGCATATATGTATGTTTGTAGTCAAACCCTAACCCCACTGCCCAGGGCGTCACCAGCCTGTGGACCACAAGACAAGCATTTCCAAGATTTACCAGAACTATCTTGCTCCTGCTTTATAGGCTCAAATCAGTTTTCACAGATGACTCTTGATGGAAAACGCCTTAGTGGATTATAAATTCTGCCATCTCTTCTATGCCTGCTCCAGGCTCACATTAAAAATGGCAAAAACAACTAGTTGTACATATATAAATTACACTTCTATGGATAAAGCTGGTCAGTGTGGGAGATCAGGTCCAGCTCAATTACTGCTTCCACGACAGTAATGGGAAAAATACTCCACATGATCTATTGAAAATCCAACAGAAAAGGCTGCAGCAGGGACTCAGCAGTTCCTGGGCTAATTGTAACTAATTAAACAATGTAACAGCACCATTTACAATAATTTCAATGAAGTTCAATGATACACACATTCACAAATTTTATTACGACCTCTGTGATCGTCATTTCGTTTCATTCATTACATTTCTTATAGTGGCAAGAACTCTTTTCACTACCACAAAATCTGACCTGCGTTTTTACAAATAACTTGTTTCCATAAATTTTAACCCAGCAAAGAGAAGGCAGATTTGATAAAATGCCATGGAAAAATCCATCCTTATTAGTTTGGAGAAAGTTTTCAAAGAATAAACATATCAGCATGGGGGCGGGAAAAAATCAATTTTTGGTTGACCAAAGCAATGTGCATATTAATCTTGAGTGTGGCAAATAGCTCTGCCTGGGAAGGGGAAGGAAAAACACACTTGAAAAATCAAGGTGCTTATTGCTTTGTAGTTTATTAGAACACATTATTTAAAACAAATTAAGAACCTGGACACGAACAAAAAAAAAAATTCAATTGTTGCAAAGAACCACTTTGCTGGACTTTCAGTACGATGAGTTAAATAAAAGGATTCCTCACTTGGGGCAACCCCAATTGACTTTTCTAATTCTTTCCCAGTCCAGCTGAAGCATCAAATACTCCTACAGGTCTGGCTTTTACGGAAGTTTGCTTCTCTTGGTAACAAATCCTCCTTTCCCACCTCCCTCACCCAGGTGCTGCAATCTACTATTAGGTTTCTCATGAAACATCACCCATTACAGTTTTTCTCCCCATTGCAAAAGCTTTATCATTGGCAGCAGGACAATACTCATGAAACACCCTTTCAATGCCACCAGAACAGCACCCACACCCCAAGCTCCACTCCAGATGACCAAGACGAAATCCCACCACTGAGATGCCAAGAAGCCACGGGCAGTAGTGCTTGTGCTCATCTGCCAGATTTTTTTTTCCCTGAGGTTCTGGGCTGGGCATCACCTCATTCTGGCCTCAGTGATAACTTTCAGCAAACATCTCTGACAGGGGACAGTCCCGTGAGGCTCTGTGCGTATAAACAGTACATATTTCAAGCTAAAATGGAATAATCCATTTAATTTGTACCAGGGGAATGGGATTCCCCATTCACTGCAATACCTGGCTGCTGTACAGTGCTTGTATTTCAACTGTCTGCCTGCAATTTGCCATTGCTCCAGAGGGGTAGTTTTAGAGATTTCCTGTGGAAGACTTGGAAAATAAAAAAATAACAAGGCGAAAAACCCTGAATGAAAACACAAGGAATTGATGTAGGAATCTTAGGGGCAAGGATGATTATGCAACCAGCCTACATTTCTGGGATGAAACTCTGTCAGCACTGAGAAGAGAAGAAGCAGAGGTCTTAGGATGAAACAACCACGTGCTTGTCTTAGGTTAAAAATGTAAGATGTGCCCCAAGTATGTATTCTATCACCATCTTCATGAGGTGTTGGAACCAGGTGGGGCAGTGTTTCCCTTATCTTCTGCTAATGGCCCATCAACGCCTTGCCTCATGACTCATAGACTCTCTCCAGAAGCTGTCTCTGTTTAATGGGCCATCAAGGACCCATTCCATGACTCATAGAATGATATCAGCCCATTGTGAGATGCTCCACCCAGGGGGAGGAGCCAAGCATTCCCACCTGCATATAATCCTGGGTTTGGGACAGCAGAGTCAGCTTTTTCCCCCACTGGATTCACAGAGGACAAGAGCTACCAGACCTTTCTACAAGACCACTGCTTTGACAAGACCATTTCATCTGGACTGTTACTACCACCCTAACTAACAGGGTGTCAGGTTGTATTCCGACTCTGTCAGTGGTATTTTATACTATTGAATTTATTTTATTTTACTTTATTTTACTGCTTTTCTTTTGCTCTTATTAAATTGTACTTCTGACTTGGAGTCTGTCACTGGTTTTGCTTTCAAACCAGCACAGTGCTGAAGGTGAATGGGTGGTGGGAGTGAAAGAACAAGCTGAGGACACCTGGACACCAGCACAGACAGGAATATCGTCAGATATGAGGTTTGCTGGGATCCCTGGGGGAAGCGTCTGCTTGGCCATCATTGCACACAAACCATGGAGTGATCCAGCAAATGCTCTTTGACAGAGGGCAAACAGGTTTCACACTGACAGCCCCAGTGTAAAGGGTTGTGGTTTGCCCCTCCTTCAGCTTAGGGAAGCAGTACGCATGTCCCTGTGTTCCTCCTACCAGCCTCATTCCACAGCCTGCCTGGTTTATTGCCTCTCTTGGAAGAAGGCAAACCTCTGGGGAAGCAATATCAGGAACAAATTGCAATCAGTCTTCATAAAAAATAACAACAATAAAGGGAAAAAAGTGTGGCTGCCCACAACAGCTGGCAGCTCTGCTTCCCATGGTTACCTCCGTCGGACGCTCTTCCACGCGCTCTCCTGATCTTCTGGCAAAGCAAGCCAGAAAAATGAGGAGACACGGAAGAGGAGGAAGGAGAACCTCAGAAACAATAACAGGCTACGAATCGGAAATTTGAACAACAGCCTTTCTTTTTTTTCCCCTCTTGGTAATATTGTTCCAAGCAGCATGGGCTTGTAAAAGTCTAATCACTTCCCATCTGGCTCATCGATCACACGAGGGAACCGGTTCCTCGCACAACAGAGTGAGCCTCAAATTGGCTCCCACCAATAATAAAAGATAGTGGAGAAGGACAATCCCTTCAGAGGATTGTTTAATAAATCACGTTTAGACAGGGAACACAAGAGAAATGGGAAAGTCTTAGAATACCAGGGCCATTCAGTCCCACACGGCTTACATTATTGATACTCACTTGCAACGACCAATACTCCTTAGTGAATTTCCATATTTTGATTCTTGTTATTCAACATCATCCAAAATTAAACATGAAACTTTAAATATTTAAAACCAGGCCAAGGTAGTAATTGGAGCTGATGGAAATTGCATGCTGGCACTATTCCTGCTGCGTGTGCTTGCCTGGCTGCAAAAATGCCAGAGACACACTGTTGCTTCTCCTCTATTTTCAGCAGTCGCTGACATTTTATTGTAATTTATTCTCATTTTATCCTCTCCTTCTTAAAAATAACAACAACAGTACTGTCCTAATAATAAACCAACAGCTCTGACATCCAAAAGACCTTTTGGCAGAGGACTGTTTCTGCCAGTAAAGGGTGCCCAAGCTCGGCACACACAGAGGTGTTGTGGAGCACATCCCGTCTTTTAGTCATATATTTTCCTTTCAGTAGCCTTTCCTTCCCAGTGCAGGGGCACAACTGTCAGCCACCAGCAAGATCCCATTCCAGCCTGTATGTGGTGCATTTTTTGATGGCCTCCTCCTCCGCTTTTATCTGTCAGAAGCACTAAAGACTCCCACCAGCCATAAAGTGTTTCTGACATTCATGGCTTTTAGATCCTGGGTTTCAAAGAACTGCTGAAGGTTATGTTGATTAAGCCCAAAGACATATTTCTAGAAAGCTGTAGCTTAAATAAAAAAGGTGTTTTGCTGTCACAGCCATCAGCCAAAACTGTTGCTAAACCAGAGCATATGGGAGACGAAAGCCATCGGAGAAACATGTGATGTTCCAGGCTGCTAAGACTTGTTCTCTCCAGCAGAGATCAGAGGCAGTGGGAAAGCACAGGAAGCATTTAGCTCAATTAAAAAATAAACAAATATATATATTAAAAAAAAGCTTTGCACTGAGTCAGATGATGGCTGATTACCTGCCAGTTAAGCAAGGGGTAAGAAAAATCATTGCCTCTGAAGAGTGCTATCAGACAAGAGTCCTTTTTGTTTTGTGAGAGCCCCAGAGGGGCACTCCGAGATGCCTCTGGAGGATGGAGCTGGAGATGTTTATTTAAGGAAACAAGAGAAACCTTTACTGGGAGCTTTCCTGAAGCCAAGATGAAGGCCGGCTCCTTTTGCTTCTGAGAAGTCCCTGCTAACCACACAATGGGATACATGCTTCTGGCAAATTAACATCGAGTGGATGCTGTCTGCAGCAGATCTGATAAACATTTGCATCCACTATGAATTCATGCCATGATAGAGCATTAAAATTTCATGGGAGAAAAGGAAAAATTGAAAATTGCTTAAGGAGCTGTTGGGTTTAGGCTTCTCAGAGTTGCAGGGATAGTTCAGCCAGCAGACACTGTAAAACTACCAGTTGCTTCACCTAGACAAATTTCACATATCCTTATTAGATGGATAAAGGATATGTAATTTCCTTCCAGAAGGAACAACCCAACACTTTGGGTACAGCAGGGGCTTTAACCAACAACTGAAACTTTAAAAGAAAAACCATGACGAGGCCTCACAATCTGAAGGCACATTTGGAGAAAGGTGACCTTTTACGGGAGGAGCTGAGGTGCAGAAACCCAACCAAAATGATTTCTTTTTAAACTGAAATCTCAGGGAGTAGGTGAACTCTATTCAAAGTCATTTAAATAAATAGGGTTTTTATAACTCCTGGCCGCAGGCTTGGCTGGCTCCAACGGGTTTGTGCACGTGTGTGCAGATTACCTTATTGAAAATGCTTCCCTTTCAGCGCTGATATTTTCAAATTCATCTTGTTAGATCGAGCTGAGGACACCAGCACAGGGAATACTGAATGCTCTGAGGTCCCTTGGGAGCCAGCTGCTCCACACCTCCCAACACAGAGCTGTATGTAACGCTGCTTACAGTGCCCCCCTCTCCCACCGCCCTGCCTGCAGAGGCAGAAAGCTTCCAAATGATACCTGAAAAATCCTCTTTTTCAGGAAACAGAGATAGGGTGGGTAGTTCACTCCCCCCCCAGTGGCACAGACTGGGGAACTTTCCAGTGATAACCACCATGTGACACCTGCATCTCTGTGATGCACCAGGGGAAAAGCACGCTGATTAATCACCTCTTCTATTAAATAAACACTACACCTTTTGGTCAAACACCAGGATCACAAAGCTAATGCAAAGGCAGTATTTTAGCATTTTACCAGCATTTGCTTGGTGAATACTTGCAGCTTGCTCTATCGAGCCACCAGAACAAGCTGAATCGATCCCCAAGCAGGGGATGGAAGGGCTGCTGTGAGGGATGCCAACATATCCATGATGGCATAGATTTATGTGTGCTGGACCTACTCTGCCCAAGGAAATGTTGGCTTGCCTACTAGGAATACCTCTAGCTGTGCCATTATTTTGGGGAATTTGCTGTTTCTTAGCATAGCCCAGGCGTGTGCCAGCCAAGCACGCTCCACATTGATTTGCAAGGTGAGGGGTCTTCACTGCAAATGAAGCAAAAGTTCTCAGTTTGACTGAGAAACTTTTGCTTAAAAAGCCAATAACATCAGGTAAAAGTCTACGTGAAAACACTTGCTTTGCAAAGATTGATCTCCTTGCACACAATACGCAGTGCTTCCCAACAGGCTCTGAGCAGATGTATTTGACTATGCATTTGATCACTTTGAGTGATTAGGGTGTCCCCCAACCAGGGACACTTACAGGAAGTGCAAGAAATAAATGCCCTTTTAAGCACAGTTTATTCTTATATATGCATTGTTCTGCTAAAATAACTCCCAATGAAATGAGCACAACTGGCTCCAGGAATGAATGAATGCTCACTCCCTGGTGATGGGTATTTATGTGCAGGGACAGAGGGTCTGTAATACAAGATCTATCCTTAACGCCTGAACCCATTTTATCTTCATTTCACGCGATACAAGTGAACTGAGTGTTGTTTTGGGACATAATTGTTCTGTAGCTGAAACAAATCAGCTCTGCAGCTCCGTGAGGAGATGAAATAGTGGATAATCTGTAGTCTAAAACCAGCTGTTCTGCTGAGATCAAATTATTGCTTTGGCACTGGAATGATGAGCTGACACGGGAGCGTGTTCCAGCACCTGCCATCATTACTGGGCACCGCTGCCGTGACTTCCAGCCACGCTGCTGCTAGGCACCAGAGATAATTGACAGCACAGCAGGGTCAGCTCCCACTTCCTAAACTGATGGACCTCACCTGGCCTCAATTCCCAATGTCAGCATTTTCAGGGAAAAAAAACACTAGGCAGAGGAGGTGGGCAAGGAGAACACCCAGCACTAGCAGCAGCAAAATGCTGTAGGTCGAGGCTGAGCAGCTGTCTCCACCCTCAGTGGTGGTTATAACACAGCACAAATGCCTGCTGAGATTTTCACCCCATTTCTCTCTGCCTGCATATCTCTAATGCTTATTTGGACTGAAGGTCCTGCAGTGTCCCTCCACAGGGATCCAGGCAATGCATTTCCCTGTATTAGGCAAGGTATCACATGCTCATGAGAACGTCACATGAATGGGACAGAAATGCAGGGAGGTCACAGGTTTGCAGTTGCCTTTTCTTTTTCCCTCATCATCTTCTGTGCTTCCCTGATATTCAGAATGGACTGTATTTTCTTACGCCTTCACTCTGCATCATAGTTTTAAGGGTGAACTGTCGTTATTATTCCTGGGGTACGTATTACATGTTTTTGATTTACAGAATTTAAGCCAACCCTGTTGCACACCTCAAGCTCCCCTGTCTGGAGACAGCAATATACAGATACTTCCACCATTGTTATCGTGAATTAGACACCAAATTTTAATATTGTACAGCTTTTTTGCTGGCACTTTAGGATCTGAGTCAATCCCAAAACATCAGAATCAGAAATAAGTGAACATCCCAAAACATAAGAAACGAATAAGTGGTGACATCAGGGTCTGGCCACACCTCAAGCTCTTGGACCACTTGGCTACCAATCTCTCTTTTACCATATTCAAACTGAACTGCATTTACTTTGAGGGTTTCAGCTACACATTGTGCTTATGAAGGCTGTTTTCTTAAAGCATGAGCATAAACTCTCTCACAAAATGTTTTTTTTTTTGCTATTACCAATCTCCAGTGAGCAACATTAAGCTATCAGTATTATTTTCCTACACAAAACAGCACAGGTTTGTCAAAAATCAGTGTGATATTTCTGCCTCGCCTTTTGACATTTTCAGGTTTATTATGTTCAGACGTTACCTCAAAGCACTTCATTCTTTCTCTCTGGAAGGACTAATGACCACCAAAGGGGGAAAAGAAGCACTGCATGCCATTCAGTACAGCATACAGACTCTATTACCCTTTGAGTTAACTTCAAACATTGAGTACCAGTGGATGAGACCGGTTGTGCTTGCCCTGTGGAAGTACTGCCTTGAACTAGGGCTAGACCCTTTTTAACCAAACCTTTCCCATTCCACCTTTCCATGATGATGTATAACCCCGGGCACATCTCCCCTGAGAAGTCAGTGGTGCCTGGTTTCATACCCTGCAGGACTCAGCACTCAGAACTGGCTCACGTGTGGTTAACAGAGATATTCCTGCTTGTTCGGTTGGACAAACCCATCCTCAATCCCCAAGTCCCACAAAGACACATCTTCTATCACACCCTGGCCAGCTCCAGTCCCCCAGCCCCTCAGACCAGCCCCACACAATGAAGCAGCTTTCACTAGCACACATCCATGGGAACACTCCCCTGACATGTTTTTGAGGAGGATGCTCAGGAAGGCCAACTTCTCCCCCTGCCCCAGCCTTCCTGGGCACCCAGGCAGGATCTGCACGACTCTGGGGCTGTAATTCATAATTAGTGGCCAGGTTTGGTGATACAATTCTGCCTGAGGCCAGCCTGTTATGAGCCCCATGAAGGTGTATCAAGCTCTGAGGGTTAACCAGCAACTTCCCAGAAATGGCTTAAGAATAATTAGTGAGACAGCCGATGGGGTGTGCTTTCTAAAAGTAAAAAGGTTTTAATAAAAGAGAAAATAACAAATGATGCAAGACAAAAGAATAAAAGGCATGAACAAGGAAGGCCCTTGCACCTGCTGAAACACCCCAAAAAGCGCAGAGAGACTCCCTGCTCGCTCTTAAGTATTCAAAGATCAAGGAGGGGTTTTTGGCAAGCTGCCCAACAGAAAGAGCTACAGGTCTTGAGGTACATGTCAAATATCCAACAGGTGCCTTTGTGCTGCCACTGAGCCAATTAAGGTGGGAGAAGCACAGAAGTTTCTGGTTCTTCATGAATGTCCAGGGGTGAAACTCAAACCCTTTTCCTAATATGGAAACATCACCTTGGGTGTGAGGGTGCACTGCAACAGTTTGGGGTGGGAGCATTGCTGCTGAATTCTGCAATCTGCACATTTGTGCTGACACTTCTGAACCATGAAAGCCCTGCGGCTGGCATCTACAGAGGAAACCTTTAAAATTGATCCAGTTTAGTACAAAAACAGTTGGCTAAGCCTCAATCCATCCCTCTGCTCCTCCACCCCTTGACACGGCTTACAGCAAAAGACTTTGCTTTTCTTTTCATATGGATTTTAACAGTAATTCAAGCCCATTGATCCAGGACTCTGAGTCGGTGTATTACAATGCAAGATTATTCAGCTCTCTCACAGTTGGTTTGTCTAATTTCATTTTATTCCATAGCAAAATGGGATTGGAGGGAGGGAAGGTTAGAGGAAAAAATTGGCAACGTATTGCCTAAATGCTCAGGAAAACAGAAGAATGTTACTCAAAGGAAAGTGTAACACATTTCCACTTGGCACAGGCTGCCATACCTCATTACATACGTAGCTAGATCCCTCTCCATACCTCATCTCTGCTCCCAACTTCCAGCTCTATTCCACTGAAGGATTTGAGAGGGTGGGTGGACAAAGAGGAGAATAAATAAGCCTTAATGACATCTGAGCAAAGCTTGTCAGTGAAGAGAGTGAAATGGTAGTGTTTACACCATCTTCTAGCTGGGGTTAAGACTTCAAATCTCATTACACTCACCATTTACACTACATAACCTTTCTTTCTATGCTTGAAAGAAAACTGCTCATTTGCTTTACAACCTAACAAATCCATTTATAATTTAAAAGCATTTATAACCACAGTAGTTTTGGTTTTTGGTGGTTTTTGTTTTTTTTCCATTGGCTGGTTTAACTTTACTCTGCTGTTTGTTTTTCTTAAGCTTCAGTAATGCTAGCGTTTCCAATCCCATTTCTAGGGGAGAGGTTTAAATTTAAAGAGTAAGATCATTAACAACATAAGGTGGTTGAAAGAGGGGGTATAATTGGTTTCACTGACCAAGAGGGAAGATCAACTTCGAAGAGAGACAACACCTAATTAAGAAGGTTTGCACTGTTTTGCTTTTAATAATGTCCTCTTCTCCACTAACTAACATTTTTATAGTAGTTATCCCAGCAGCTTCTGTGGTCTGGCTTGGCCACGTGTATTTTGCAGATACCCAGAGCCCTTCATGGATGGACAGAAGGAAGACTCTGACGAGGCACTAAACAATGGGAAAAGAAATACATCCATAGTCTTTATTTAATTAAAAAAAAAATAGAGCCACAAATCCAAACAGTTATTTTTCTTCATGTTAAACATTTGACTCCTGGTCTCTATTCTCATCCTCAACACGTGACTCCAGCAGAACTGCTGCCAGCCTGCACCCATACCTCTGCAAAACTGGGAAACACTCCACCTGGAGCAGTCATCCTTATACCCTGGGCATATTTTTGGTCCTGAAGCCTCTCACACCTCATAATTTCCCAGCAAGGTGGTGGGAGTACATGGAATGGCACACTGTCAGGAGCAGGAGCACTCCCATGCTGTGACTCCCACACCCACCTGGACACCGTTGCCGGACCCAAAAGCTGCCAGAGGGGCCTGTGGGGTTCCACAGGACCAGTGAGAAGGACAGACTGCCACCTCACATCACAGGGAGGACTGGTGCAGCCCCCAGGCATGGGGGAGCTACCCTACCTCACCTCCCCAGTGCTCTGCCGAACCAGGGGCAGCTTCACTGCAACCACAGAAATGGGATAGAGAGCAAAAAGGTTATTGCTGCTCTCAAGCATGTGTGGGGGTCTGGGCTGCTCTGAATAATTTAAGTCAGGCTCCTTTGATCTCTCTCCTGATCTAGAGTGGCTACCACTGCCTTGCACATGAATCAGTCAGGCTTCCCAGGCAGCCAGGGATGGGGTGCCTGCTGTACAATAGGAGCTGAATGGGAAATGCTGAAAGACAATTTAAAGAGACTCCTTAATCAACCTGGACTTCAAACCTTGACCTCTCCTCCCTACACATGATACAGCTGAAGGATGCTCCCTGATATCAAAGGAGACACAGGGAAAAAAAGGCTGTGGGAGAGCTGGAAAAGCTCTTAGCCACTGCCAACCCAGAGAAGGGGCGAAGCAAGCCTCATGGTGGGATCCACCCCAAGAGCTCTGGCAGGGGAGCCTCTGAACTCCCCCTTCATGGCGGGATGCACAGCAAATGGCAGACTGATACCACCCACTCATCACTGCATGAGAATGATGGCATGAGTTTTATACAGCAAATCAACCACGGGGACATGGGGATGTGGCTGCCACTGCCCCAGGGGCTTTGGCAGCACTCACAAGGGCAGCCCTGCAGCAGGTAGGATGTGAGGAGCAGCCCAGCGCCATCCCTGTTAGACTCAGGCTAGCCTGGAAATCTGCAGCCATCCTCCATAACATCCTCCCTCCAAAAAAATGCTTCCCAGGGAAGCCTCAGAGCACTCAGCAGGCACAGACACAAATCTTCACACCACAGTCCATGCACATTTTGCAGCACCAAAACAGGAGTCTGCATTCCCACAGCACCCAGCTCTCCTCCTAAACACAGCTGGTAATTTCAAATGTACCTTTCATACCAAGCCACCAAAAAAATTGCTAAATAACATATGCTAAAGAGGATATATTTAGTTACAGTTTGGCAAACTCAGCTTGAGGATTATATTGACCCGGCCTTTTAGGGAGAACAAAGGGGAGGTGTGGGCAGGGTCCCTGGGCTACCAAGTTGCATCCAGCAGCAGCTTAGACCAGAGGGTTTGGCACAAAATGAGCAGCACCTTGTCCTGTGTCTAAAAAATGGGTTGAAACCAAGACAGGCAGTGCTAAAAAGGGGATTTTGAGCATCCAAGGGAGGCACAGGGGCTGCTAAGGCCAGCCTGCAGAGCTGCAGGGACATACCTGAATTACAGACACCTGTAATGGAACTGGGACAGCACAGGAAAGCAGGTGATCTGTCAGTATAACACAAGGGGAATAAGCAACAGAGGCACAAAAAAATAATGTAACACCTCTGAAGACATTTAGGTCAGAAAGTGCTGGCTGCCTTTTCCCTACCAGCTGGGGGGGCTCTGGGAGTGGTGGGGTCAGGGTGGAGCTGGTTGACTCCACGTTAGGGATTATGTGGAGTGTGATACCTGTCAATATAAAGGGATGAGGGCCATGGGAACACCTGTCACCACAACAGTGCCTGGTATTCAGCTACTCACTGTGCCTGCAGCATTGCAGTACCCACTTCCAAGCACAGGACAGGCCTGGAAGACCATGCAAATCTGTGGCATTCCTTTCTTTGCTTTCTAGCCATTCTGGGGAGAGTTTAAACTGCTGTGATTATTTTCAGCTGCTATTTCTACATAAGCAATGGGAAATGGCAGAGGAAGCCACTCTCCTGGAGCAGAGCTGTATCACATATGCTTTCTGCAATTAGCCTTTGCTCCCACTCCACCCTCTGAGTCTGGGATGCAGCTCACTTTAAACTCAGCTCAGGTTCACCCAGCACAGCTGGCAGCTGATCATAGCCGGTGTGAAACATTTTGTCCATGCCAGAAGCATGGTCTGGCATGCAACTGGTCTCCTGTAACCCACCCAGCACAGCAGTTGTGCTCAACAGCAAGTTGGAGGCGTCCTCTTTCCACCTGGATTTGTGGGGCGTGCACAGCTCTGACCATCACACCTCTGCTGTTTATGTTTTGTTTTCTAACAGGTAAGGTCTTGGGAGAGCAATTATGATCACATAAATACACTTAATTTCCATGTCTATAATTATGAGGAGGCCACTTTGCCTCTTCCCTGCCAAAGACAAAACACACACCAGCAAGTGATGCAACGCACTGCATGACAAATGCAACAGGGCAGCCTTGCCCAGCAAACCTCTCCTGGAAATCCCCATTCCGGGGTAGGGCCACCCTGCAATGCTTTCCCAACACTTCTGAGGAAAATCTCCCTCCAGACAGACACAGCTATCCCCACAGTCTGTCTTTCTGGGAACTCCTGACAGGCACAATACTCCAGAGCCCCTTCTGTTGAGCAGGGACCTTACTGAAGCCTGTCAGCTGGGCAGTCAGAGACCATTTTGCTGCAGAAGGGACGCAGAGCTGTGCTGCCAGCCTTCAGGAGCCACACACATCACCCTGCTGCTCCGCCAAGCAATGCCCTCCTGTCTCTGCACACCCCTGCCTGGCACGTCTGGTCAGATGTAGACACTCTCTGTGCCAACATCTCCTCTCAGCTCTGCCACCAGAGCTTTCAAAAGGGTCTGATTAGCCCTGTTCTGCTGTAAAAGACCAAAAAGTGTTTTAAAACCTCCCCCCTTCTGTTTTTTTAACAAGCAGCCATGGGGCCAGGCAGCATGCTTTGCAACACAACTCTTCCCCTGCCTCTGTGGCAGTCTGTTTCACCAAAACTTCCTCCAAAAATTAACCACAACAACTAAAAACATGAAGTCCAAATAGCCAAATCCCACCTGCCACAGAGTCTAAAGGTAAGGAATGGGCTAAGGTGGGGTGTTGCAGCAGTCCTCTTTATTAGAGGGTAGAAATGAGCCCAGGCACAGACTCCTTGTTTAGCACAGCATGAAAAGGGCCCTGGTTCATTCCTCTTTACAGCTCAGCCATCCTGACTCCAACCATTCCCTGACCCTGCCTGCAGCAGCTCCTGCTGTAGGTTTCCCTTGCAGCCTCTGACTGCTGGTTCTTTCCTGCTGAACTCTGACTGCAGGGATCAGTTTGCAGCCTCTGAGTGCAGCTTTTACCCAGCCAGACTGTGACTGCAGGTTCCAACAACAGGCTCTGACTGCACACCCACACTGACCCCACAGCAGGGATTCTCTCTGCCCAGGATCCTCCTGCTTCATGGCTCCCTCCTCCTCAATGTTCTTCCTCCTTCATGACCTTCCCCTCACCACCTCACCCACTCCCTTTTATCACACTTACCTTTCTTGGATACAGCTGTGACCCTTCAGGGGTGAGGCTGTATTGGGTAATTAACACAGCTGTTACTGATCAGGGGCCAGGTCACCTGTATTCCCTCTTCCTCCAGCCGGGCTGGCAGGAGTTCTCACCAAGCATGGTGCCAGGTGTGCTGACACAGGGGAGATGGGGCCCTACAATTAATCTAACATTCACCATGAAACATGCACCCTGTTAAATGTCAGACTACTGCCCTGCAAGTGTGGTTGGAGGTGCTACACAAGCAATGCTGAGGTAAATGAAAAAAAACACAAAACCATAAACCAGTGGTAGATAATTTTTGAAGACTGTTGATTGCGGTTAAAAATGAGTTTCATAATCACTTGGGAGAATTATGGCAGGGAATAGCACAGAACTTTGATCATGTCTTTAAAAATAAATAATCTGAATTGATTAAATAAAATCCAGGCACGAGAAGACAATTTACTGACTGTGAATTGCTAAAAGCCAGGGGATTAGTCAAAGATAACTCTCATTTACCAAATGTGTTTAACAGAAGTACTTGCAAAAGATTGTTATGTGATACACTAATTGTGTATTTTATTCTGAAAATTGAATATGGAGATAGTATTAAGAAATAAGTACAGCCCACAATAGGAACTGTCAGCTCTGCCAAGTGAAACTAAAATAGGTTCCCCCTTCTGTTCTTCAAACAGTTGTTTGCAATATGAACCAGTGAACACTCTGAGCTTTTCTCAAGGTTTTATTTTCTGAAGTCCAAAGCAGGGAAGTAAATCTCAGCTCTCGCCTGGACGAGACTCAAGACACGCATAAGCTCTAGCAGCTTATCTGGTTTCATGGAGCAAATCCTAGTGCAAAAGCCTGGCCTGTGGAATTAGGTGAAGCTGGTGGGTTGGGAAGCCCTGCGAGATGGGGCCCCACCCTTACCACTATCACTGCTGGCTGGCTGGGTGAGCCTGGACACTCCACAGGGACAAGGGACTCCCAGGGACTGCTTTCCACCCAATTATTTGTCCTGCTGGGCTCAATCTCACTCTTGGCAGCACCTATGTGCCAGTGGATAGCCTGCCTTGGCTGTGACAGGGAGGTGGGACTGCAGCAGCCACGGGCTGCATTAACCTCAGCCTCATTTCATTGCCAAAGCTGGCAGAGGGAGGACTTCAAAAACGGAATAACCCCTTGTACCTTTTCTGTGAGTAGGCTGAGCCTCAGAAGAAGGACAAAGCAAGCCATCTATCAGCCCACAGACGTCAGAAATATCTTTCCTTACCCAACACTCAGGCTTAGACACAATTTTTTCCTGCTACTACGTGCTCCTTTCCTCTGCCACAACTCCATTGTGGCCACAGCACAGGGAAGCACCAAGCAGCAGGAACAGAGCTGGCAGAGCTGCAGGGCAGCACATGCAGAGCACAAGTTCATATTGCAGTTGCTCACAGGAAAGCAATACCAAGACTATAACACAATCAGGAACCAAAATAAAATAGATGAAAGTAACACAGATGATATGTACTCTTGCTCTGCTCACATGTAAGAGCAGCAGGAAAAGAAACAGCTGGCATGTGCAATCCCTTCTTACAGAAATCAAGCTCCTCATGAACTGCAGGCCTGGAAGTTTAAGTGGCTGAGCACTTCATTCAAGTGACAGACAGCCCCTTTTAGTCTTCATCAGCAGAGAGCTAACTCATAGACATAAAGCAAATCTACTTAGGGAATAAATGTCTAAATAAATATGAGAGATGGGATGCTGATCTTTTAATGTTCCTCTGCAGGGTAAATAAAATTATGGGGTTTTTTCACTTCAATTCATTTATGCTATTTGTTTATTACTGCATGATGAAAAGGCTCAGCATGCCTACAGCTTACCAGCTCTTCCCTCTGTCCTGGAGCAAGAAGTTGCCCCAGCTAAGCTGAGCACTACAGAGAGGGCAGGTGGGCACACAGAGCCATGGTCACCATCAGCAGGGGACACAGCTAACCCAGGGTTGCACCAGCACATGCCTGAAGCGTTTTTGGTGGAGCAAGAGGGCAATTACTGCAACAGAGACTGAAACACTGGAGCAGGCTGAAGGATCGTGATGTTGCACGGCAAGTTCACCCTGTTTAAGTCTGAGAGAGACAAACAGCCTTTCTCTTAGTTATGTCCCATCTGCCACCTTCATTTGGCCATTAAAACCATTTTTAATATGATAAAAAGAGTAATACTGCCTGACTAATGAATGTCGAATTATCGGCGTAAATGTGCCAACATTTATTTATTTATTTGCCTCACCGAGAACATGTTCTCTTCTGTTTGGATTTCTACTTTAATGACTACAATTTATCATACTAACTAGGGCTTCCAGTTTGCTGAGTTTTGTTTCGAGTTCTTCTTTTTTGCTGAGACATCTGTGAGAGAGCAGATGCAGGTAAAAGAAGTAATAAAACTAATAAAAAAGCAATAGTAGCTGTCACCAAAAAAGCACAGTTGACCAAACCACCTTCATTTACTCAACAGGGCCTTTCCTTCTTGTTCTCATTTGATGATTTTACTGCCTTCTTTCCACCAATATTTTACGCTGCTTATGGCAGCCCTCTGCGAGGAACGCTAATGCCTAATTTCCAAGGAATTTGCTTTCCCCACCTCCCAGCAGGCAGCATGAGGAGGAAGGAAAGCCGAAGCGGAAGGACTGTCTGCGATGAATTCGAGCCATGCACCACGGCCCAGGCAGGGGTTTCAGGAGGCATCTGAAACTGCAGAGATGCCCCAAGCAGAGCAGGGATCCTGCCCTCACAGGAGGAGGATCTGCCACCTGTCCAAGGCGTTGGGGAACGCTGCTCCAGCTGCACCAAGGCTGTATCTATTTCAGAGCAAAAGCATATGTGTTTTCGCCACCTGTCACAACTGTGAAATGTATGGATAGCGTTTACTTCCGAGGCATTCGTCACCTAAATTAACAGGCAATCTGTTAGTCTGAGTGCAATTAGCACCCCAAACTTTACTCCAGACACGTCTGGTAGCTGAGTTTTGCTCACAGATCTTTCAGCAGCCTGGTGTACACTTTGAGTAAATATACGCAGTGTATGGAGTGGCAAGGCTGTGAAATCCCCAACAAATTCGTTGTGAAACGAAGCTCAACATGCTGCTGGAGGCTTGGCTTTGCCTTTGCTAGAAACTGCACTGGAAAGTTCACAGTTTTACAGACTGAAATTGAGCACTCAGCTCACCCGAGACCCAGCAAACGGAATGAGTGAGCGCAACCCAACGAGCCAGGGCTGCCTCCCACTGCCTCTTCCTGCTGCTGGATTTAAACTGCACTGCTCCTGCCACCTGAATGTGCCACTTACACACAGACACGCATCCTGGAACATGACAGCAGCATTTTTAAGAGGTGCAGGAGAGCAATATGAGCAGTGCAAACCCTTATCTGTGTCATGGGCAGTACAACCACAGGGGCACAGGCGGTGCCTGGCCATTTCTGCCCCAGCCCTCAGACCTACCTTCCATATTACAGCCACATCATCTGCAGCATCCTCAGATGCCCACCTGGATCACTCCTTTAGTGAGATATTTCTTTAATCATAAAGAATGTGAAATGCCAAATAACGATAGGCTTAAGTTCTCTGAACTCAATGTTCACCTTTCTCTCTTGTGGTTGCCAGTATGGCAATGGGGTATCTGCAGACCACACTGAAATGTTTCTTCACAAACCCAAAATCTGATGTAAAGAGAACTGAGGGAATGCACAACCCAGGCTCCCCAAAAGCCTTGGTACAGCCTTCATCAATCACAGACTTCCCCTGGATGCTGGAGATTGTTAGGCTTATAGCTCCAGTCTCATACCCAAAGAAGGTTTCACGTTCATTCAGCAATCACTTCTTTTCTTTTTCTTAAATGCTCCATAAACATTGTCCCAGAGCTCTTCCTTTGCTTAGTCTATCAATCAGTCCCTATCTAGCATTTTATTAGGATTAGCTTCTCCAGTCTTCCAGTGCTTCTCTGCATGACTCTCTGACCTTCCTAAACCCCACCTAACCTGCCCTGTACCTGCTGGAAACACAAAGTGAGACACCTGCGAGGTGTCACCCTCCAGTGTCACCTCCAGCTCTCTCCCCCACATCCTGGATAAATCTAAGTGACTCACACTCAGAGCACCTGTCACAGCAATGACATTGCTCTTGTTCTCTGCACATCCCTGGCATTTCATCATCCTCTTCCATCACAGTGGAGCTGGTGGGAGAGATGCCAGGTCTTTTCCAGCCCTGCACCCATTGCTGCTCCCCCAAAAGCAGAGGCGAAGGAGGGAAGGAGAAGAGGGAAGGAGAAGGAAGGAGAAGAGCAGCCTGCTTACCCTCAGGAAGGAGAGGTCTCTGTTGTGCTCGATGCTGGTGATCTCCAGGTTGCCCATCACTACCTCGCAGTTCTCATAGTACTTGCGCAGGGCCCGGTACTGCTGCTCCAGGTCTGAGAGGGAGCTCAGCTTGTTCTCGGTGCCAGCACACACTGCAAAACACACACAGCACAAACAATCAGGCCAGTGTGCAAGAGGGGCACTGGAGCACTTAAGGAAACAAAGTCTGTACAAAGTGATGCAGGGAGTTGCAACAAGGATCTGCAATGATTCACAGGACTGGGTCACGCAAGTCACACTTGAATACCAGCAGCAGAGATAGGAAAGTAGGAATACAAAGCCTGTGATCATCTCACCAAATCTAAACACCTCTCATCAAATGGGCTGAAGTGCTGATATTTGCCACCAAATGCAGAAAGGCTGAAAAGGCAGAAATGCAGGGAAAAGGCCAAGCAGGTTGACCCCAGCACCCAAAGGGTCAAACCCAGGTCTCAGCAAACCCCTACCAAATCCACCAGTGACAGAATCAGACACTGGGCAGAGGCACTCCCATCACAGGCTGAAGGTCACAAGGCTGTAGAGACCTGTGCCTCCAAGCTCACCTGGATAATTCAACATTTTCACTACTCTGAATAGTATTTTGGACGAGCCAAGAGCAACCTGAGCAGAAGACTTACACCCAAAACTGTTTTCCCTATCGCTTTCCTGAAGACCCCAGCTCTTCCCAGCTTTATGCAATTAAATAGGAGAAAAACAAGAGCAAAAAACCACATTGTCTTTCCACAAGTCCCCAGGCTGAATGCACAGCAAAGATATGTCAGGAAACACCATCTTAATACAGTTTTCAAAGGACACCCTTTAATATTACACCACTGTGTTCTACATTTTGAAGCCCAGTTAAAAGCCACCACAGAATCCCAGCTCAGCTCAATATATCAGCTTGTTGTCACCATGCAATGACAAAAAAAAAAAAAAAAACAGGAACAAATACAGAAGCAGCATTTTACACGATCAGCTTTCACACATTTCTCAGCCTGCCTAGACAGCGATGCTGCTTAAATGGTCAAGTGTGGGGCCGGGCTGCTTTTGGTTTGTCTGTTTCAATGCACTTATTCTTCCTCTTAATCAACAGCTTGTGGGTTGTTCTTATGTGTGAGCAAATTATTCTGGGTATATCTAAACTTTTGAAATGGGCATTATGTCACACAAAACAGGAGCCTGACAAGAATGGCATTTCTGGAGCCAATCCCACTTCTGGATCGGATCAATACAAACAAAATTCTCCATGACTGGAGGCATAAACAGTAAAATTGGCTAAAATATACTCTTTTGAATGGTGCAGGTCCTTTTTATAAATACCAAAAGTAATTAGGTTTCAGAGTACTACAATTATTGACTGCTTATTTACTATACCACCTTCCCCTTTTTTTCCCCTCAATAGAAATGGGAACAATTCCACTCTCTGTTCCCTCTGTGGTCTCTGTGCTGCAGAACTATTTGCTCTTGTGTGGGGGAAATTCAGGCTTCCAGCAGCCTCTTGGCAAAGGGCTTCAGGAGGCAGCCAGAAGCCCATGGCTTGCTCAAAGTTTTCTGCCAAGGAAACTCCCTCTGCCCCAAAAGTGGCAATGAAGTCTGTTCCCACTGAGCTGTGACTCCCACGGGAAGGGTGGGCACGGGCTGGTTTCATTGCAAACCATTCACCGGGTGAAGGGTTGATCAGATCCTTTTTGGGTTGTGTTTCCATGAACAGGCACTGCGAGGGCTGCTTCTCCAAATAGGCATTGGGTTTACCCACCTTAGGAAATGCTGGAATATTTTCTTTCTATGACCTGGCAGAAGTAAAATTTCAAAGTTCTCGCTACAGTCAAAAATTTTAAATATTTGACCTATGTTCATCATACTGTGTTGAAGAAGAACAGAACTGCTTGGTTTGCTCAGGTTTTAAAATACAAGCTACCACCTCATTTTGAGGCTTAACTTAAAAGCATGAACATTCCAATTTTTAGATTTTTTGTAGAACCTCACCACTTAGAGTAAATCACAGCTAATTATGACTTTATTAATAATATTTTTAACAGCTATTTTGGGAGATTCCCGAGATGGAAAGATATCTTAGGAATCTCCCATCATATTGGGACCTCATGTGGCTCTGGTGGAGTGGGAACACTGGAAGGATTAAGCACTGCAACTAGGAGATGTCACATCTTGCTTTTCAAAATACAAAGCCTTGTCCTAGCTCATGGATACAGTTTTACTCAGAAAGCCCTCGAGACCTGCCCTTGTGTGATAACTCTTCAGGGAGACACATGCCTGCACCTGCCAGGACACCTAAAAATTCTTGCTTAGCAATTACAAAATGGGTTTGTGTGTTTCTTCCTTAAACACAGCAGTATCTATTACGGGACTGACCATATTTCCAGCCAGGTAAGTGTTATTCTGTCTTGAGGCTCCCAAGGACTAATAAATACCTTCAGTTCCATTTTGCAATCCATGCTAAGGACCAACACAGCTCAGAAAAAAATTCCAGCAGCTCAGCTAATAAAGCTATATACTGCAACACTGATATTCCATGTTGCACACCCATTAAACATTTCCTGAAAGCTAATGCAGCCATTTGTTTGCTGTGAGGAGGCAGAAACACCTGGAGCCTGTTCTTGCAAGGGGATTGGGCAGGGGTGAAGCTGGCCCAGATGTAAGCCAGGGTTATGAGTTTGATTTGACTGAGATTAATTTTGTACAGCCAAACCACTGAAGTAACTACTCCCAGTTTTTGATATGGCTAGTAATCAATTCTTTTGGATTAAAAAAAACCAAAACAAACCAAAAACCTTTAAAGCTGATTTAGAACAAATCATGCTGATCCTTTACATTCATCTCATAGCAATTCCAAGCACTTAATATCCATCTTAAAAAGAGAAGTTTCCTTCAACAAAAAATTGGTCACAGATTGTCTCAAGCCAAGTCACATACCAAAAGTGATCATCCTACATCAACTGAGGGGTGCAGAAGTGCACTTTCTTTTTTCCACTGGTACCCAACCAGCAGAGCAAGTTGTTGCAGAAACAGAACTCAGAGCAGAAGAGAGCTCTGACCTGCACAACCAGCTGAAGTCACAAAGCAAATTGTGGGTATAATCATGGATCATTAATAATCCATTATTACAGTAAGTTATTAATCTCTCTGTCTCAGCTTTGCAATGTATGCTTTTGATGCACCTAGTAATTATGTCACATTCAAAATACAAGAGGAAACGATGCCAGTATTTAAGAAAAGCACGTTAGGTCCTTCATTTGCAGGAGGAAGGGCTGGGACAGTACCTCCCATCCTTCACAGAGAATCCAGGGAGATAAGAGATGCTCTCAGTTTTGCAGGGCTAAAAAAGGCATTCCTGCCACGGGAGAGATGTGCTGCTGCCATGGACAATCACAAAGGGGCTCCTGTTGGCCCACTGATGCCAGGGAGCCAACCTGGGAGGGACACAGGCCAGAAAGCAGGCTGTGAACTGGTACTTAACAAGTCTTGTGCCCCATTTTGAGCCATAGGAGGCAATTCCCAGCTGCTCCAGGGCAGAAATAATTGTTCTGGGTCTGATTTGCCAAGGTAGTAAAAAAGCACCAAAGTAACCCTGTGTGAAGTGGGAGCTGAGCAGTAGTCACACAGTCCCTCTGTCCCTGAGCTCAACACAGAACAGGAACATGTCCCACTCACCTCCTGCTCCTCTCCTGGAACAGCAACAGGCATCTGTGTGTTGTAGCAGCTCTTTAAAATTAAGTGCCAAAATAATATGTATTTGCAGGGATGTTCCAGCTGTATACAGGCACAAACACAAGCACAACAAAATGTATTTCCCTGTCACACCACGCAAAACCACCGTAATCTGTATTTCATGAACCCTCTTCAAAGCACTCCACTGTATATTGTTAGGTGTGTGGTTTCATACAGCCCCAGAAACGGATGAGCAGCAAAAAACCCCAAAAAATCAAGATTGTGAGCTTTAACTGTTCCTGCAGCAAAACCTCTGCTGGTTAACAAAAAATAGTCATTCCCTGTGTCTAACACAAGGCAAAGAGGAGCAGCTTTAGCTGTGCCTCCAGTCTGAAGCTGCTCTCATTATTGAGTATTTCTGGTCAGGTACTCCCTGCCTTGCTCAGGGGAGGCTTTACAGGGGCATCTCCACAAGGGAAACCCTCCAGTGCCCCTCACACCCAGGAAAATCAGGCTTCCTACATTCTGCCCAAGTTTGTGGGGGAAGCTCCAGTCTGACCTGATTTACTGATGTGCCACCAATCCCTCAAACCCATCTCTCCACCTAACCATACCTGGCCATTCCTGCTCTTTCCACATCCTGACAACAATGCCCTCAGAGTGTTCGTGCGCAGAGCCACCCTCCACTAAGGTTATCCCAAAGCTCAGGGACATGCCTCTTCCATCTGGGAAGTCCCAAGCCAGCAACAAGCCAGTGGCCACTTCTCACCTGCACCCCAGTCACAGGGACTTTGGGTGGATGCTGGAGCAGAGCACTGCTGGGTCATCACAAAAGTGGATTTCAGGCATTACTCACACATTCACACCTCACATTCAGTTGTTTACTTAATACCAGCTACCTAAAGTGACAGAGTTTCGGCTCCTAATGGCCCCAATTACAACAGTAATAATCATCTGTATTAAAATGAACTTTTCATCAATATTCATGCACATGAGTTGGAAATTAATTTTCCATTGACATTTTTTCATAAAATAGCCAAGTCATTCAAATGCTCACTTAAAGGTGGCAAATAATGGAGACATTTAAAAATGTCCATTAGATTCTGCTTTTTAGCCCATTATTTTGCTCTGCTCTGTTGATGATAAATCTATATGTTAAATTAAGAAATCACGCTTGCCTCCATCTAGTTCTGCTTCTTCCAATGCTAATGGATTTTATAATCCTCCCAGCTAAACTTTTGGAAGCAGATCAACTTGTTCCATTTCTTACTCAACCCCTTTGCAGATCAGCCTACATCTGGAGTACTAAAGAGTGGAATCCATTACCTCCACCACGGTCACCACCACCTGAACTCCCAGTGTCTCACTCCTCTCCCAAAGCACACTCAGAGAAGCAGGGATGAGGCATCCTCATCACTAACTCCAAGGGAGTTATCTCAAGCATCTGAATGTATTTTCCTCTGAATCATAAAACATTTATTATTATCTCTTTGGCAAGGATGCAGGAGAGCCGTGCATTTGCCCTGCACCAGCCTCTGCCTGAAGGCAGCACAACCTCCCTTTGTCAACCAGTTTGTCAAGTGGGCCAAAAACACAAAGGGAGGCTTAAATTCTTGGACTTACTGGTTTGAGGAGTGTCTTTATAAAAAGGACAATCACGCGTTCCTTCACCCCAGAAAAGACCAGCCCAACAACAGTCATCATCTCTTTCTAACACATTCCTCTCCTGTACTTCCCACTTATTTACTTAATTAGCTGCATTTTTACAGACAGCACCATTATCAGGGTTTCTTGAAAGGCAGCTAACAAAGCTGTTTGTTAATAATTGCAAACACTCGTGGCAATTTGTTAAGACCCCCCAGATGGGGGGAATACTCGAGCCCCTTAAGGAACAACTAATTACCAGCGGTGCCACAGCAATCCCCATTCACTTCTTTCTGCTCCACGCTCTCAGCAACAGCCTGGGCACCCTGTCACATAGGCACACAGGAAGGGGAAACACACTTTTAATCCTTTCATTATTATTTTACAGTTCTCCTTGAATGAGCTGAATTTTCTTGCAATTAGGCACGTCCTAATGAAGCGAGGGGCTGCCTGCACTTACAGTCCTGCAGATGTTTCCCGTGAGAAGGCAAAACACTCCTGGAGGTCAGCAGCCATTTTCCTGTAAACCCAGTGATTTGGGAAAGTGCTTTAGAATTGGAGGCTTTCTTTCCCTAGGTGGGAGACCGTAATGAAGGAGAGCATAATTTTCTCTGTACTCCTAATTAAAAGCTCAGCTGGCACAAGTGTTTTCCTTCCGCAAGGTCTGCTCTACACTAGAAAATTATCATCCCATTTGAATCCAGTTGCACGCAATCAACTTGACTGCCACGAACCCTGGGATAGCCACGTGGCCACAAGAGGAGCTCAGCATGGCCACCCAGCTGCTGCCCAGCCCGTCAGGCTGTCACTGGGATGAGGTGATACAGCACAGGCAGTACAAACACGGCATTTCCCCCACGGCATTTCTTCTCCGTAGCATGGAGAAGTAGTCCCTGGCTTGGGACCAAAAGCATTAATTTCCTGAAATTTGGTCACAAAAATCTCAAACACCATCTCACACGCCTTTGTAAGAGCTTCCCAGCACTTCCAGCAAAGTTGCAAGGATGTGTGTTACCAGCCTGGTCCCACCTCCAAGACAGGGTGATCCTATGCCTCCAACAAATGGAAGCTCATTCCCGGTTTTATGAAAAGAAACAGCTGGGCACACTAGAGACTGACAGTGATTGTGACTCCATCAAGAAGGATTAGCTACATGTGATAACACTTTTCCGAGCTGATGGAACCCTCTCCTTGTGCCAAACTCTCCAAAATCCCTTTGGTGGGTGGTACACATAGTATTTTACTGATGTGCCTTCCTGTTCACACCAACCAAAAAACACCATCAAAATGCTGACTGGGTTTAAACAGTGGCATTTCAAGGATTTTCACTTGTATTGACCACGTCAAGCCAGCATCACCAGCTTGTTTTATGCCAGCATTTCCAGCATTGTTTCTCTTTTAATTATGTCACATCTATACTATAGCACAGCAAGTGGAAATGAAAAAAGGAGGAATAATGTTGTGCAGGACGTACATCACACAGCTACCACTAAAAAGGGGCAGAAATTAATACAAGAAGTTTTACCAGTGGTTATTCTGCCTCAAACCTTGGTACCGAATCTTTTTCTCTGCGTACTTCTGCACTTTTTCACCCTACTCTTCACAAACAAACACACACACACACACCCCTCTTTTCCTCATTTTGTTCTATTTGAGGGTAAATAGGCGCTTCTTAACTATAATGTAGGTACTGGACTTGACAAGCAATTAAAGCAAACAATTTCCACTCATCTAACTTTGCCAAATTAGTCATCTACCATCTGCTCTATCATCTGTCTCTCCTTGAGGTCTTGCTGTGAATCTGGAAGCACTCACTCTGACAAGGAGGCAGCAGATAAGCCTCCAAGCTGGTGGGGAAGCCGAGGGATGGAGGTGACAAGGGGGTGACACGTGGCACCATGCTGCTGACCACCACCCCCATCAGGATGGCTTTGAGGAGATACCTGTAGCTCCAGTGGTCAAAATGGCAAATTACCAGCACGCATGTTATGATAGGAAAATATTTAAAATTACAATTTTTTTTTACAGCCACTTGCACAGTGGGGTAGCTTAGGAAGAGTGGGGGATTTTCATAGCCAATGCAAAAAAATAACTTAGTTAATCGAAATATCTTCAGCATTTGCAAGCTACTTCCCAATGAAGTGCATAACCCAAATAAGCAATTAGCAGATATTATCTAAGGATGATTTGGGTGGTCTCTGCTCCCAGCACCTGGGACAACAAAATCATTTGCAAGTAGCTCTGAAATACAACGCTGGTCTCCTCTGCCCTCCAGCTTCTTAGCACTGTCAGGATCTTCTCCTTTTACCAGGCTTCCATTTTGAGCTCCTTACTGGGCCTCCCAGCACAAAAGAAATATCACCAGCAACCCTTTTCCAGCTGACCTATGCTTCCTCCCCAAGGAAATCAACTCCAGAGTGCGAGTTAGTCCATGCAAATGTTGCTGCTCAGAACCATCATGCAGAGGAATCATCCTCTCTGTTGCTGCTGAAGAACATTACAGACCAACTCTTCCTAGTTGGGCACTTGAGTGCAGCGCCCCAAAATTAAGATTTTGATTAACTCTTAATGACGTGAACCAAAATTCTCCCCGACAGCACAGAAGTAGACCATCACCAATACTTTCTAAGACTAATAAGCCTGCAGATAAATGACCATAATGCAAGGCCACGTGTTCTTCCAAGGGGCAAGCTGAAGGCCTAAGAGTGTCAAATATTGCTCTCCCTGCTTTCCAGCCCTCACTCTTCCCAAGTCCTGCTCCAGGGCAGCAGCAGCCTGCTTCCCTCTATCACTGTGTCTCGGTGTATCCTGGCTCCCTACCAGGGCACAGTGGTGGAAATCTCCACAGGTCCCAGCAGTGAGAAGGATTTGGATTGTTTTCTCAATGCCCAGGGAAGGAGCGGAGGGAAAATGACGAACCCACAAGCACCAGGGGAGCACACCCACAGGTGTGAGAGCAGGGCGAGGAGCACAGGGCACTCGGTCTGGTCTTTTGCACCTTCAACAAAAACCAGCTTGGCAAGGGATGCCAGTAACACCTGCTGGGAGCTTGGACCAAAGTAATTAACCAGCTCCCAAGCCAGGCTGCTTTGCTGGGACACAGAGGGCTCTTTCCCCCCGCAGTGGTCTCCAGGGGCGCTCGGCTGGCACAGAGCACTGTCCCGGCGCTGCGGCCGCGTTCCCCGGGACTCACACAGCTCCCGACAGCCGCGGGCCTCCCCCGTCCGCCTCCCTCCCTGCTTCTCCCTTCCCAGAGGGCCCCCAAATACCGCCAGCACTCACTCGACTCAAAAGCATTTTAATTAACGCTGTGCAAACACACGGAGCTTGTGCGCGCACGGGGGAGCGCCTTCGTTCAGCTCCCGCCTGGGAAACCCGGTGGGAGCGCCCAGATCCGCCGCGATGGGGACGGGACTGCAGCCCTGGCTGCCTGCACAGGATTGAAAATACATTGGCAAGATGCTCACGAGCCCTCAGCTCCTCCTTACTAGTATTTAAGCACCATTTATGTAAGAGCTGCGGCTCCGAGCGGGTAGGTGGGACAGGTGCTTTTATGTCTCCACTGTAACACGGGTAATTAGTCACCACTAAAGCACACAGCAAGAGGCGCCTCATTACAGCTTAAGCACAAGCCACTTGTGACATGTAAAAGGTATTTCCCCAAGATCGCCCACAGAAATCTTCCTCGCATTACATTAGTAATTATCACACAACCCAAATACCGCCTAATTAAAATGATTAAAGTAACTGTGAAATTTCAACGCCTAAAGAAAAGGACTGCTTTGCTGAGAACAACCTCCCAAACTTCTGGCAACCCGAGGAGGCAAAACTGCAGGGGGACTTAAACAGTCCTGGAAAAACACTTGGGAGTTGGAGAAAACCCGTATCTCATGAAACACACCTGAAATGGCCAAGACAGGGTTTGGGCATCCCCATTACCAGGCAAGAACAGACCCAACACTTGGGAGCTGCTTTGCCCAAGTGCTTCAAGGTGACTGTGCAACGCAGGAGAATGTGATGGCAGAAATACCCAATTCTAGCCAATACAAACACATCTATTAAGCTGAGACTGAATGCAGTTTATTTTTCATTAATGAAAATAACAGGTTCTCAAGCAACACGATAACCTTGTCAAGCAGGCAGGAGAATCCAGCTCACATAAGACAGCTGAAATGGTAATTACTTAGACTTGGAAGTACTGCAGATGAGAGGAATGGCATTGTAGTCGGAGGGAAAAGCAGGGGCTGTGCTGAGGCTGTCCTGACCCCCAGGTGGACAGCACACCTTGTCTAGAGTCAAAATACACTCTGGAATACACTCTAGGAACAGAGACCACATCCTGGAGTCTGTGGGGGTCATACCTCTTATGGTCATCAAGTCAAAGAATTAACGTGCTCTCTTACACAAGACTTCCTTACACCAAAGGTTCTATTTGCCTAATTGCCCATGGCTGCAGTAAGTAATAAACCCCATATGTTTTATTAAAACAGGTGCTTTCAGATAGCAGTTTATAGGCAGGAAAAACAAATTTCCAGTAAATAAAGTCTAGGCAATAACCTTGTGTTTCTTCTGTACACCGTGCATAAGAACATGCAGCCTGGTGTGTAGGCAGCCTCTCCTGCACTGCCCATCCCTGGAGTGCTGATAACCTCACTGTACATGAGCAGAATATTCAGGGCAAGCTCCTGCAGCACTGAAGCTTCTGCCTGTTTTACCCAGGAGGGGAGGACTGCGTGTTTGCATTTGAGGAGATTCTCAGTGTGTCTCATTCTTTAAAAATTAGTGAGGCAGCAGCTGAAATCACAGACTGGCTTGTCCCTCTTCACACAATTCCTCCTGAGCCTTTGTAAATGGTTGTGCCTCCCAAGGCTGGAGGGAGCATGGGGGAGTCCACATTGCACCTCAAATGCAGCTGAATCTCGCAAAGCAACTTCAACATCTCTAATTGCTTCCCTCACCCAACCTATTGCTGCACTGCACCAACCTAAGGCATATTTATTTGGTATTTTCAGTTTTATATACTTTCAGAAATCATCTCAATAGGTAAGTTCTAGCTAACCATACTTAGATTCAGGTATTATATATTCTTTATAGAACAGTTGGTTCAAATATACTCCCTGTTAATACTTGCTGTTATTTCTGTTGGGCTTTTAAAACACACTCCATATATATTTTATAAATGTTTGGGTTCACCCCCGCCTTCCCAGCCCAGAGACTGCCCTTAAACTTCTGCCCATTGATTGTGACGGTATCAATTTGTAAAGGTCAACAGAAAGCTTCTCTGACAGCTGAACTCAGAAAGTAATTTTTAAATGTGCTGTTTCTCTTCCTCTACAAAGCAAGATGCCAACACAATCAAAACCCAAGGTCTTTATTTCACAGGCATGACCAGTGGCTCTGATAGGCTTTGGATCCCCAATGGCCACTGAACATTCCTTGGAAATATGAGCTTGTTTGAGGGTATAAAAAACAGCAACACCTGAAATGGCAGGTTTACAAACAGAAAGGGAAGAGAAAGGTTTATTGAAAGAACAACATTAATTTGCTGCTCTGGAAGCCTCTGCAGACCCTGGATAACAGAGCTCCAGAGATCACCACACAAACTTCACCACTCTGTGGATTTGGCCTCGTGCATTCTTTTATCTACGTGAATAACTTACATTTTGCACTAAAAAAACCACAACCACCTGGCTAGTTAAGAAACAGACTATACTAACTTATTTTGCTGCTTGCTTCTGTTTTCTATTGAGAGAACAGGTTATTTTATTTGGGATTGGGGTCAAAAGCCTCTTTAAAAGGCATCCGCCCTTTCCCCCATGCCATAGTTTACTGAATATCTCACATTCATAACCACTTAAAGGAGGGCTGTGCAATTTATGACATTGTTACACATGAAGAAAACCTGCCATAAATCAAAGAAATCAGTTATATAAATGAGCATAAAAGTGCAGGGAAATGTCACAAGATAGCAATAAAACATCTTCCAAATGGTAAATCCCAGGAGCAGAAGCACCATTAGTTTAGAATGCTCCAGTCAGCAACAGCAGGACTAGTTTATCACTGGAGCCACGAATAGCAGTCCTGGGAGGAAGCTATAAGTGCAGGATGAGGGGTTTTACCCTGCAAACAACCATAAAGCCTTTCACTGACTTCCCGGCTCCCAGCCCAGGCTGCTAGCTGAGGTTTGGTCATTTTTCTGCAAACACTACCAGCAGAAGAGCAGACGTGTCACAGCAAAATGCCAAGGAATTTCTTGGGAAGGAGGAAATGCAATGCCATATAAAACTCTGCAGCTGCCCCCAGAAAAGTGGTGGCAGGACCAGGAGGATCCATGGACAGATTAAAGCTTCGGTTCAGTGCCATGTGGAGACGATGGCAGGAGAAAATCTCTCCGAGACTAAGCGTAGTGCAGAGGAGTCCCAACCCCAACCGCCCACAACGATTCTCCCGGGGATTCCCTTTCCACCCTGCTGGCTCCAGCAAGGCTTTATGTGAGCAACCACCAGACTGTGCCCTTGGGCTTATTTCTAGAGGTCTACACACAAGCCATTCCCCATCCTTTTGGGCTTGGAGAAGTCTCAAGACTATTCCTGACCTCTTATCCTACACAGGATAACCATTATCTCACTGTTAAAATAATAGCCCGCAGTGATTGCCAAAATCATCTGTTTTCTGTTTCTTAATGCAAGGCAAGGGAGACTAAGACAACAAGAGAGGACAGGTTGCTTTTTTTTTGAGACATGGATGATGTGTTCCCACAGACCATAAGCAGCTTCCCACTGTTGCCTCTCTCATGAAGATGACAGCATTCCTGCCCAAAGTCCTCCTTGCCTGGCTTTATTTTCAGAAGCAAACAGATGAATACCAGGTGCCTCACTGCTCCCACCCGGGCAGAGAGCAGCAGGCATGTTCATCAGCAGCCTCACGGAGAAGAAAAGCCAGGAAGCAATTTTCCCAGTTTTCTCTCTGCGAGGAGGCTGCTCCCAGGGTCCCCACTTCATTAATCCCTTCCCTTTGCTCACTCCACACCGCGATCCTGTTCGGTTGAACCGGGGAGGGGAGAGGAGAGGGAGGCAGGAGGGGCAGCACGGGGCACCTGCCATGTGATTCCTGGCCAAACCTTGTGCTGGGGGCTCTGGCCAAGGCCTCGTGCTTAAGTGATGCGGGAGCACGTGCGGCCGGAGCGGCTCCGTGCAAATTCCACTGCAGAACGTCCTTGGAGCCGCCGGGCCGTGACGGGGAAATGGCAGCCAAGGGCAGCACAGCTCCTTTGATGGTAACGAGCCTAAGCCATGGCCCCATCCTTAAAAACACCCAGACCCTCCCCAAAAGCATCTCACAGGGCAGAGACATTCCCAGGAGAAGGGCTCTCTTGTTCTTCCCCCACAATACCGTGCTTACTAAACGCCTTCGCTTTTCATACACCCACAGAGAAGCACAATCCGGCTTGGACTGCTAGGAACAGCTTAATTAATAACAATTAGCTGCAGCACAATTGTGATTCAGGTGGCGTTTTGGAGCATGAAGGAGAAACTTGACACTTTTGCCTGTGTGCATGGACGTAAGAAATTCCAGGCGAAGTTAATGGAAACTGAGTGGCTGAACAATGCCAAAATTCAAATGTACTGTAAAATTACTAAATTATTTCAATGTCACAGGAAGGCGTCGCACTACTTCCAGGATTATTAGCCCTTGCAGAGTTTTAATAATATTTGGTCAAATACCTCAGGAGCACATCACTGGGATATTATAAAACCAGTGAGATAATTTAAAATCCTTTTATATTTTAGGAGAGGGTGGGGTCGAAATCCGTGATGGCAAAACACAGGAAGCAACAGCCTGGAAAAGCTGGGTGCCAGCTCCGTGCTCCCTGAGGCCACCTGGTCCCTGCCTGGCGGCGGATGCCTCAGAGGGGGCCTGGCTGTCCCCTCCTTGTCAAGGAGAAGGGGAAGGACACTTTATGAAATTGCTGTTGTCTAAAGTGGTCGAAGCACCTGCCAGTCATGGCAGGTTTATTGGCCACGGTCCACGCAAGGGGGGCTGCATCTGAGTGCCTCCACCTTCATTAGTGTCACCGCAGTCAGATGCAATTTGTGTTTAAATATACACGGGTAATAAGAAGACAACCCAAGTGACTACTTTCAAACAACAGCAAAAAGGTGGAGGCGTCAAAACTTTCTGTTGGAAATCAAGAGAAATTCTTAGCTGGAGAATGAACTGACCTGCTATTAACAGAGTCTTTGCCAGGCTGCTGTCATCTTAGTAAAAACAAGCAAGCAAAGCATGAAGTGACTGTACAGGATCGTGTTTTGAGAGCATGAAAAAGCACAGAAACGTGCACCCAGCATGCTAAACGTGAACATAGGAGGGCATTTGTGCAAGGCATGTTAGGCAGCCCATGACACTCAGTGTGAACACTGCACACATGTGCTGATGTTGATTTTCACAAGGTTTCTTGTGGCTTTGCAGGAAGCCATCACCCTGATCTCAGGAAAATAGATGTCCAGTATGCACCAGCAAAGTACACTTATTTTCTGGCAAAAAAAAAAACAAAAACAACATATCACAGCCATGTTGCAGGCAGAGGGAATTCCAGGTGGTAATGCCTGGCCTGGAGGGAGTATGTTTGGAAATTGGCGTGATACAGGTGTGATGCAGCTAGAAAAGCAAGTGTTTCAGTCTACTTACCAGCACTAAAACAGGCATTTTCCAAAGTAGGTAGACCAAGAACATGTGGGCAAACACTAGAAATGAAAGCAAGTGGCTCCTGCCCCTCAGACTTGCCACAAATCCTGCCTGAGCACAGCCCTACCTCCCAGAGGAGAATTGTACACTCAGTAACGTATGCTTTCCTTATCATTTACAAAATCTAAGCCATATTGTTGTAAAAATATGTCTGGAAGTATAAAAACTGTTCCAGGGCTTCTGGCAGAGCCTGCAAGTACATGGGCCAAAAATCTGCTTCCCAGCAACAGAAATCCACCCTGCTTGTCCCTGGCATCACCATCCAGAGGGCGGGTGGCTGCCTCAGTGCCCCTGGTGCTGACGTTCAGCAGCCAAGGAAATAGAGATCACCACACCATAAGCTTGCCAGCTTATCTTCATACCCTGCTTTTGTCAGGGGCAGCTAGAGCATGGTACTAGACTTTCACCTGCTCTTAGGTCTCTCTGCAAGATCCCTCACTTGGCCATGACAAGTTTCCATCAAACTTAGGTTTGACAAATTTGACATAATTAAGAGAACTGGTTGGATATCAGTCTCCTCTCCCTTGGTAGTGCTGCACGAGAGAAAACAGGGTTGGATGAACAGCTTTGGGTCCTATTGTGTTACCTACATCAGGCTGAAAGGCCTGTGACTCCCCAGAGCCACAGAAAGGAGAGAATACAAAAATATACACCTTACAGGTCATTTGGACTCAGTGAAAATCTAAGAAAACACCTCGAGCTCAAACCACAGTCTTCCGTGAACATACTACTTGTCTGTAGTCATTAATGCAGGTAACACTCCTTTGGTTAAGAAAAGCACCACTTTTGGTTTAGCTGCCTTGGTTCATGTTCCTTCCCTAGGAAGGTAAGGTTGGGCTTGAACTCAAAGCTAACTGCCCCTGTAGATTTGGTACTTCATGGCCTCACTCCTCCTGAAAAGGGGCAGAAATCCCCCAATTCAGACCCCACCCACTGTGCCCTGCAGATTTGCCACTGGGGAACTGTAAGAGTTCACTGCAATTAATGGTTCTCTGTGACCCCTGTCTCTAGATGAAAGGAAGCAAACCTCTTGCACTGGGCTTGGAGATCGTGGCAGCACCACCCAGGAAAACACAGGGCCTGGAAAACTCACCTGAATGTGGTACCCCAGTCTGGGGATACAGAGGATGTACCCACCCTAGGGAATGGGATACTCCTCCCCTGCTTCAGCAGGAAACACCTCTCTAAGTCACATACATGCCAGGCTGAATCCTTCCCCTCCCTCTCCCCTCTGCGCCCACTGGTGCTGCATGATTAATATCACATCAAATTTGTCTTTGTAGACTATCCCACCAATCTTTCTTTGTGTAATGTTCGCTTTACACCAGGTGACAGTTTTAGTGATTCCTCCTTTATTTGCATGTCCCCTTGAAGAAGCTTCATTTCTCCTTCTAATCAAGTCATTAATTTTCAAGAAAATCGTTCCCACCCTGAGATGGCTGGATTCTAATTTGTCTCTGTCACACAAATGACAAGCATCACCTCATTGTCATGCTGTGATGTTCCTCCACATACCTGTATTTGAGTAGGAAAAGCACCAAAATTATTTTTCCACAGCTACAACTGCTTTTCTCTGTGGCAGTTTGATTCTATCATGATCCTTCCTTCAGGTACTTTGTAGCAGTATTATACAACTAGTCGCTTCTTATTTCAAAACACATCTTGTTCGTAATTTCTTTGTAATGGGAGAAGTAGAAATGACTGTGCCAAAATTACTTTCCTTTTCATCTTCTTTGCATCCTGTTTACCAACAGAGCTGACCACCTGGGATGCCAGTGCACACTCCCCTGCTGTCAGATTGATGCTTCTTTCCAAAACTTCTTTCCATGGTGCTGTCAGCACATGGATTTTCACATAACAAAAGCTGAACACATCGTGGTAAAAACAGAGTTTATGCAATCTGAAATCAGGCCAGGCAGCTCCTCCTTTTCCTCATGTTCTTCCAGTTACAACCCCTCGCTTTTCCCAAATCTCTTTTTCTTGGACCCCAAACTGCCCCCACTAATTCTGGGCCACCAGGAGAATCAAGAAATGCTTTTAGGAGAGGTCACCTGCAGTGTGGCTGCAAAGGAAGACAGAGGACCCCACAGTTTGCAATTCACACCTCCTTTTTTTTATTGAAACACCCAAACTACTGACTACATTACTACAGCACTTGCACATCTCAGTCTTGAGTGTACCAGGAATATCTGGCAGAAAAAAAAGGCTGAGAGCCAGAATTGTGGCCACTGGACAATCCTTTCTCTCGTGTCCATGAAACTTGCTTCCAACAAAGAGCACTGTGCCACCAGTGAGGCTGCCTGACAACAAACAGGGGGTTTTCCAAAGGAAAGATCTTCCTGGTTTGCAGGGTATCTGGGATTTTCTTCTGCCATTTACTATAAGGTACTAACTTGATATTAAAATCAAAAAGCTGGCTTCTCACAGATCTTTAAGAACACTGATCGAATTCTTTCTCATCTCACGCTGCTTCTCCTTGAGGAAATGTACTTGAGCCTCAGAACTACCCCTGAAATCATATTTGGAAAAAGGCTGTGGCTGCAACTCCTTTACTAGCTATTCCCAATACACAGGATATTAGATATTAACAAGTTTCAGTCCAATATAATTGAATAAATAAAATCTTTCTCTTAAAGACAGATTACTTTTGCTTCATTAAAGCATCAAGGTTGTACACAGACCCCTGAGGATTGTCCTGTCTTTTTGATTTCCTTTCTGTTGTGCTTACTATACCACCTGGTGGAGAACACCACCAAAAGTGATGGCAAAACAGAAGTGGAATTATTTGTAAAGCAACTGAAGACCTTGCAAGGGTTTCTTTTCTTATTCCTGACAGTTCAATAAATATTTTCTGCTGATGGGCCTGGGTTACCCGGTTATATATTCACACCATACCCCAACTTCATGTGTTAATACTGAGCACAGCTCCCCAGGGAGAGGGTTATTCACCAGGGAAGCGGCCTGGTCCTTGCCCTCGAGGTTTTCCCTGGCAATGCTTCTCTTTCCTTATCTATCCTTCTCCCTTATCACCTGTCCTTCTGCCCCTGCTCTCCCAGAAGTGCCTCAGCTTGTCCCTACAGCCACATCCTCTTGCTCACACCTCTCCCCTCTTGGGAGCCAAAACCACCCAGGTCAGGTGAGAGAAACCTGCAAACAACAGCCACTGAGCCAAGAGACCCCAGCCCCAGCCCTGTGGGGTGGGAGCAGCCTTCCAGCAGCCCCTTCCTTCAGGAGGGAATTCCAACAGCGCCGGGCTCATTGCAGCGCTGGCAGGAGGAAGGGCTCCGACTCAGCAAATTCCAGAAGCACCTCTGCAAGTGTTCAGGACTCAGGTAAGAGGAGTGAACTGTTCTGAAAGGATTGATTTTGTGCAGTATCATCTCCCTCCCTCTCCCACGGGCTGTTGTCATGTCGTGTGCAAGCACTGGTCACATTTTCCCAACCTTATAATTGCAAAAAACAATGAAATTCTCAAGCATAAAAAGGCAAATTAGCAGAGGAGTTTCCCAACACATTTCATTGTTGCTGGAAAAATCAGAGTAGATAAAATGAATCATTTTATTTGGGCACCATTTCAAAGCCCAACTTCAGGGAAGATATTAATTAACTACCTATTTTAACCTCAGAATTAAACTGACAACAAAAGTTGTGGTTTGCATTTCCCCCGTGAAGGTCTCCAAATGCATTTCAGTGTTTGATTTGAGAGGCAATGCAAGAGATGTAAAGCACATGTGCAGGAGGAAAGCGTGTGTACTTTTTCATCATCCTGAAATAAAACCTCTGCAAGTGACAGCTCAAAGAACAGCAGACAAGAACCTGTTTCCGGGTCTGGAGGTAATGCCATTATTTGTAAAGGTTTGGTTGGACTTGGGGAAAAAAAAGTAAATGTATGAACTTAGGGAAATCTCTTTTTCCCAGCTGGGNCAAGCAACACTACCCAGCCAAAATTCAGATTCATTTTGTTTTATGAATTTATCTTGTTGGTCCCCAGACAAAAAAAACCTTTTCCTTCAGTTCCAATTTACTCAGCCAGGCTCCTGATGTTACAGACACGCAGCAAACTTGGCACAAATAAATCACCTTGCACAGAGCAGACCTGGAACACACAACAGACCTTAAGCCTCTGCTCTGGTGTAAAAGCAAACAGGAAGAGAGATTTCCACGTTTTGCAGGCCATTGCATTTCATTAAAAAGCAGCTTAACTGAAAACTCAGACATCTTTTCTTTCTTTCCCAGAGCTGTTTCTTTCTTTCCCCAGATATTGCTAGATCACTTGATTCTGAAGGCGTCTGTAACTTAGGGGAAAGCACCCCTGGCAATCATCTTTTTCATGTTAGGTGTATTCTGGGTGTAAATCTGTCAATTTTGTCTTCAGTCTCAAAAAGAAGAAAGAGGCTCCTGCAAAGGGGAGACTCACGGATCCAAAACCATCACCTGGGAAAGAGTTCATAGATAACTGGGATTGTCAATACCAGATAACCAAAGATGCAGGATGTGCCAAAATGAGGATGAAAATAAAAGCCAGTGGAGGAACACACGGTAAGGAAGAAAAATGGCAACAAGGTTTTAAAGTCAGGAAGCTACGGGGCACCACCAAGTCTGAAATAAGAGCATTTTCATCACTGCTTTTGAAGTCTTTAATTCAGAGGCCTGGCAATCAGTCAGATCAACAGGGTTTCTCTCCTAGTTTTAAACAACATCAACTAAAGTAACCTCCCTGTAAGAATTCACACCTAATTTTAAAACTTCCAAGCCTTTCTCCATGTACTTAAGGACTAGGCAGGCGCTTAATCACTGGCTGGATTTCAGGTAGTGCAAAGCCCTGAGTTCCCTATATTGAAGCATTGCTTACCTGAAAATACATTTTGACATGAAGCTTGCCAAAATATGGATTTTTAATCCTATATTTAAAGCATCTGCTTCACAGGGTCAGATCTTAGAGCGTTATACAGGTGCAAGCATTTTCCACATGTGATGGAAAATCTCAGCAAAAGAAGACCCCTGAGAATCTGGGTGTCAACACATTCCTGAAATGGAAAAAAACCAACCAACCAACCAACCAACCAACCAACCAACCAACCAACCAACCAACCAACCAACCAACCAACCAACCAACCAACCAACCAACCAACCAACCAACCAACCAACCAACCAACCAACCAACCAACCAACCAACCAACAAAAAAAAAAAAAAAAAAAACCAACCAAACCCAGCCTTACAATATTAAGTCTCACTCCCTTTTAGGAAAGCAACAGAATTAAGTAAATTCCTGGAAATATTCCATTTGCTGAAACTAGTGAAAAACCCAAAAAGATCCCTCAAAAAAAAAATCCTCCTTGAACAGAAGCCATAGCATCTTGTGTTCAGGCCTGTAAACTGTTTCTTGGGGATTAATGTTAGATTTTACTTTGTGTTGTGTCAGTTCCCTGCTGCATATCGTATGCACAGCATTGCTGCAAACATCAGATAAGTAGGATCCCCCCCGACTTTATTTTAACTTCAGTTTGCCTGGTATGTGGATAGAATAAGCAGTTTTTCCTCCACTGAGGATAATAATAAGAATACAAAAGTCTTCATCTTTGCTTGTGTCTGCATTTATGGTTTTTTACTTGCTTTTGGGATCACACAGCAGTAACACTGCCTGAAATGAAGTTGCAAGTCCTTTGTTGTGGGTCATGATCGATTTTTAACTCCACCAACTTCCAGATTCTCACGCCCTAAAGCCACAGCTTTTATGTTTTCCTCTCTTCCTCAGTAGAATTCGTCCAGGGGAGAGAGTAAGGACTGGATTGAGATTGATCATCCTCCCAGTGGCATTTGAAGATTCAAGCTGTGCCTTATCACCAGGCGCAGCAGGGAGGATGCAGCACAGCAGCTTTGCAGACGTCAGCGGGGGCTACCTGGTTCAGCTATTGAGTTTCCAAGGGGCTTAAATGGCTTCTGAGCACCACTCATTAGCAGAGCAAGTACCCTCCACCGCAGTCCCTCTGGAGGCAAATAAAACCAACAACTCAAGGAGAGATCTAACTGCACTTGCTGACTCTCACCTGTTTAGGAGGGGGTGCAGAAAGGAGAAGAATAGACGGCTGTGACTGCTTTGCTGCTCAGACAAGGTTATCAACATGATTCGGGGACACTGACGATGCAAAGATGCTGGTTTGGCTTTAAAGGAAGGCTGCACACCGACTATGCTCAAATAAGGCAATAAGCTTTTCAAAACTTGCTCCCAAACTGAAAGTGAACATTGTTTTCTGCGTTCCCAAGGGAGGGAGAAAAGATCTTTTTCATGTAGTTCAGGCAATGCCTGAAGCCAATCACTGCTGAATTGTCTGGTCAATTGGGTCACGCACCTTGACCCCAAGTCAGGAGATGAGCTTTCCTCACCAGGAACTGCCAAGAGTCTAAGGGGAGATGGACTCAGAACAAGTAGAATACAAAGTGCATAAAAACTTCCTACTATCAGTTTGCTTCAGATCATTTCCTCATAAATCACAGCTCCCAGCACCTGTCCTGGAACTTCATTAAGCAAAAGGCTCTGTCTAGCTGGCAGATGGCCACTGTGAACTGCCAGACCCAGGGTTCCAAGGCTAGTCTTGAGTAAACTGTACATCTCCCACCTCTCTTGTGCTTTAAAACAAAATGCTCCCGCACCATTTACAGTCAAGGATACAGTTTACAGTCAGCAACAATAATTCCACAGCCCCCAAGGCAGAGACATGAGAGAACAGTACCTCACTCATCTCTGCATCAAGGACAGAAGTCAGTTTGTTTTGGAACAGCATGTATTTTCATTTTGGGAGTGTAACAAAGGTGAGCACCCTTGAACTGCCACGAACAAACCCTTTCCATTCTGAAATTTAGATTCAGACAAAAATCGAAGTGCAAGATTCCTGTGTCTTCTGAAGGATCCTGAAGTTGACACATATTTCATAAGAGTGGGAACATCTCAGCCTGTGGCTCCTTGAGCTGCTACCTTGGTGAAACAGAGTAGGCAGAGGCTCTCAGCACTAAAGCTAAAGGGGCAGTTTGGGTAGACACAGAAGTGCAAGTAAAGCAGTGAGACAAACAAACCAGTGAATTCTGCAGCAAAATACCCTTAAGAAACTTTTCATCACAGAATCAAAACAGCAGGTCTAGAGGAGGCCCTGGGTGGCCACAGAGCCCTTCTCTCTGCCCAGCCACATAATCTTACGTAATGTAATTTCAGATTCTCTGTGTACTCTCACACGCTGCTAACGACTAAGACAACAATTGCACACAGGTGTGTTATATGGCCACACAACTTCCTGAGGCCACCTAATCCCTGGTCAAAATAAACATTTATGCCCATGTGTCTCTGTGGGAATCCTGCAAATTTCTCTTTCTGCCCCCCTTGTTCCTATTTACTTGTTGCTGTCCAAATAGTATCTGTGAGATCCTGAAGACTTGTACTTTATCTACATTATTTGCATTGCACCTGTGATACCTTCAGTCAGATTTTAATGTACCACAGCCTTAGTCAGAGGAGCTATAACCAAACTGATTCTCTTCCTTCTGAAAATGTGAAGGAGAACATGCTGCCTGTTCTTCCCCTCCTCACACCCTCATGGCTTTTACACAGCTAACTTCTAAGTGGGAAAATAACTTCCTCCTGTGTCTCCCATCCCTGGATTTTGTACAGGTGACTCATTACTGCAGGTCATACACAACAGCTAAGGACAAAAAGTGTCACATGCTTTTCACTGATGGTGCATGACAGCATCCTTCACCTCTCTGCAGCCACCCCAGCTGTACATTCAGCATGACAATCTCTTCTACAGGGTCAAGACCAGCTCCCTGCTTGAGGTGGGAAACAGCAGCCAGCCTGTACACCCAGCCCTACATGCCCAAGTGCCCTCTGATGGCTCTAAGGTCCATCAAGATATGCAGTGACAGTTTTGTGGTCCAAAATAATGCAGAACAACCCCCTTTTTTTCCTTTCTATTTTCAAATAGTTTAGTACTTAATAGCTTGAGATCCACAATAATTAAATTAAATGCTTATATGGCATTCAGTGACAGCCCTACCCAGGGTTACCACCGGGGTTTAGACAAGGTGAGTTCAGCCTGCCCAAACAGCTAATCTGTTTCTTTCCTTTCTATCCATGGAAAACCAGAAGAATTAACCCCTCCATGATAACATTTGGGTGAAAGGAGGGATGACCAGGATGTCTCAGCATAGCTGCATGTGCCTCCCAGTGCAGCCTGGTGCAACACTGTCACAGGTAATACCTGGAATTCATTCACACAAGGCCAGGACTTATTCCAGGCTGGAACCTTTTTGGGGAATAAGAAGGGTGGGATCCCCACTCACTGCTATTTGCCCAAACCACCTGCATCCATCATTCACTGAAATAATGGGAAACCACTCAAATCACCTCTACTTGAGCCAGAAGACGACAAACAGATGACAAAAGCAAGTGACAGGCCACATCTAAGCAAATGACTTGGAGCCAAAGGCTGCTGGGGAAGCCTCTGGGAACCCCCTAGGGGAGCCAGCCTCCAGCCTGGGGTGCATCCATAAATGCAGAGGATGGAGGCTGAGCTCTGAAGGACACAGGCAGCAGTGGCTGTGCCTTCCATGTGCACGGCAGCAGGCGGACAGGGGGAGCAGCAGGGAGATGTCTGAAGCCTTTCCCAGATAGCCGGGCAGATAAAAGCCGACAGCTACAAAGCGTGCAGCCTGAACAGTGAAGGTTAAATATGGGCTCCCACTGCCATCATTTATCCCCTGAAACAGCTGGGAAACTTCCAAAGTAGTTCATATATCACAGGAAGGGAGGAAGTGAGACCGACTGTATAAACACACCTCGGGGCCTGCTACTGTTCCCATTCCCGCCGGTCGCCCGGGAGGGCTCTGCTGTTTGCCAGCCTCCTGAGCAGGCCTGAACACTGCAGAAGGGCAAGAACTAGAGTGAAACAGCCTAAAAATGTCTCGCAGGAGCTTCTTCAGGAGAGCCAAATTTACGTGGCTATTTTGGGAGGGGCTGTGGCCACTCACATGCTCGAGCCCCCATTCCACTCCCCTGCAAGCTGCCTCTGTCACAGCAGCTCTCACAGATGCAGAAAAGGAGGCAGCTGTGCTTTAAACACCATCCTATTCCAGTAAAGTTCAATCTGCAAAAGGCAATGGAGATAAAATCAAGTGGTAAGGAATACATTCGGTTTTACAGCAGACACAGGTGAAAAATTACCAAGAGCTGATGTCCTAGGGGCCAGAATATGCCACAGAGAAGTGTGCTGAGGCTAGGAATACATTAGAAAGGTTTTATGGGCACAAGAATCTGAGACAGCTGAAATACCCTTGTTTTGGTGTTACCATCACAATGCCTACAATGAAAGGGGGGCAAAGCTTCAGAACAGCTCTCAGTTCAGCTGTGCATTAGAGGAGAGATAACACTCCTGCACGCTGGAGCTGTGGACTCAAACACTGAAGTAAAGCAAGTTTTATGTCTTTTGGGAAGGAAGCCTGGTAAAATTATTGAAAATTGTTTTGTTTCACACCATAGTCTGCTGGAGAAACCCAGTATCAGCAAAAGTGCCCCTCCCAATGTCGCTTTTGTGGGGTTTTTATGTACCCCATAAACTTTCTGTTGAATAGTTTGAGAACAAGTGAGTCCATAGGTTCATGTGACCAAAGCGCTTTATAGAGACAGAATACACAGAGACACAATGTATTTAAGAGAAGCAAAAGCAAATCAAATGATTTCTGGAGATGCCACAGCTCTCTGTCCATCCAGCCCCTTGCCCTGAGCAGCTCCCAAGCAGCACAAACCACAGAGCCTTAAGCAAACAGGTCTGTAACCATGCCAGCTCTCTAGAGGGCAAGTTGGCAATTTGACTTGCCCAGAAGAAATGCCTGAAGCAATTCAAGAAAACCCCCTTGCTCTGGCAAGGTTCAAAGTACTTGAAACAAGTAGAATCCTCCCTCCAACCTGAACAACTACTGTCACTGTTATCTTCAGGAATAAAATGTAATGCAAATGGTAACATCACGATGAGGGTGCGCCAGACAGATGCCTTTGAAATGAAGAAATGGTGATAATTACAGTGCATAAGCAAAAAAATTGGTTTTACTGTTCAGAAATCTTCTTCCCTTTTATATGGGGGAATGTAGCATCTGCTCCTAATATAATGCACCAATAATGGAAGCATATATTGTATACTCAAGGGAACCATAAGGCTGTTTTATTTATTCTTGGCCAACTGCAAGGATAAACAGATTTCACCAAAAGCAGTGCATATGGAATCCTCTCTTCGTGGAGAGCCCATATATTTCTGCAGGGAGAGTGAAATGCAAGAGAATCTCAGCTGTGAATGCTAATGGAACTAGCAGAAAATGAGGTAGCACCATCAAGTTTGACCTTGAATCCTTCCCTCTGTGTCGAGGAGGGCCATCCAGGTTAGCCAAGTACACCTCTGGAGGGAATGGCTTTTAGGGGGAGGTCCAAGCACACTGAAACAGAAACTGAAGCTGTAAAGTCCAAAACTACCACAGGCACCTGCTTGAAACATTAGCAGAGGGACCTGGATTAAAGGTAAACAAGCAAAGAGTGAATACAACTTCCATTCCCTGCCACCTTCTGCACAAAAAACACATCCACAGACTGCCTGACCCTTATTACAGATGACCCAGGGAAAAGAGAAACAACAAACAAATCACAAATAGGTAACAAATACCCCCACACACAAATAACTGCAAGTTCCTAAAGCCTGGCAGGTGATCAGGACCACAGACGACCAGTTAGCACTCGATGCTCATGAATTTATCTTGCACACAGGTGTTTCATTTTGGATTTGACAGCCAGCCAAAAGCAGACATATTTTGGGGGGTTCCCTCACAGTTGCTGCGTGGAGAGACTGGAAGGGAGAGCTCTCTGTGTCAACCTGCATTCATTACAATAATCCTCCTTCCTAATGATTTTAGTGTTGCAGCCAGATAGCTCACTTTGCACTCCTGCAAGGTGATTATAAACAAATCAGCCTGCCAAGGTGCACAGATCTTTTGGAAAATAACCCTAACACGGTACTTGCTCCTTCTCCTCGCTCTGCTAAGTTAAATCCAGCTGCCTTTATCATTTAGGGAGAGCTGAAGATGATGACAGGAACTCCATCAGGTTCAGCCTTTTGATTAACTCCAGCATGTAACATTTAGCTTTTGGTGCCGTTTGTAAGCAGAGAGGAAAATGACAACTTTGCCTAGGAAGATGCTGGATAAAAAAGCCCTAAAAAACAACATTTCCATTGACTCCATAAAAGAGCTGTTTGGCTTTGCTCAATCTTGAACTCCACTGAGTGCAGTGAACTGAAATCTGTGGTAGAAGCTTTCCAAGTGCACACAGGAGAATATCCATTTCTCTTCCTGGGTTGTAAGCAAAGGATATATATCAGCTTGAGGAAGAAGAAACTGCATCTGTTTATGAATGTAAACAGATTACAAGCAAGGGATTTTTTTAAAAAATCCTAACCTAGTAACTCATCTTCTGTCACCAACTGAAGGAGAAGTAAATCCTGTCTCCTAAAAATGTTCATTCGCTACATTAGAGCAAGCACAAAATGATTTTACTGACTTTAAAAGTAAACTCTTTTAAAGTGACTCTTAAGCAACTTTAAAATGGTTACCAAGGACAGTGCCTGAAGTGAGAGGCAATCTTTTCTAACTCATGTGGTGCTCAGCCTATGTATAGCAAGACCTAATACCCCTCTGCCTCTACAGGTTTCTGACACAGACATGCTGCATCTTTGAGACAAACACACAGCCCTGTGGAATCATTTCTCTTCCCAGCATCTTCCCGTGATGAAGAACCCATGATGTCTCCATTTTATTTATTGCAATGCTTTGTCATCCTCATTGTTACAAAGATACCCCTAATTCCTACCCTCTGTCCTTCCTGCTGGCATTTAAGACCATGACTCATTCAATGTCCTTCTCTACAGCACTTTTTACACACAGACACCAGTGATCTTCCTCTGCCCCAGGTGTCTTCTACCAAATTTTTCATCTTTCTTCTCTTCTTTCCAAACCTGGGGGCAATGCCAAGGGACAGCTTCGCATCCCCTCACGAAGACAGTAATTTTCTAACACCAAATATGATGGTAACTGCCCTCACAGGAACTCATGCCTGGCTTTCAGCTTCCAATCCTCATAATCACCATATTAATGACAGCTCTTACAGGGAAGTTCTTTGCTTCCGCACCCATTCCAACACAATGCGCTAAATGTTTTACAGCAAGGTCCTGCCACACACAGGATTAGACTCCAATTCTGAAATTTGCTCTGTGTAATAGCTTTTACTGCAGGTTACAGCAGTACCTGAATGAACCACTTCCATTAATTCAGTAAAGAACAGGAGATAAAGAATTTAACAGGTGAATCCCCCTGTGGGTGCTCCAAAAACGAATTTGAGCTGCCTGGTTTAGAGATGGTGCATTTGCTTACTCCAGCCTCACTGGAAAGTCAACAAGTTCCCTGTTGCACAGAGCTGGAGAGGGAAGAGAAGGCAGAGAGCAGCCACCAGCACGGCCTCTCCTCTGCACCAGCCCTCCAGCCCCCACCAGCAGCTCTGCCTGATTTACTGATCTCTTACCAATTTATATCAGGAGCTTCTCTGGGACAAAATTGAAGCCTGCGTCTCCAAGAAAAGCTATAAAGAAACCCACACATTCAAAATCATTATAGGGTGATATTTTACTCTGTTAGCCCATTAAACAACAGGTGAAATATCCTGCTCCTGGAATCACAGCAGTGCTGTCATTTCTAAGACACAGTCCTTAGAAGGCCACATATCTTTTATTCTCAGGATTCTCAGAAATTGTATTTTTTTTATATATTCCAGAAGCCATCATCTGCAGAAGAGATTTTATCTTATTGCTTGGCAATGGCAAATCTATTTTCAATAAAGAATGGGTATTCAGAGGCTACTAGTATCACTCACTGCTGCTTGCAAATGTTGGCATTACAACTGTAATTTCTTCTGAGTGGAAGGATGAATTACATTTAGATTAATAACTGCTAGCCCAAAAAAACTTTGAAATGTATTTACCAGGCATTAGTTCCAAACTGGATACGCAGCTTGGATGTTTTCTCCAGTCCCCAGAGTTGTCAAGGTCTGTCTATGCTGAGGAAGCGCTACACACTAAAGTAGAAATAATTTAATGCAGCCTAATTGTTTCATGAAAGCATCTTTAAAATGATGCATAGTTTGTTTCCCAGAAGTTCTGGGAAAATAGCTCAAGATAAATTGCAGTGCTGTTGTCAGCACGGAGCAGGCAGGCGCTGCGCTGCTCGGAGCCAGTTTCCCCTCTGCCACGGCAGGGACAGCCCCTGAGCCCACGGGGTGCTCACTGCAATGCTCCCCTGCACCCCATAGCATGGGGAGACACTCTGGGACGCTCAGGGGGACCCACAGAATACACAGAATTTATGGAGCCTGTGAAAATCAAGAGCAATTTTGGCTGCAAGCAGCCCCAGGCCTGGAAGAAGGCTCAATCTCCCTTGGCACCCCGCAGTATGCACTGAGCCTCCAAGAAGCTGGATATCTCTGCCTTGCTTGGAAATTGGAAATGTTTCCCACTGAGAGCAGGACTGGTTATATCCACGGTCAACCCAAACCATAAATACATCAGTTTCTTCACCAAATTCCTGCCAGAGGTCCTGAAGCTTCCAGGCTGCTGGTTTAAGACACGGAACAAGGGATCTCCAGGAATGCTTAAATACCTCTAGGAAGGATTTATTTCAATAAGTTTCTGTACAAGCGACCTTTCTGCATTTCTTATCTCCCTGCCTCCTGGAAACTTTTGTCTGCTTAGATATGTTACAGCAGTTATGTTTCATGACTGACAATTATCTCATAATGAAAAACAAGTCACAATTAATAAAGCTCAAAACTAATACCTGCTAAACTCATTTAATGATTTAATGAAGTAGGAAAGAGTCTTATGAAAAGATTTTAAAAGCAAGGGAGTCAATTTCCAATTAGAACCCACAATCATTTGAGAGCCTGCAGGCTCCCAAGATAAGAGATGGGGAAGAAAGGAACCGGGAAAAACCCAAACAGACATTTCCCTGGTGTTTTCCTTTGTATCCTTCTGAAGGGAAGACTGTCCTCTGCTGTTCATGCTGAACCAGCCCCTTCAGGTGCAAAGACAACACAAGTTCAATTTACAGCCCTAAATTTGATTCTTGAATGATGATACACCTTTAAATATTTTTGCACTCGACCAGCTCTGCTAATAAGCCTAAAACTAATTTAATGTTGTGCTATTCATTAATCACTATTATGGAAGAAAAATGCTGAATGCAGGGAACACGCTATAGAGGAGTTTTCACAGTGTCAGACTTCTACCAAGTGTACACCACCCCAACAACAGCCCAAATCAAAAGAAAATCCATAATAATTTCTAAAACAAAGGACTGGAGGAAAACACCACCATGAGGTTTTTAAACAACAGACAAAACAAACAACAGGTGTTTAAGGAGGATGTTTACTCCATCCAGTTTTCACACAAATTACATCAGACCCCAGTTTTGTTTATAAAGGCATTTAAAATTGGGCGGGGGGGAATTCACAGCAGCTTCAACAGGGTTTGCCAGAGGCTGACAACTGCAGGAAGAGAAGGGCAGACAGGCAGCTTGAAGTCAGAGGATGTGAAGAAGTCAGATCCAGCTAAGCACCCAGACTGAATGCCGAATAGGGTCACTTCCCTCTTTCAACCCATCACACCTGCAAGCACACTTGCTCTGGGATGCCCCTTTTGCCATCTGCAGTAATAACCCAAGTATTTTTCTGCTTATTTTCCCCAAAAAACTGGTCACTAAGTACTTCTGCTAATTAGATTGTAACATCTCATTTCTGGACCTGTCAGATGGCACCTCTCTGACATCTCCAGCTCCAGGGGGAGTGACAGTTTCCAGTCAGGCTCCAGAAAGTTCACCTAAGGCTGTACACCCACGGGGAGCTCCCCTGGGATTTCAGAGCAGCTAAATAGCTGAATGTCTCTCAGTAACCCATGAAACTCTCTACTGCAGGGAAATTTTTTTTTAGGTGAAAAATCCTCTAGTTTATGCCCAAGTAACATAAATTTAAGTCCAAGAGGATCTAGAGAGGAACTGTGGGTTTTACAACAGCTGAAATAATAAATACACAAATCTGCAGAGAGTTGGATCAAATCTCACCTTTCGTTCTGAATACACTCACAAATATCTCTCTGTTTGCCGTTTACTATTGAGCTTATGCTGCTGTTATCCAGGACTGTCACAGCTTCTCCCACTGTCACTCTGAGTGTAGAACCTGGGCCAGGAGGGCAGGGACAGGTAGTATTGCAGCAGCCCTCTTGTTAGAGGGTAGAAATGAGCCCAGACACAGACTCCTTGTTTATCACAGCATGAAAAGGGCCCTGGTTCATTCCTCTTTACAGCTCAGCCATCCTGACTCCAACCATTCCCTGACCCTGCCTGCAGCAGCTCCTGCTGTAGGTTTCCCTTGCAGCCTCTGACTGCTGGTTCTTTCCTGCTGAACTCTGACTGCAGGGATCAGTTTGCAGCCTCTGAGTGCAGCTTTTACCCAGCCAGACTGTGACTGCAGGTTCCAACAACAGGCTCTGACTGCACACCCACACTGACCTCACTGCAGGGATTCTCTCTGCCCAGGATCATGATTCTTCCTCACACTTCCCTTCTTCTTCAAGGGTCCTCCATGATGATGCTCAGCAGCTCACCCACTCCCTTTTATCATATTTACTTTTATTGGCTACAGCTGTGACTCCTCAGGGGTGAGGCTGTATTGTGTAATTAACACAGCTGTTACTGATCAGGGGCCAGCACACCTGTATTCCCTTCCCCTACAAGGTGGGACCACATGGCACAGACAGGAATAACCTGCAGGGTTTTTTACACTCGATATCTCCTCTCTATGACTTTCAGCAGTGAAATTATTTTATCTCCCTCAACCACTGGTTCCGCCACAGTACATGGACACGCTGACACAAGGAGCAGCTGGCCAGCTCCACAGAGCAGTTCTGAACCAGCAACATGTTCTTCACTTGCTGTATGTCTGGGAGAGTTCTCTACCCAACAGAATATTATATTTATTAGTATTATATATGAAATGAAAAAATTGAAAAATGACAAAATCTTTCGACACACCTTCATTTTGAGGCTGCTAAAGGTCACCCGGCCCTGAGAAAATTCTGGAAAGTGAAATAGAAATGGCAAGTACAGCACAAGGTCCTTCCCCCTCCTGCCCACCCACATTCACTTTTTCTCATTAAAAAAAAGAAGAATTCTAAGACGCCACGACCAGACAAAGGGTAACTGTGTCACCTGCACTGCTGTAGCAATCACCAAACCAAGAATGACAGAGCTTCTTGCACACCTGAAGGTGACCCAACTGGTGGCTGAACCCAGCTGTAAATTGCTGGAGCTGCATCTTCTTCCACTGCTCACGTCTGGCTCACCAATGGTTTACACTGGCTCCCATCTCGTCAAGCCAAACAGGGTTTTTATTTTACTTTTACTGGACCTACAGAAGTGTCACATACCTAAAAATAAAAATCCTCACGTAATTTTGGCTGATGCCAACATATGTTCAGCTCCTGAAAATGTGTATTTCCAAGGCAGACAGTCTGTTTCTAAATGTATACAAACCAAAGTGTGAAGTTGGGATCACTTTGCCCATTATCCCCTTTTATTATATTTTTTTTCCCTGCATGCCCAGGGCTGTCACAAGGGTTTGTAATATAAGACAGAGCTGCCAAAAGAGCAGATTTAATCTTTTTCACTTTCTGGGCTCCAGAAATTTCACAGTGAAAGCTTGCAACTGTGTACAGAAAATGAATGTCTGTTAACAGCAAACCTCTTCTTTTCCTTGTGTTTTATGGACTTCCTCACAAAATGCACATAGGAGCCTAAGACGACAGACCACAATTTAAAAATCCTGTGCTAGAGGGATCCTGAGCTGTTTACCAGTCCCTGATACACAGACTGCACATCTTACATTTGTAACTTTGATGCAAAGGGCTTATTTGTTTGTAAGGCCCCAAACCCCACTTTTCCCTCCAAAGCCAGATGCCCTCCAGAAGAATAAGCAAATTCAAAAGCTGTTCTGCAAAATCCCCATAAATTTTCCCAGCTCATGCAGCACCTTGGCTTTGGGTGCAACTAAACTGGGTGGTGACAACATCAGATTATCTCAGACCTCTGGGGCACCAGGGGAGAAACAACCTCCCCCTGCTCAGTCTGTGAAAAATAAGACTCACCCAAGACTTCACATGGGTAAATCACATCCTTATTCTACGCGTAGCAGAACAGACACACAAAACTGTGCCATGCCAGGGGTTGGGCAGAGTGAGAAGGGACACATGCCACACTCCCTGTTGCACCCATGAGTATCTCAGGCTCCCTTGGCCCATCCAGCAGGGCAGGTGTGTTCAGAAATTAGGAGCTCAAAGGGGTTTTTCTCCACAGCTGTCACTGAACACAATGAAGCAGTGCCACAAACCTCATGAGCAAGAGATTAGCATCACCACACCCCTTCATCTGATCCAAGCCGCTCGGATGTGAGAACACCACGATTTTAAACAATGTTCCTGCAAAATAGAGATGTAACTTAGCCAGTGCTTACTTACAACTTCATTGAAGTGTTGAACCAGGATTGATTTAAGCTTACATTGTCTTGTTTAATCTATGTCTGTATTGGGTTGGAATTATTAAAGAAGCACTTCTGTGGCACCCAAACCCGCTGAAAAAGAAAAGCACAGCCTTGATCTCCCAGTCTGCTCTTCCACAGCCTGCCTGAGGAGAAACAGGAAATATTTAAAGAAGCTATTCTCCTTCTCTTTTTAATAAAACATTCTCTCCCTCTACCCCCAAATCAAATTTAAATACACAACAATAAAACATGCATTAGTCTTCCTGTCAAAAATTGCAATCACATCTCAGGTAGAGCACAGCGACTCAGCCCCAAGGCTGTAGTTAGCCAGGTTTCATTTGACTATTATGTTCTCCAGGAAAAACAGAAAGAAATCTATCTATGCTGACACAATCAAGATTGCAACAGCCAAAAACACCACAGCTGTTCTTTGAATATTTCAGATGATGCTCTGCCATCACTGACAATACCAGGGCTGCCTGTCTCTTCCAGTGCTCTGCTACAATAATCAGCCTGCCAATAGGAATATCTGCCACCCTCCCAGCTGCAGAGGATCCTCTAAACATTTAATCTTGGCTATTATTTCCTCCCTGCAAGGCTGTAGTTTTGCATCACAGGCACTAGAGACAGAGACTGGTGATGAGAAATGAGGCATTTAGCTACCCCAATGTAACTCTAAGGGTGGGGCAGCCCTCAGACTCGGTTGTTGACCCCTTCAGGACAGCAAGGTGTTCTATCATGTGCTTGCATTAAAGCTGTGTCTTTGTTGTTTTCTCTGAAAAACCCCGGTCAAACTGAGAAAATGCAAATTTTAGAAAAAAAAATTATTAGTCTGCCCTTCAGTAACAGAGGAGAACTCAGGAAAAAGTAAGCATTTCATATTTTAACACAACTCCGTGAAAACTGAGTCTTCAAGATGAGATGCCTTTACATCAGGCATTTTCAAAAGCCCAGATCTTTGGGACGTCACTGGCATTTCTAAAAGTCCTGCCTCACATACAGTATTTCCCTGAATGGCATGCAAAACTTAACTGTGGAGCTTTCTGAGGCGTAGGGAAGTCTGACTTTTTGTCTTAAAATACTATGCCGTAGTATTAAAAAATGTGCTGACAGCATGGACAAAGCACACATGACAAAAAAAAATAAATACATATATATTTAAATATGTATATATTTAAATAAATAAAGGTATATTTAAAATAAGCTCATATATTTAAAGAAACAGTTGTGTAAGATGTCTTTTTCAGATGCAAACCCTGGCAGCTCTGAGTGAATGATTCTAAAGTGACTAAAGACTATTTCCCTCAGCTATTCTCTGTTGCACAAATGCCAATGAGCTCTCTGAACACAGGCAGGAGAATCCAATATTTAAGCATAGCTTGAGAAACCACAGAAACCCTCTAATATATTATTATAATTGATAAATATTCAGTAAAGGGGTTAATTAGGGATTAAGCAGTCATGCTTACTTGTGTAACTTTAGCCAAGTGATTCTTAAAATGCAGTGAAATATAGGGAGATCTTAAAAATAGGAGGAGTGGGATTCCTCCTATGGATTTTTAGCCATCCAAACATGCAACATCTTCCCACCAGTCAGTGTTCTCAGCAGTCTAGGACAGAGCCTGCTACTGAAAGGGGGCAGTTCTGCAAATGACTGCTCCTGATGGGATTAAATCATTCCTCTAAAGGCACCCATTTATAAAAGAGGAATTCTGGCATGCTATCATAGTACTCAAGCAAAATTATATTTCAGTGTCTTTTAAACCTAATTGACGTCAACCTCTCTAGGTTTTGTGTACAGGCTTACTTAGATTTTGGGGTACTTGCTTTAAAGACCTTATCAGAGTTTTACAGCAATTTGTAATTGATTTCACCCTCACTGAAAACCATTAATTAGTATCCTCCAAACAGGGTTTTCCAAGTTGGATTCACAGCAAACAAGGATATTTTCCCCAGAAGCTGATTTAACACCCTGGTTTGACATTCATTGCCAGACTGGGAGGAATCCTGCATTCAGAGGACTGGCCAGCAACTGCTTCAGTAAATAAACTCACTCAGACATGTGCTCAGCCCACAGAAATTTACTTTTTTAGTCCCGGGATGCCACAGTTTCTTTCTTGGTCAAGACAAAGATGGCTTTCATCACCCTGATGTTTTAATTTGGGATTCTACTGGCAAGCTTAAATACCAGTTAAACTAAGTAGCAGATTCAGTACTGGCAAGCTGAGATAGAAATAGCACAAGCCGAACACTCAAAAATTCCTCCTTGCCTGGAAGTAACATGATACATGGGAAAGAAACTTCAGTTCTGGTGGGTTACAGTCAAGAAAAGACAAGAGGCCAGTACCTGCCAGGTGATTCAAATTTCTTTAGACACCTACAGCTGCCCACATTCATTCTCACGAGTGAAATTCATGCAGCAAAATCAGTGCTGCTGCCGCCCTACCCTCAGTGCATTTCTCCTGAGAACTGTCCCTGTGGGCTGGGAAGGAATGTAACAGGATCTGGAGTTAACGTGGAGGGCTAAGCCTTGCCTTCATAAATCATTCATTAATAAATACCAGAAAGCAAGGCTACAGACCTTAATCCCTGAAAAGCCCGGCGAGTGCCGTGGCTGTGATCCTGGGAGGGCTCTGGCCACACTGTGCACAGAGAGAGCACAAAACAAGTGTTAACAGCCCCGAGCACAGCTGGGTATCAGCACAGCCTCACAGGGCAGCTCCTGGGGTTCCTCAGATGCTCTGCCACAGATGAATGGTCACACTCCTAAACAGCTCCACATTTCTAAACCCCTCATCCTATCAAAGCAGGGAGGATGTGCTGGCCGAGGCAGCGATGCCTGCAGTCATTCTGGAGGTGAAGTTTGCAAGGAGAGAAGGGGAAATGTCTTTCGTAGCAGGATGTAAAAAGTTTAACCTTGCTGAGTAAATAAGAAATGAAACTGCCAGAGATTATTTCAGAAACCTCGAAGCAAATTATCTGAGAAACGTTTTACTGAGCCCTATACAACTACGCCTAGTACTTTAAACAGTCATAGGGTCCCTGTCCCTTTTTATTCCCTGGCATTTTTCTTGACCTGGGGCTAAGGCCACTGCTGTCATTCCAGCTGGGGTTTCTCCCTTTTCCAGACTTGTCCCGTGCTCATGGGTGGATTTCTTGAAACTGGCTTGTGACTTCCCTGAGAAACTCTTCTGATCTGAGAGAGGGAGAGTTGAAAAGAAGCCGTGAATGGAAGGAGAACTACAGGGCTGTGCTGGGAGAGGCATCCTCTGACTAGCACTGCCTCCCTCCCTGCTCCTCCTCCAAAAGCCAGCGACCTTCTCACTCACAGCTGATCCCAGGAGGGCCAGACCCGAAGCAGGCAAGCCTTGCAGAGAGGCTCCATTTATATTCCCAGCTGGTTCACCTGTTTTCTGCAAATTTTGCAGTTACACTGCAGACAGATCAATGCTGTGATTTGCTTCCAGCAGGGTGGTGGGAACCCCCTCTGGCACTTCCTATTTTTAAACAACTGAAGTTGTTTTGTATTTCCTAAACCATATTGATCCACGAGGCTAATGATAGTTTTTCTCAAAGCTCTATTTTGTTCGCTCTGTCACAGAGGGAGCCCTAGAAATTACAATTAGTGATACAGGAAACGATTGAAATCCATTTTACTGCACGAGTCTGCTCCTGCTATGTGCAAAGCAGAACAGTAACCACAAATTCAGTTGCTCCCACATGGAATCACGGATGGATGACTAAATAAGCAATGAAGAGGGCTTATATGGGGTGCAACAGCCACCACATATCTTTAATTTACACCATATTGTCCATTATATGATTGAAACATAAAAATAACATGGGCACAATGCTACAGTTTGAATATGCATGGCTCCTCCTCCACAGTAATTTAATTTTCAGTGTGCCAGTGGATTGAGGAAATTAGTTTTGTTTTTAAAATAATTCCCTGTCCTCAGCGGGAAAAAGTCAGTCAAAGTCTCTTGTTAACACAAGGGGCATTTATCAAAATAAACATATCAGAAAGGGACCTCATCTCTGACAGACAGACCTACGAAATAAAAAAAAAAAGAAAATCCCACCCAACCTGTGTTTGCAAGTGACAAGGTCTGACAGAAAGCAGAAGGAGTGAGCAGGCTTGAGTCACCAAGAGGCTTTTTGTCATTCCCTCCCAGTACACATACTGCGCTCGTGCCTGCCCGGGGCTCGGTCACGGTTCCCTGCTGGAGAGGATGACACCAGGTGCCCACTCCTTGTCACCTGGTGTTGTCACCTCTATCTGTCAGAAGCAATTGCAATGCTACAATAAAACAGTCAGTTTTGGAGAAATAAAAAGGAAGAATCATCCCTTCCCCCATTAAAAAAAAAAAAAACAAAACAACCAAAACCAAACCACACCTCTGTATTTTCATCATCTGGATCTAAACCACTGTTTCTCCTCTAGAAAAAAAATTTAATTCGCATTTCCATAAAATGGTACTGCTGGGAATTAACAAGCTAATAAAAAGGACTTTAAGGATGCATTAAATTTGGGTTGGGGAACTCTCTAGTGCTTACAGCATAAATGCTAATAAAATTATAAATCTGTTATTAACTTTTTACATCCCTGCCAAGTGATAAAGACTTTTTTAAAAAAAGCATTAAAAAGGCTAGAGATGTACGTTTTACAATGAAAAACCAAGTAGTCCAGACAATACAAAAATTATTTACACCATATGAATTCTCTGTACAGCCCTGAAAAAACACACATCTGTCTCCTCAGGGCAATGCAGGACTCATATCTGATATACTGTGAAGGGGGGGATGAAAATAAAATCCTTTAAAATCTGAATAAAGCAGAATTGCACCATTGTTTGCCCCAGGGGCTGGACTTCCCCAGGCTTTGATTACCTGTCAGTAAGATGTTTATATCAAGCTCTGGCTGAAAACTCCTCACATTCAACCATTAGAGCCCTACAACTTTTTTGCTGTACTTTATACTCCAACCTGTTCAGTGTACTCATTGTTTCAGCCAGTAACAACCCCCAGCTAATTGCTACACGTGGAAGGGAAATTAAAAGGATGGTCCTTGGAGACTGCTACATCTGCTTCCAAATGAATATAATTAGCAGAGAAGGGGGAAAGATTATAATTGCTTCAGATTTAGTGGTGTAAGGAGGGATTTAGGGGTTAATATTTTGGGGAACAACCAGTCTGCCAGCAGCTCAGGATTTGGGAATGCAGAGCAATGACAGGCAAAAGGACCTTACACACAATCCACAATGTTGCAGGATGGAAAACAAGGCAAATGGGTCAGGGATAGGAACAGAGAGGCAAGACAACCTCCAGGCACTTCCAGGGAGCTGACAGGAACCAAACTCATCCCAGGGAGGTTCCAGCCACTGGCAGAAGCAGGTCTGCCTTACCCAGTCCTACAAAAGCATTTTGCCACAAGGAGAACCAAGAGTGTTCCTTCCAGAACTGAAGGGTGCTCATGGCTGGTCGTTGAGGTGGCACAGAGACGGGCACAGAGACGGGCACGAGTTCCCAGCTCAGTGCACGGGCAGACCCAAAAGTTCTGCTGAAGGACAGCGGGGGTTTCAGCCGTCCCCACAGGCTCTTTTACAGACAGGGAATTTTGGGGCTGCCTGGGTTTGCAGTACTGGGCTCATGGCTCGTCCCCTTGTGCAGAGTCCCACAGTTCAGGGGCTGGAAAGCTCAGCCTCCAACAGGACCTCCCACTGTCCCGCTGAGCCGCTCATCCCGCTCCAACCCATTGCAAGCATAGGCTTCTACTTTCTCCTGTATCATGATGCTGCGAAAAAACATTTGGAACATTCTCAGATGAGATAAATGCCTGTTCAGGCACCAGAATAGAGCGTTCTGTTTTCAAAAATCCTTATTAACAGGGTGCTGAGAGCCATGCAATTTTCAAACTCCAGCTCTTGTTTAAGTGAATTAATGGATGCTGAGTAACTGCTCAGTCTGAACTCAGGACTGTGTGCTGAGGTTTTCAGCTTCTGCCCAATACTAAGCACAGCGGTACCTTTAATAGACTGACTCATAGTAGCAGGAAAAAGTAAACAAGCAGTTGGAAAAGGAAAGCACAACCCCAAAGAGCTATGTTCATTTTCTCCATACTATCTACCTTCAAATATTACCCTCTTCCACAAGACCTGCTTCCTTCGTAGCCCTCAATCACCACAGTTCCCTTAACAGTCTCCATCAAAAACAGCACTTCCATTTATTCAATACAAAAATCAGTTCAATGAGATTATTTTACTCAGCATTTCCCCTCTTGTCTCCCTTGAACTAAAACCCAGGCACAGCAGACTCCTGCTGCTCCCCGGGTTTCTGCCTCCGTACATCTGTTACGCAATCTAACTTCAGAGCCAAGGGTGCCCCAAGCTGACTGATTTTCTACTTGCTTCACAAAACCCATTTTCCTCCCAGTCCCTCACGGACACAACAGGTGTCATTTCGCCCTGGATCTCAAGCCAGGCAGGGTGTGTTGCCACGGAAACATGAAACCAACCGAAACAGGCAATGAACACTCACGAGTCCCCCGGTCCACCGGTCCTTCCTTCACCTTTCCCTGCTTTTCCAAGATGGGGAAAACATGCTGCCAGTATGATTCGGCCAAGCATGGATACCTAGAGGTGGTCCTCTCTCCCCTCAGCTCTTCAAGGTCTCCAAACTTGCTTTTAGACAAGTCAACATCGAGAAAGCACAAGCAGCACCCATGGAGGACTCAGTGAAATGCACTCTGTCCGGCACTCCAGCATTTCCTGGGGGCAGGACATTCACCAAAGTCTGCAAAGCACAAGGCTCCAGCACCTCACCACACCCTCCTGTACAGCCACCATGCACCTGGGTGCCTACACATCTGGTCCCATGGGTTTTTAAGGTCTTGGGTAGATGAAAGGACATTTTCATCCTTGAATCTTCCTTCCAACTGATGCAGTATCAATCTTATAGGAACACGTTCGTGCCTGTGACGTGATCTGGTTATTAAAGTTCTTAGAAATGCCTCTGCCTAAATTAAGGTGCAAACAAGACCACATGCCAGTGACAACAGCCCAGGTTTTATTTGATGGTAAATATGAGAGAGAGAGAAAAGAGAAACAAAAGAAGAGCAAGAAGCAGAAAATACGTGGGTTAAAGATAAATCCCACTTACACTATGATTCCCTGTGTAAACCACATGAGAAATCCAGAGGCCACTGAGACCAATGGGGCTCTCCCCAGCAGTTGCAATGCCACCACCCTCACAGCAGTGAAGCCTGTTGTGCTTTAAGACGTTTCAAAATTTCTCATTTTCTCCCTTTTGAACGACACCACTGGAAAGCGTCATTCAAACTCAATTTCTCAATTCAAAACCTTTGTACAAATGCACAGCTAAAGAAAGCAACAAAAGTGACATAACTAAGCCAATAAAAGATTGCTTGATCTGTTTTTATGCTATGTGATTCTAGGTCATGTTAAATCACTGGTTTCTTATTATCAAAAACATACAAAAGCCCAAAAATTACTTCTTCCTGCCTACTCCCTGCTAGCTGATTGCCCCATCTTGTTTTTTTTTCAACAAGCTTTGAATAAAGCAGGGTCTGGCCCAAAAGTGTTTGAATATCTAAAAATACCATTATTTTCCCTCAAGACTGAGTAAATGGCAAACCAAATAGTGTTTTTCAAAACGGTGCATTGCCTCCACAGAAATGGTAGATAGCAGTTTCAAAGCACATCAAAAACATGAGGTACACAACCCTGCTGGATCTGCAGTAAATAAGGGGTTTGGGTGGGTTCACACTTTTCAGCACCAAACAGTTGAGCACAAAACACTTTGTGGCTCTGCAGCTGGACTCACTGCTGCCAGGAGTGGCTGTGGTTTGTAGCAGAGAGCGCCAGCTCTCCCTTTAAACAGTGACTTGCCCACTGTGGCATCTCCTGGGCACTCACTGCTGTCCCCATGACATTGCTGTCACCCCCCGTCCCTCTTCTCCCCAAGACAAACAGAAATGGAAAACACCTAACCTCTCTCTGGCATTAAATCAATTGAAAAATCAGAGCTCCACATTGGTAAATACTAATTGCTCATTTAGTTAAGGGAAATATTTTTCTGCAATATGCACAAAATAGATTTTCAGGGTTGTATGATTTTTAATGCAAACTAGTCTCACCTATAATGTTTGTTTTACTCTCAAATAAGCAACTACAGGAAGACAGAATTAAAACAAATCAAAAAGGACAACAAAGAGAACTCTTGATTCCCCCCACAAGTTGTTCTTCGCTTGTTATAATGTTTAAGTACCTAATGGCTGTTGATTAACTCTCCTCTTTATCATCAGTTGATCAACATGCAGCTCCTACTACATCAAATTACCTTAAAATGATAAAAATCAACAGAGTGTGTTGTTTTCCCCCATTAGAATGTATGAAATCGTACTTGAGAACAATACCAGAATAACTGTGGAAGACACAGGAGATGGCTGCTCAGCACAGAGGTTGACAGTACTCATTTGGATTCTAGTCATGTTTTGAAAAGTCCTTGGACCAAACTTCTCAAGAGCAAAAAAGTAGTCGGACCAAGTTTTTCAGCCTGACTTCCTCCTCTCTTTTGCTAAGCTCTGAAGCAAGACAGGATCTGTTATTACACATATCATTCAGATTTAAGTATTTCCATTAAGTAAATGAGAAATAAATACAGCGATGTTAAGAAACTCACTGCAAAACACACAACAACTAAATTTCCCGGTGTTTTAGCCACAAAGCAGCTGCAGCATTGCAGACCTCATTTTGGTATTAGATAAACTGACCGTACCTAATTTAGTTATTATGCTAACTCCTCTATTTTAACTAACTCACAGGAATAGAGAAGGAGCAAAACTCAAACTAGAAGTTTGCTGGCAGTGCCTTCTATCAAACTAGAAAGGGAGGGTATTCATATTGATGGGGCTTTGTGACAAATACGTGTTCTTACATAGCTGACAAAATACAGAGACGTGTTTCAAATTACATTAAGGTTATGACAAACTAAAAAAACAAGAAAGTAATACTCAAGACTCCTTCAAGTCCCCTGTGGGGTTCAGCAATGCAGTACGCTCTGTGAACACGGTTCTGATGTGACAAAGGGACAGCTCTAAAAAAATCCTTCTCACAGGGATCTTCAAGGCAAAAAAATGGAAGGCACTAAACTGTAAACATCCGCTTTCCCTAACATACCAGAGCTTTCTCTTTTTCTCTCTCAGGGAAAGTGTGGCACCAGTATGTGACCGGCTCTGCCTTGTGTTCACCACAGCAAGAATGAGACACACGGCTGGTGTCAAACATCCTTGGAGATAAAGTCCTGAATTTCCTCATTTCTTCATTGCTTTTGTATTCCAGAACTAGCTAATGATCAATAAACAGCACATACTTGAGGCCTGGTTTCCTTTAGAGTTTGCAGTTCAGTATCAGATGATCTGGCTGACCTGCAGAAACCCGTGTGGATGCCAACCGAGCATTTTTCCAAGTCTGCTGGTTGTTAATCAGAACCAGAGAACAGTTATTGCCGTACGTTCCATGTTTCTAAGCCCATCTGATGAAAAGAATATAACCATGGAGATTTTTTAATATACCTCAACAGCATATATTGCATTCTGTTGTTTCAACAAAGCCACAGAGAAGTGTTGTGGACATCGCACAGGCACAATCCTAAGGTCTTAGGGACAGCTACCTATGTATTTTTTTAATAAATGCTGATTATCTTAGGAGAAAATTTTAAATTAACTTAAGATGCTGTTTACAGGCAGCCATTACATTTTTATTTCCCCAGGCTTGTGATTTAATCAACTGTCACCCACGGACCTCATTAGATAAGGCATGAAAACCTCCATCACACAGTTCCTGCGCTGCGCCGCCACTTCTGCAACTCAGAGCTCGGGTGGCAACAAAGCCTTGTCCAGAGTCACTAAACCCAGGGCAGTTTTACACCAGAGCCAGGGCAGAGTTACAGCAGATATACCTTGGGAAGCAGCCTGAACTGCCAGACAAAACTTCTCCTGCTCCCAGACTTGCAGCTTTCTCAGTCTGCCTGGCCAGTGTGTGCATGCAGATAATGTCCCCGGACCACCTCGCCAAGTCCACCTCAGTCTCCACAACCACTCAGCCAAAAGGAAAGCAGAGTAATAGAAACCAGCAAGAGCACAGATGACACAGGAGCCATGCACCGTGCCAAGATGTTTGCAAGCACAGAGTCCTCATCACTCAATCATCCCCACTCCAAGCTGGTCCTTGCTCCATGATATGCTGCGGGCCTTGCCTTTGGTGTCCCAGCCAGGTTATTTTGGCAGGACTGGCTCTGGCTCAAAGCCAAGGCATCACACAGCCCCAAGATCAAGGCAGAATGATAACTGCTTTCCTGACATGCAGTACCAGTTTAAAAAATACCCACACAGACGTAATTCCTGCCTTTTTCTTGCACACACAGATCCCATGTGAGACTTTGTGTAGATTATTAAAGACTTTGCCTTCTGTTTTGCTTTTTTAAACTATTTCTTTTTGGCGAAAACAATGTCACCTATGTCAACAGACATTGGCCAAAAGCAGCCAACTGCACAATTCTTGCCAAATTTTTGTTTTCAACAACATTCTTCAGACATTACCTTGCTAAATGTGACATTCAGTCCCACTTCCTGAATGCTACAGTTAAAGAGCTGCTGAACTCAAGGATGAGGCATTAAATGGGAAAGTACACTTCTTCCCAAGTACAAATGCCTCTTCCCACACACCTCTCCTGTGAGGGATGTCCTAGCGCATTAAAGCCCAAAGAAAAATAAAAAGTAACATCAGTTCCAACACCAGTATCATCTGCTCAACATGGAGGGAAGAAACACTAGATGGAATATGCAAACAGATATGGTGTGCTAGACACCAAAACTATTCTTGCATTGTCAGGCCAGAGAGAAAACGCACTGTTGGCTCTTATCCTCACAGTTTGCAAGCTTGGAGAATAATTAATAATTGACTGGGAAAGTTAATAGATAAAGACATAACTGTAAATTCTTTAAAATATCTTAATAATTTTAAAGCAGCAGCCAGGCACTGTATGTTGCATATCTGCTTTATTGTGCCATAAAACGGGAGGGGGTGAGGGTAGAAGGTGAGATGTGGGGTCAGGGCAAGCAAAGGCAGGTGCTGATATTTGGTGTTTCAGAAACCCATTTCTAATCATTCCGGTGATGAAGCCTTTGTGCACTTGCACCAAAACCAGCAGATGGATTTGATCTGTGGGGCTCTGAGAAGCACTGGTCAGGCTGGAGGTCAGTGCTTAAGGGCTGGGATTTTCCAATCAAAGGTCCTGACCCTGATGCTTCCTACCTGGGTTTCCCCAGGGGGCCATACACTCACCACTCCTTATTTCCTCCATATTCACCAATAAACCACTGCACCAAAATGCTGGGAGCATAACTACCCACTTGCAGGCTTCCATGTTTGCTTAAGGGTGACCGGACTTACTTCAACAAAGACCAAGCATTCGCTTGAAACATCACAGGTTGAAGCCTGGGAATTTCTTAGAGAAATGGTAAGCTGTGAAGTCCCAGAGAAGAAAAACTCCATTAAAAGCTACCATATCAGGCAAGCCAGAAACTGGAACTCCAGTCCCTTCTATCCCAGGTTACAAAAGCCCATTTACATCCCAAAGGTTTTGTGGAAAATCTGACCGCTCCACAAAGTATTTAAACTCAAACAAAATGACAGATAAAGAGACTTCAAACTACACAAGCTTGAGGAACTTTTGAAGGGCTTACGAGAGACAGTAAAAGAGACAGAAGAAAGCTTTATGGCTCAGAGGGATGACATCTACAGCTTTTCTGATGCCTCAAGTACAAGATGACACGTCCTTTCAGAAGTGACCAAATCAGCAGCCTAGTTTAACCCATCAACCAGAACCACTGGGTTTTTAATCTGACAAGTAGCAATGCTTTATTTGACTGATGTTAGGTTTTACCTCCTAGTTTTGGCAGAATGCAGATTAAATAAATCTTGACTCCATCTCAGATTCATTGCAGCTAATGACTTTGAACTTAAGGGTCTGTTAACACTAAATTGCTATCATTATGCAATCATGCTAAATTACCAGGGGAAGCAGAAGGTACCTCAAAAGAAAGAATTGCACCAGTTTATGCCAAGAAAACTGGACTCAGTGAATATTGTTGGACTGTTCTCTGCAACACCAGGTTTCTGGCCCAGACAAACATGTTTCTCATCTACTGTTGTTATCTCCTGCCAATATAAACCCAGCCAAACTGGTTCCATCTAATTCTCACTCAATATGCCCTTACAAAAACAAACACATAAAAGTGAAGTCTTTATCAAGTAGAAGTTCTGCATAATGCAGAGCAACTCTCCTTGCTTGCTCGAGGTAGTTATCTCACCATTTTTTGATACTTGCCTTTTATCATCAATTTTAGACGTTCTGCCTAGAGAGGAAGGACTGATGATGTAAGGACTAACCTAACAGATTCTCTAATACGGCCACAATCACTTGAATTCCCTGGAATCTGGATTTTTGTAAGATGGCACAAAGAGCAGCCTCATTCAAGACATCAGAAATGCTGCCCTTTTTTCACTGAAATGAAGGTTTCATGCACAGGTCTCAGAAGAAGTTGAAAATCTTGTGCATCAGCAGAGGAACACAGCATACTTTGCTCTCTGGTGAGTGCAGCTGGACAGACAGCATCACATGACTGACTCAAAATAACGCTCCAAAGAAACACAGCACAAGAAACACTGTGCACAAAACTGAAAAAGCTCAATCAATGCCTAGAATACATCTCCAGGACATGGGTACAAATTGTATTGCAGGATTTACAAAGCACTAAATGAAAGTAAATGTATCAATCAGTTGCAAACCCACACAGTAACATGACTGTGGATGCACTGAATGAAGTGCAAAGGCTGAGCTTTAGGTGAGATTACAGAAGTCTTACTCTCCCCAGCTCAACTGTGTTTTCCTGAAACTGAATCCCTAGATTATGAGAAACAAGAAAATATTGAAGCCCTGTCCATACCACTGAATAACCCAAGTTTTATTTTTATTATACTTCGTTAAATAGACTCATGACCAAAAGGTTTCCACCCCTAAAATGAGTAATAAATGAATCCTTTGTGGATAAAACAATCCAGACACAACAAGAGACAAACAGAAACTGCAAGTTCAATAAAATTACTTCCTCATGCTCTTTTATATCTATTTTTCCCTTAGTGTTTTAAAAAAATAGATTAGGCTTGAGTTTCAAATTCTTTGTCTTTTTAAATCCTCCTAGAGCAGATAGAATTGGCAGCACACAAATAACTCTTTGTGTTACTCCTTCAATTATCCCATGCCCGAGACTGCAGCAAGGATTTTGGGGACTCAGATCCCTTTTCTGAAACCACCACTCGTGAGTAATTCGAACTGAAATGGCAACAAGCATTCCTCCTCACCAAAGCTTAACTTGTCTGAAGCTAATACAGATTTGCTTCAAATTTCTTGTAGATGGGCGCTTTGCCTCTTCCTGCATGGACACATTCAGTGTGCTCTTCGCCACGTTCTCACTAGTGGGCCCCTGAGAGGCTTCAGAATCCCAAAGGTTTGGGAAAGACTGGCTCCACATTCATCCTTCATCCTTGCCTGCCAGCTGCAGCCCAGTGTTCCACCAGACAAGTTTTGATAGAAAACACAGTAGGGAGCGAGCACTGACATCACCTGTGGTGTCATCCCACTTTAATCCATTCAAACACCTTCCATGACTCCATAATCATGGGAGATCACTGCTCACAGGGAAGTTTTCTGCTTGATAACTCTGCTGCCACTCTCCAGTGCCAGCTCTGTCTGTGCTCCGGCTGTGAAATTGTTGGTAAGTGGATGTAATACATTCTGGGACACGTACTATCGCTGCTTCTGTTTGTGGAGAGGCAAACACAATTTGTCTGCTGGAGTAACGCTTGGAAGACTTCCTGAAAAATCTAACAGCAATTAAGCTAATTTTACCCCTGCCAAGCAGATGCCAGAAATTAAAACTTGCAAGAATGACAGACTCGTATGATAGCTAAAGACAGAAGAAAATTGCAAGATCCAAGATTATGATTCTCTTGCCTGTATAGAAGTGATTGTAATTATTGTTTGGTTCTCAACTATTCTGGGGCAGGCATCAAGGAAAGACATCTATCAAGACATTTGGATTCATTTAGGCACCCTGCTCAAAGGGGTAATAAATGCCGGGCTAAAAATACCATTGACATTTCAATATTAATAAAGATGTGCGCTCAAGTATCACTGTAGTGATCCTCCTGCAATAACTTTGCCGTGTCTCTGCTGACTGCTGCCTTGCCTTTACCTTCCAGCTTCCTGAAGGTGATCTGCACACTGTGGTACCCTGAGCCCCTGGCTATCGAAAATCACCACTCGAGCCAATTCCCGAATACAGAAGCATCTTAACTTCCCTCTTCCCAGAGTCCATACTTTACATTAGCAATGTGCAAGTCTATAAGAAATTAAAAACTGATTTAACAAGAAGTTAGAGTGGCTGCTAACAAGCTTGAGATTACATGAGAGAAAGCAGAGATCCCAGTCCTATTTGGTGCCGAAAACAATTTCCAAATTGTTTTCATCTATGTTATTCAGCTCTCCCCAAGCTTAGAGAAGCAGTTGGAGGACACTACAGACACTAATTTGAAGACACATTCCTTGAGCACTACATGTTATTAAAAAAACCCACAAACAACCTCTTAAAAATTTAATTTCACTGAGTCCTCTCAAAATATTGGCCAGCAGTCAGCAAATAACAAATACAGACACAAACACTCAACAGACCTGTCTCGCAACCTGGACATTAAAAAAAGGCAAACATATTTTCACAGCTCCTCATCTTTGCCAGCTCTGCAGGGTGTGCACGTGCACAAGAGAGCAGGACCCACCTGGGACGAAGCATCTCCTCTCAGGAGGAGTAGAAACAGAGTAGAAACCTCACTCCTCCCTTCCTGGATCCGAGCACGTTTGTTACGGTGATTGTTAGGAAATAATCAACGTGGAGCTTGACACTGCCACTTGCCAGGGTGTCACTTGTCCCGTACATCGGTGCCCTAATGAAGAATCCTCTGGCCTTAACACAGATTGAAGAGTTTCTAGAGTGGGGCTGACAAAAGCACATTTATTCACCGACACCTTATTTCAATACCTGCCTTTCACAAATTCTCTGTAATCATGGACGCGGGTTGGTTTCGGCTGTTGGTCTCTCCTAGAGTTGTGAGCATATTAATAAAAATAAATAAGCCTGGCTCACTGAAGGCGTTTTAAAGAGGTGGATGTCCAATTAAATTCCCAGGCTCCTTTGAAAATCCTAGCATTTTTCACTGTCAGATGCCATTAGAATAAGAAAGGTCACGGGCAAAGAGGATCTTTTGTAATTCTCTGTGAAGAGCACAGACTGCGAGCAGACAGCATCAAGGGACACAGCAATGAACGCTTCCCAACAGGAATTCAAAGTTTGCTTTGCCAAAAATACACCCCATTGCTATGTCCATTTTGGTTATAAATTAGGTGGAGAGAACAAGGACATTTTTTGGTATGCTTTTGAAAACTTTTTCCTAGCTACTGTTCAAATCAGGGCCAGCACAGGTTGTACTTTAACTCTGGCATTAACGAGCAGAACCAGAGCACCACTTCAGCACCTCTCGGCACGGCACACGCCTGGAAACCAGGACAAGGATGGAAACAGAGACAGGAAGCCAGATGTTTTGTGTTTTAACAACTCCGAGAAATGCTTCATGCAACCTGATCAACAAAGCCCTCTGGGCTGTTTTTATAGTGTGGATCTATCTAGAAGGTTAAGTGAGAAAATTAGCTGCAGAAATATTACATATCAGTGCACTCTCACAGCACAGCTTCCAAGGAGGATTATCCTAGGCCAAACAAACAAAAGGAGAGAATCCCATTAGCAACTGAAAACCCAGAGCCTTGGCGTGGGCGTCATTTGCATACATTACAATTGCACAGTGTTTAAAAACTGCAAATTGGATTTGGTTTTCCCCTGGCTACCTGCCCATTTTTCTTTAAATTGATTTATTAATGTCCACTGTTGCTTTGCAGTTTTATCCTTTTAGCAATAATAGATGTAATATATCACAAAACCAAATTTTTAAGAGTACATCATTAGAGTGATGTAGCACTGGTAATAAACCCCTTCACACTCGGATGAACTTAAATCAGTTTCTCTTTATTGATTTTTGGTCATAACATAATTTTAAAGTTCAACTTAGTTAATAAAAAAAAGATTTGCGCTGCTGTTGTGTGGAAAACACCAGTGCTGTAAGTTTTCATGTCATCTGTTGCAAAGGCTCTTGTGGTTTTATATATTCCCTCAGAAGGTGGCTCGGCATTATATGGCCTGTCTTATCTCCTCTGCTGACCTGCATTTATCTGTCTATTTTTATTGCCACACGACTCACAGCACAATAGATCTTTACCCAGCCACCATCTCTCCGAGCACAGGCAGTCACTTTATCTCTCCAGCAGCTTTTTGAGTAATGGTCATTTGCATTTTGCCAAACTCTCTCACTTTAAGGGGGTTCTGCATTGACAACACCATTTGTGTGACTGTGGTTTTTACTGTCTTCCAGCTCTAAAGCAGTAATTCACCTTTTCAGCTGAGGTTTTGGATTTTTTTTAAAGTATATTTTAAAAATGTATTTGCGTGCTTCTTCTTTCATGTTTTGGGGTTGGGTTTTTTTTAGTACAGTTTTTAATCTTCCAGAAGCACAAAGTTAATGATAACTGAGCTTAGGGATTTATTGGTTGAAACTGCCTGATAAGGAAGCACGTGATTGAGTTGGGTATATAATCACTTATGTCCTCTTCTCCTGTCCCCCAAAAAGGTAGGATAATGGTTATGGTACAGGCTAAAGATGTGGCTTCACTGCCATCACATCTCCAAGGGACAGGGAAGATGCTCCTGCTTCTTAGGCTGCCAGCACATCTCCATTGCATGAGGACCATGGACCAAAAGCAAAGGCCAAACCCAGCAAACAAGCCAAAAATACCCCACGCTGATGTTCTTCACCTTCTGAAGAACATCAACTGCTCAAACTCTTACATCTTCTTTAAGTCCCATCAAATAATTTTAGAAAAAAAAAAGACATGAAAACCTACAAGTTCTCAGCCTGCAAGTCTGGGTGCTAAGATACTACCCAAGTATTTTATTTAATTGGTTTTCCTTTTCTCTCATTTCATCTCCACAATGGTCTCCCACAGACATAAAAAGAAGGCGACTGGTCCTGGGAGGGTTTATAAAATTGGTGAAGGCTGATAAAATATGTAATGGTTGGAAAGAAAGATAGGTGAGGCTGCAGCCCCAGATCAGTTCTAGAATATGCTGTGCTACAAATTTATCTGTCCAACAGCTAACCTAATCCAACATAGCCTATAGATATCTCTATGCATTGGCTCGTTCCAGAAACTTCAAAGAAATGCACAAAAATGAGATCACTTGGAACTGGTGGCCAGTAAGGAGCCTCTATGATTAATGAAGAGAACAGTTTGCTTCTGTCCCAGACAGTGAATTAGTCACACACACACTCATTCAACAAGGAACTTAGGGCTAGTCAAATCTGTATTTAGTGGCATATCACGTATAAGAGTTGTGTTCCTAAAAATCAAAGACATGAATAGGTGAATCACAGCATAAATCTTACATGCTGACCACCAAAAAACATTATTCTTGTAACAACAAGGAAATTCTTACTTCAATACATTATCATTGGCTTTGACTCAAGAAGAGTAATTCATCCCCCAGCAAGCAGTTATTTCTGGTTTTCTTTTGCTAAAAGGGCTGTTTGTGTATGTTCTTAATAAAAAACATGCCCTTGCATCCACCACACTGAACAGCTGCAGGTAGGATTCAGATTCTCACCAGCATATCCACTGGCACACAGGGAAAGTCTGGGAAAGCAGAATACATAAAGAAAAAAAAACCTTTTCATTACTAAGTTGTCTTGATTGGTCAAAGACAAGAAAAAAAGAGGTTTTAAGCTTTATCATTTTCATTTCCAGTCTGTTGTTTTTTTGGGGTTTTGGTTTTTTGTTGTTGGGTTTTTTGGTGGTTGTTTTGTTG
>VYXD01000562.1:298203-331530 GCA_013397195.1 Hylia prasina
TGGGGGTTTTTTTTTTTTTTTTTTTTTTTGAATGGATTTAAGATTCATTCCTCTAGCTGTGTCCTGGAAAATTAGCATCAGTAGCTACTTACAAGAAAAAATACTAATCCTCTACCTGGTACCATAAAGTACAACAAGAATAAGCAGTTCTGATTTGGTCTGAGAAGGGACGTACAAGGCACCAACCTCCCAAAAGCAGAGGGGTATTTGAGTATTTGTTTTCCAAACCCTGGGCTCAGCAGAGCATTCCAAAGTGCCCTGCCAACAGCCCCATCCCTTCTCACTCTATTCCAAGCCAGCTGCTAATGAGGAAATCCATAACCTTTTTACAACAGATGCTGTGAAATATTCTTTCTTGATATTGTAATGGTGTATTGATTTTTAATTTCAAAATATGCAAACATGACATTTGCAATAGTGACTCCATATAAACAAAAGCTGCACTTTTTTACTTTTCGATCTGTAACACATTTTGCAAGCATTTGCTATCAATAAGTAGGCAAAAAACCCCAACCCTTACCATGAGGTGTTCCTTGCCTGTAAAAATACTACAGTTATGGATTGCACCCTGAATAAAACCTCTCATAAAAAGCCAATATAAACAGCTGCATGTAATGAACTTGTGAAACCTCAAGGTTAATTTAATGCCATGGTAATAGAGGTATTTCCAAAGGGGCAGTACCTCCACCTTGACACTACATTTCCTGTTATAATCCAAAAGTATTTCTCAGGCTGCCAACCTCCCTTACTGGATGTATGTCCCTGTCTTTTCTTCTTTTGCAAGTGTAATGGGGGAAATACCAAAACAGATTCATCACTTGTACAAATAAGATTTAAGAAAAATACATTTTCCATCTGTAAAAGTAATTCTTATTCCCGATTCACTGAGAAACTGGGAAAGTAAAAAATGTATAGGGCATCTTTCTGTCACAGTGAGAAACTGGGAAAGTAAAAAATGTGTAGGGCATCCTTCTGTCACAGGTCCTTACAACTGGAGAGGAGGGAGACCTGAGTAGCCCCTGCTGCCTCAACAACAACTTTGCAATTNTATTAAAAAAAAAAAAAAAAAAAAAAATGGTTGTGGCCATGCTGAGCAGCACAACTTGTGCCCACTGGGAAGGTGATTTGAGGGAAGCTACTGAAAGGGTCAGCCTGTCCCAAGCCAACTCCCAGCTGAAGCAGAAATGGGTGATGTTTTCCACAGCAAGGTATTGTTGGGAAACCACTGAGGAAATACACAGTCATCAATACATTAGATTATACCAAGATTTCTTACTAACAGTCACATTCTCTGCCTGTTTTGGAGGGGCAAGTATTTAAATTGCTTTTCAAGTTCCCTCACAATTTTACATGACTGAGCCCCTCTTCTATTCCTCTCATACATATAAATTTTATCTGTGGTGGCTAAACCAGCTCTGTGCTATGGACAGATGGAGAAAATAACCATAGGGCACATCTCCCTCTTGGACAAACTAGCATGCCTTTACTGACTTCAGTGGAATGACATTGACTTACACCAGCTGAGACTCTGGTCTTACATTTAGTTTGGAATTCATTACTAATAACTCAAAATATCATCCTGGAATTGATGTCCTGTAATAAAATATCATCCCAAGAGTGCACACACTGAGTGTCAAGGAGAGGGAAACAAAATACATCTTGCATAAACTTATGCCATGTTCATAATCATTATCTTAATTTTTAAGCAATTCAAAAGGAAAAAAAATGCTGAATATTTCTTGGGATGCACCCTATAATCTTGCAACATATTTAGAACAAGAAATCAAAGCAGAGCTAAACTACCAATTGTGTCAGCAAAAACAGCCTTTCATGGCAAAATGACAATTTTCTGTCTTTGAAATCAGGCAAGAATGAAAAGTGGTTTGCTCTTTTATTGTGCAAACCAGCAAAAATACATTCCTCCTTGCAAGACTTTTTCCAAATTAAATATGTATTTCTTTTACTGTAAGCCTCTTTGAGATCAGTCATTTGGTAGCAAAAGATTAAAAAAACCAGCATTTAACTAGACAAAGACAAATAATCAAGCCATCAGCATTTTGAGCAGCTACAGGTTTATCCAAATATTTAGCAGGTTTATTTTTACCTTCTTCTAAATGCTCTCCCGGTGTACGATTTTGACCCCATTATGTAAAATAGCACCAGACCTCAGGCCAGCTCACCTCTTGGCTGTCTCTCACCACAGGCACCTTCTGAATGCTGCACACCAAGAGGCATCAGCCCGGCACAAGCAATTTAAAAGGAGGAACGTGTTAGGTGACCTGGTAAATCCCTAATTCTAATCCCTGCCCACAGCTTCTGTGGCACTGGGACCATTTCGGGGCACACCTCTAACCTTCTGTGACTTAGCAGGAAAATTTAGTTTTCTTTTTCCTCCCCAAGATTATCCAAGTGATTCTGTATGAATGGAGACCTTCAGCTGCCACACTCCTCCAAGCATGGACCCTCAAGAGGAGCTGCAGGAAGAATCAAGTGATTATGGGCAAGGTTTCCTCTGCATCCCACTGCCCTCTTTAGGTACCAGAGTCTTTAAGGCACACCCTAAATACAAGAAGTAAATGGGATGTTGCAGCAGCCCCCTTGTTAGAGGGTAGAAATGAGCCCAGACACAGACTCCTTGGTTATCACAGCATGAAAAGGGCCCTGGTTCATTCCTCTTTACAGCTCAGCCATCCTGACTCCAACCATTCCCTGACCCTGCCTGCAGCAGCTCCTGCTGTAGGTTTCCCTTGCAGCCTCTGACTGCTGGTTCTTTCCTGCTGAACTCTGACTGCAGGGATCAGTTTGCAGCCTCTGAGTGCAGCTTTTACCCAGCCAGACTGTGACTGCAGGTTCCAACAACAGGCTCTGACTGCACACCCACAATGACCCCACAGCAGCCCATACCACACCGGGTTCCTGTAAGACCCCAGCAGCACCAGTCCTGCCCAAGTCACCAATCCGTGACAAATGCACAGCCACTTGATAAAGCCAGGGTATAAACAAAACCAAAATGACCTAATGCCACTAACTCAGCACCAAAGGCCACAGAAACTGGAGGGAACAGACACCCCAGTGTTGTCCTCTGCCCAAGGAATAAGAAGAAAAAGATATGGCAAAATGAGACTCTAATTTCGGTGGCAGAGTCCCAGCATGGAGCTCTGAGGTGCCAATTAAACAGCTGTGGTAGGAGAGGCGGGACTGTGGAAAGAGGTGTGATGGAAGGGGATGGATGGATATGCCTGCCTTGGAATAAGATACAAATCCATTAACAAAGCAGCAGTGCTGGAGGGATCTCCTGCGTGCTTCGCTAGGCAGACCAAAAACAAAGCACTTGGCTCTTCCCTTCAGCTTCCAAGGGTTTTGAAGTACACCAGAGTGCCACACTTTGGGAAATTGTGACCTCCTGAGCTTCACAGACAGCTAGTGGGTTTGCTGGCACATCTGCCCCATGCTGGCTGGCACTGCTTCCATGACCAGTGGGTAATGCAGGAAGGCAATAGACTGGAACATGGCTCTGCAAGGATTCCCCTGGTTCAGGGACGGGTAGGCCGGGCCCTAATAAAAGGAGATATTTCTTTGAGTGGCATTTACTCCTCTCCTCTCTCACCCCTTTAAGAGCCACAATTGAGACTGGAATGCATTACACAGGTCCTGAGCACACACTATGCTTGAAATGCCAGAAACCATAAGAAACAGCAGTATCACATTATTGCTTGGGATAGACTTTGCTCCCAGCATTTTCCTCACCTTCCCAACTGGGTGAGGGAAGCTCACCCAGCTTTGTCTGTTCTGGCAGCTGCACTTGAAGATTCAAGCATCAGAAATGCCACAGTGGCAGATGACAGAAAAGAAAAAAGAAAAGCAGTTTCAGGCTGTTGTGTCATTAAGGGAATCCTGGAGTTATTTTACTGACTTGCTAAAATCTGGGGAGAAACAGAGTCACATCGAGGAAAAAAACACCATTCTGAAATTGCACAAGTGAGTTTTAGAATAATTCAGCATTTATTGAGTGAAAGACCAAAACTCAGCTGAGTGTAAGTAAAAGTAAGGCTGGCAAATTGAGTACTGGTTTCTTTCTAATGGATAAAAGCCCCAGGGAAAGATAAGCCAAATCAAGGGCAAGAGAGCTCTCTCTCCTCCTCTCCACAAGTCTCTGGCTCAGCTGTGGTCTGCCTGCTCTCCCTGGGCAGCCCTGTTACCCACTGCTCAACAATCAGTTCCTTCCCCACACCCAACAAACCCCTCAGCCTCCAAGTTTGCCCAATGTTTTCGATCAGTTTTTTCTACCCCTCCACGATGTACATATGAAAACACAAAACACACAGCAAAAGGCAACTTCTGCTGTGCCAAAAAGTCTAGTGAAAATTAAACTCACTCTGCTGTGTTTGAGCCATCTTACTCAACAAATTATCCAAGAGTCCCTGTTCTACTGAACACTTTGCATTTAAAGGGGGAGATTTGCCTCTGATTGGATTATAATGTAAGTGAAAATTCATGCGTATTAATGATAAAATCCTTTATTAGGGGTAGAGATAAATGTATAGTCATGGGGGATATTAGTAACTAACTTCTAAAGAGAGATTATTTCTCCAAATAAAAAGGCAAAAATAATCCTTTCTAAACCTGCTTCATTTTTAATACTTGCTGCCAACAGCTAGATCTGCTTTCTTCCTTTCCTGATACACCCATAAAACCTTACAGCTTGTAATATCTCCTCTGTGTATGTGTCACATCACTTACTCAACAAAAAACCCCGAACTGTAAAACCGAAAATTGGAAAAACACCTGTGAAAAAGCGGCAATCGAGGGAGGTTCCTGACATCTGGGAAGGACTGATGTTCTCCCCACCCCTAGGGAAGGGAGGGCATGGGGAGCACTGTGTGAGTCCCTTGGCAGCCCGTCCTCCTGACATCCATCTCCAAGCAGTGAAGGATGAGGAGCAAATTGCACCATTATCAGGGCCATCCTCGGCCACACTCTGAGCGTGTCCTCTGCAAATCACAGCAGGTGACAACCTAAGGAACAGCTGAAACTCAGCACTAGAGGGATCCTGAAAAACCTCTGCATGGACTCTACCAGAAGCCTAGTGAGGTCTGATCAGCCAAGGGCCAGTTTCAGCCTTGAGATGCAGGCTAACACCATGCCATGGCCAGAGGAGCTGTGGCCCACAGAAGGGCCAGAGGGCTACCAGAGGCATTGGGGTGTATTTGGGCTCCCTATGCTAGTAGAGAGGAGGTAACTGCCCGCTGTTATCTTCCAACAAGAAGGGCCCCATCCCTGCATGCAATGATGCTCCTTGAACCAGCCTAAGTCACCCACTCTGGTGCTGGGCTTCCCTGGAGCAGGAACCTGAGCTGGGTGATCTCCAAAGGGCCACCTCTGGTGGCTTCTCTGTCCTCTTGCAGCCCAAAAACAGGTAGAGGCTTTAAACAGCATCTCTGCAAACTACTTATCTTCCTTACTCTAGGACTTAAGCTCTCTATCACAGCCAGGCAACAGAATGAATAAATTTGCCTTCTGTCAGGCAGTATCAAAGATATGAATAAAGCATTACAAGGCAATTTCAGGAACGCAGATCTTTGAACTGTGCTCTGCTTTACACCCCCAACCACAGCAGCAGAGAGAAAAATCCCTATTCAGCACTCTGGGATCTTCTTTTGATGTTGACTAGAGAGGGAAGAGACCATGCTCAAACCTTATGGATTATTGGTCAGTGTATAAAAAGCCCTCATGAAAGATGAGTCCTGCCTGGACTCACGCACACTGCTGCAGCATAAATAGCAGTGAGATTTACGGCGAGGAGCCACTGTGTCCTTTGACAATGCCCTGTCTAAGCAAAAAACAAGTGAGATCCAGTGGCCCCCTGCCAGCCCACTCCAGCTAAAGGCCATGCCACACCAGTCATGTTATTACACTGATGAACAGCTTAGATGAAAACAGGGAAAACTGTCCATCACTTATTTCAATCTCTGTCTAAAGCGATTTACTCGTGCTAGCTTTTGCTCCCTTTATTCCTGGCACGTTTTTCTTTTACTTCCCCATCTCCTTTTTCTTTTATCCAGCATTTTCAGAAATGGCTACTGACTCACAGTCCTTAGGCTCATAGACATTAACGAGGCTGAAGATTTAGTTCACAATAAAATGGGGGAGCTCCAAGGCAGGATCTGAAAGACGGGAGTTATCCCAAATCAAATGCTGCTTTTGAGCACACCAATTTGGCACTTTCCTTCCACTTTTTAGAGCCTCATCCTGCAAGAAAGTTCACCTAAAGCACCTACTCAGTGTAACAGGATTGCTGTCAGACGAGTCAGCCTCAGATTTAGACCAAGTTTTCGTTGAGGTTGCAGTCCTGTAAATTCCCAAAGCACGTGAGCAATGCCCTTGACTTCTGGGAGCTACTCACAAGTTTGGAGACGCACAAATGCCTCGGAGCTGGCAGGAGCCAGACGTGCACAGGCATAGAGCAAGCTTTTAAATGTGGAGAAAACTGTCCAGTTAATAAATTACTCGTTAACTGATTCTCCAGCAAGAACAACAGAGAAGGAAACATCCATTCTGAGTCCAGCCCTGCAGAACCCCCAGCTCCTTCCCTTCCCAGGGAATTCCAAGAAGGCTGCATGAGGCTCCCAGCCCAATGCACGAGCTGGCACTTCATGCCAAACAATCATCCTTTAATTTTCTCAATTACCTCAGTAACCAAAAGCACACGTCTAGAGCTCTGCCATATTTCTGTCAGTAAGCAATGCTTTCTCTGCAGTAAATTCAGTTAGTTATTCTCCACAAAGGAATTGGTTTTAAGGACATCCTGCTACATCTCTACACTGTATTTGGACTCCTGACCTGGAATTGCACTCAGTGAAACATCTGTAGGCATCCAAGAGAATATATTTTCTAATGTGAAGACACTGCATTTTAAATGTGACATTTTTAATGCTTTTAATTTAACTGCATCAGCATCACCATGGAATGGACTTCCTCAGAATCATCTGTTATACACATATGCACAAAAGATATATATCTTTATATTTATTTTTATATTTTTTTTCAGAGTTTTCCTTGGTTTTATACATTTAATGTCTACGTTCTGCAATTTTCTTTTTATCAATGCTGAAATTCCCATAAATCACAGTATTTCTGGAGTTTGGGTTTCAGGAATGCAAAACATTCCCAACATCAATTTTGAAACAAAATAAAACTGGAATTAGGGGAATCTGCAGAGACTCAGCATCTCAATATTAGACTGGATGCTTTGGTATGGCAAAGTCACAGCCTACGCAATAATTTTGCACAGTTAAAAAAAGAGCTCATACACCGTGTCTTGGAAATAAATTTAAGATACAAAAGCAGCTATTCTGCTTCATGGTTGCCTAAAGTTACAAAAACTTTTATCATTACAGCACCCAAACCTTTCCTTACACAGAGAGGAGTTTTTCTGACCATGAAATGACCACATCGGGCACTGCTCCTGCACTGGCAGGATCAAAACTTTCCACTTTTTCTAGGAGACAGATTCCCCAGCATGCAGCAAAGCCACCCAACCATCTCTGGCAGTCAGTATTTCTCCCAGCCTCTTGATTTTCATCTGCATTCCTCCTAAAAACCTACATTTCCAATGACCCTTCTCTCATCAATAACAGCTCAGGGCAGATTCCCTCCCAGGGTAAATGGCCAGCCCTGGTTTTAGTGGTGGTTTTGACACGCTGAAAGGCTTTCCTGAAGGAAGGGAGTGGTGGGAAAAATGGCCCTAACTAGTGCCCATATCTAAAAATAAAAGCATACACCAGTCATTGGGGGAAACAGCAACAAAATGCTATTGAGGTTAAAGCCATGAACTCTTCAGGCAGCTGACTGCCTGCCAGAAACCCCTGCAAAAGCACAGTGCAGCATTATCCGGCCCTTTGCTGAGCTCCCCAGTGCAAGGGCAGCACCCAGCAGAGCCCCCAGTACCTGCCAATTTTCATCACATCACAGGAAACAGCCTTTCTGGACAACCCCTGCAAAGAGCAAGGACTCACCACTGAATTCTCAGCTACTGCCAGTTTTTCATCTGGCCAGATGGATTTAACAGGCAAGACCGCACACTATCCATGATTAGTAGCATCATCCTCCCATGTCCCCTGTCTCTCCAGGGAGCAGGTGTAATGAAAAGCCCTTTTTTCAGTTTCCATTTCTTATCCCCCACTCCTCCCTGCAGTCCTGCTATCTATTTTGATGAAAGAGGAATGTGTCTGTGCCTTCCAGTATAACCTGAGAATTTTCTTCCAAAAACAATACCCAAAAATTTTGGCTTGCCTTTAGCCATTTACTTCTTATTTGGATAAAAATCTGAGACGTGTGCATTTGTACGTGAAATTAGGACTTTGAAGGGAAGTACACTAAAGGAAACAAAAGCAACTCTGCCATATGATAAGCAGAGTTAATCCCTCACAGGGGCACAGCAACACTTGTGCCCAAGGGGGGCCTATTTGTCACCCACAGCAAAGGGACAAGGCATCCACAGCACAGCAACACCAGGTGTAGCTGAAAAATAACCTGAAGAAGGTTTCCTGCTGCAGAACCACATTTTCTAAAGTTTTCTTTGCCAGAAAGGACAGGGTTTTTCTGGCTGTGCAGATTTTTGTTGTTGTTCACTGCGGCACCTCCTTGGGATGATGGAAATGATGATGAAATGACTGCCAAATTCTTTGTCCCCATCACCTGAAGGACCAGGAACTTTGCTCCTCTCAGTCCTTCAATTAAACAAAATGCCACGTAAGGATAAACATCCTGCTGGAGTGCACAGTCTCAGTGCCTGATAAACAAGTATGAAAACATAATATTCAGTCTTAAATAGCCAACCTTAATTTGTGAAAAACACGGGTAACAATAACTACAAAATTTTGTTTTTAGAGCAAGCATTCTTGCCAATTATTTGTGGTAATTGTGTCTCAAGCTGGTGTGATTTCATAAACAGGGAGATCTCACACAGAGCTAGGAATAACACCTTTTTTTTTTTTAATATTCCTCATGCAAACAAAGTGAAGAATTACAAACAATCTCTGAGGGGTAAACTAAGCAAAGATGGTACAAAGATATTGGAGTGGCAAAATACCTGCATTTAAACAGATCACCTTTTTTGGGAACTATACAAAAGGCTCCAGTTACAAACCCTAAGAACATGAAAGTTTGTTTGGTGGGGGTGGCGGGGTCAGGGCTTCTGTAAGAGCTAAGCAATGGCACAGTTTTACAAATTCATCAAAAAGGAGTAAAGTAAATTTTCAGCCACAAAGACAGCACAGAAGACCTTGTCTATCATTGCTATACTTGTTCCACCCATACATCTGAAGGTGGACACCACATTGAGAGCCTGAGGCCCCTGCAGCAGCAGAATGCAAGTTGCCTTTGCTTCTTGAGAAGCCCCATTCCCTCTCTTTCCTCCTGTGTTTTAGTTTATCTGCTAAAGATGATGCCTTGGAAAGGCTGACCTGGAACAGAGATTGGGCAGAGCCCAAAAATATCTACTTTATTCTCTTTATTAGATAATAAAGTAGATATTTATTAAAAGGCCTTTAAGGGTACACCTTGGGCAGGACAAGAGTCTGGCCAGGGTTACACTCAAGGGAGATTTAGAATAGTCACAAAATGGACACCCGGTCACAAGGTCTTAAATTTTTATAAGTTTTGGTCTATTTGCATATTGGGGTTTAATGGTCCAATTACAGCTCCAGGCTGTGAGGTCTCATCCTTTCTGTTTCTCTCTTCAGTCCACTGTTGTTTATGCTTCTGGGCCTGAAAGTTGTCCTTGGTTTTCAGCAGGAAAAGTATTTGTTTTGTATATCTACCCTGTGAGGAGAGCTTACTAACACTTAATATGAGGCTCAGAACTGCACTCCTAGGCAGCACAGAATCTGAAATACATGAAAGCTATAACTTAAGGCATCAAAGACAAGGGACAACATCCAGCAAGTCTCATATGCCATCTTCTGACAACTGGAAGAGCTGGGGCATCTCGCCCTGTGGTCCCAGAGCCACTGGCAAGGCAGGATGCAGGAGCCAGAGGGTTGCTCTGGCTCCCTTGCCATGGGGCTGGCACCCAGGGGCCTCTAGATCTGCTGTGACACCGTGGTCATGGGGCCTGGCCTGGCCAACACACCATCCAAGACAGGGAGAGGAATACAGACTGCTCCCCCAGCCCAGCTCAGACAAATACAACCCATTTTGTATATGCAGTTATACAACCTAATGAGCCTTCCTGCTCTGCTTCAACAACAATTTTCCTTTTAGTGACTTCAGAAAGGAGGTGGCATTGCACACAAAGTCCTTTAGCTGCTTACCAAGTCCCCAGAGGAGCAGGTATTTTTCCATGCATCTTTAAAGTACTGTTAATTACATTATATACAGTTGCAAATATACACAGGGGACAAGCGTGTACCTTTTAATTAAGTATTACTATTGCTCCCACTGTCTCTTACTCTCATTCTCATCAGAGGATGAGGAAGCAAGGTCCTCTCACAGCTTGTCAAGCTGCTGCTGTGCTGCTGCACACGAGCCTCTGGGTCTGAGCCCCTCCAGATGCCTGTCCCTGCCTGACACAGAGCACCGACCTTCATGCTACTATTTTAAAAATGTTATTCTCTCAGACAAGAAAAAAACCCACAACATGGCACCTCAAAAATATTTTCTGGGAACGGTTGGCTGAAAGGGGGACAGTCTTTCACCCAGTGCCCCTCATCCATCATTGCTCATGGACTCACACACCTTACCAAAACACGCACCAAGCCCACAGTTCTCACCCCCTCTGCTCTTTGCTGGGCTCACCCGTCCCAACCAGCTGATACTGCCTGTAAATCACAAGCATTTTTACTTATCTGGCACTAAATTGTAAGAACAACTTAACAGGGTGTTCAACACAGTCAGTAAATGCTATAAATCCCACAGTGAATGTATGCAGTCACACGCAAATTAAACAAGATCATGAAAATTGATTTGTAAATGCACATACACAAAACAATTTTTTCAGGGATTGCTCCTGTAATTCCTTTATCGAACTGGAGACTATCTCTTATCCATCATTGTTGCCTTAAATTTGTTAAATCAAATGCCTACAACAGATCTAAGAATGAGTTGTAAAGCCAAAATGAGGTAAATTTTACTTTAAAAAAAAAATCAGAATACTTAACAGTGCACTCCTTGCATGGGGATCAAGCCACTCCTTAACTGTATTTCAGCTTCTCCCCTCCACATCCTGCTCTAACACACAGAGCTACAAGAACAGCCCATGATGATTTAGCTCTTCCACGCTGAGAAGCTTGAAAAATTGTTCTCAATTTATTGATTTGAAACAGTTTTAGTCTGGACTGCAGACACAATGGGGTGGTGAGTCCAAGTTAACCATTCGACTAAAAAAAATAATTTAAGAAGTCTGCAAGAACAAAGGACCAAATGAAACTATCACAATCATGCCTGAGATGAGCAGAATATGCATCCTTTCAAGTAGAACGCAGTACACCCTCTTTATTCAATGTGTGTTTGTGCAACGAGTGTACAAGTTCTGCAGAGAGTGTCACAGAGAGCTCTGCAGACCAAGGCCACAGGTACTGTAGGACTGATGATAACAGGCTCCAGTGGGTGTGTTATGCTCCACAAATTCCACTCTATCTTTCCCAGGTGCAAGGGACTCAAGTGATTTTTTTAAAAAAACAACCAAACTTCTCCTGAGCCATCCCACCCTCACAGGACTCTGCATGGGTGGAGGCGTGCACACACAATGGATCATTTAACTGAGGGCTAGCACGCTCAAACTGAAGGTGTTTCTGCTCAGCAGAGAGGTTCTCACACTGGCCCTGTCACAGCACGCTGCTCTTCAGCTGGGGGGAGTATCTGGAAAACCTGCAGAGTGCATTAATGCTCAATGTTCAGTGGAAATGGTAAAACAAACTGAGACCAGTAGAAGTTCATTTACATTTTTATATTTCAGGAGGTAACGCCGGCTCGTTCATCTTCCCCCTAATGAAAAGGGAATTGGGCTCACACTAACTCTCTTAAGTGACACAGCCTAAGGTAGTGCACGGAGCAAAGTGCTGTGGGATGTCATCGACAAGGAGAGGTGGCTGGAATGCGAGCTGGTGCTCCAGCCTTCCTCCTCTCCTCGCCTGCAATATGCATGTGAGGTCTGGGGGCAGCAGAGCCCGTTACTGCAAGACAAATTCAGAGCTAAAAGGATATGGCAGCCCTCCACACTGTAGTCTGATTGCATTAGACTGAGCACAGCGCAAGAAATAAATATTTAGACAGGGTAGATGGCACCCTGAACACATCCAAGTGTCAGCTCTGATCTCAGATGAGTGAAAAGCACCCTCCTCTTCCTGTGCCCACTGCCTCATCCAGATGGTGTGCAGGCAGAGCCCCTCTGCCTTGTTCCTAGACAGCTAAAAACCACAGCCAATCTGCCACGTTATTTCTGTCTCCCTGTGCTGGCTCGTCCATCACTGCCAGTGCATCAACTGCTCTACACACTCCTCGCTGCTGCTGCTGTTTACGATTAGGAAGGAAAGGGAAAATCTCCAAGCCCTGCTCTACAACCGAGCTTTAGTTGCACAGTAGGCAATTAAGAAATTCGGGAGCTTCCAACTTCCCAGGAGGTAATGGACTTAATTAAACTTAAAGCAGTTCATTTGAAGAGGGTGGTGTGACCCTCTTTCTGCCAGACTTCGGGCCCATGGAAACCCCTCACTGGTAGCTATGTTAGCTCTGAGTATTAGGATAAATGTTTTCATATGCAAATCGAGCAGCATTCCTCAGTGCCCTGCCTACAGAGTGGCTTTATTGCTTCTCCCACACAGTTGTGCCCAGCAAACAACAAAAGGCAACCTGTGTTTATAGGGCACTGGCCTGACATTCAAGAAATCTCTGCTCAAAATACTCAGCTGTGCCAAATGTCAGCAATGTGATGTGGGAGGTCAAACTGCTCCGTCTCACAGTTCCCCCATCAGGAAAAATGGAAACAATTTGTACTTCTCTCGCACTTAGCCTGTACAAACCCAGGAAGTTTTCTGCAAGGGGATGGGTTCACATTACACGGAAGCACGGCCGTAAAACAAGGCAGGTACCCTCTCCACACTGTCAGTGCCATCTCACGCACAGAGAAAAGAAAAAACACAGGGCCAGGTGCTACATCCTCTCCCTCCTGCTTCTCGGGCTGTCAGAAAACCAACTCACACTGGGTACGTCTGGTCAGTGCCACGTCCAGTCCCAGCCCTGTCTGGGCTTGGCAGCCACCAGCTGCTCTCTGGCACCTTGGACCTGGCACAGAGGCTTTGCCAAGGGGGATGTGGCAAGGGAGGGCCCCTCTGGTGGCACAGAGGCTTTGCCAAGGGGGATGTGGCAATGGAAGTGCATCCCTTGCCGAAGTGTTGACCCAATTATAGCTGCAACAGCAGAACCAGAGGAGTAAAAGTTAAGCTGCCAATTTGTGACAGCAGAGCTTTTGCTGGATTCAGACTAATTTCCCACCATTGGCTGTAATTGTTGCACGTTCTCCAGTGCAGGGAGAACATCTTATTTTGGTAGGAGAAGCTATGGTTATAGCTTCAAGGGGTGAAGCTTCAAGGGGTGAAGAACCAGGAAGCACATTCCCTTAGTAACACTAGTCAGGGCAAGTACAGAGTCCCCAGAGATGCTACATCAGAGCCAGCCACGTTCCTGCTCCACTCACCCTGTGGAGGGCTTCATCACCCACTGCAGAAAATGCAGCAGTAAGCTGTACCTCCCAAAAATATCAACTGTGATGGGGAAGCAATGAGGTAAACAGCTAAGCACATTGTCCAGTGATGCAGGTGAAGCCCAGACTGCTCATGGCAGTGGATTGCCCAGAAAAGCACCAGAGAAGGGTGCTCAAGTGACCAAACGACATCTTGTGCTACAGGGTGTATTAAGGAGATGCCATCAAAAAAATGACAAGCTGTAAAGGAGACTAACAAGGCACGTGGACAGGGATTTTCATGAGGCATCCTGCCCGTCTGAACATGACACAGCCTGAAATGAAAGCTGACAGCACAAAGGGAGGAAGAATTATCACAGTGATACAACCTGAGGTTGTAGCTGCCCAGATCCTGTTCTGACATCTGAAAAAGCACTGGCCCACAACACTGAACCAAGACAACTTAATTGCTGTCTCATGATAATTGCTGCTGGTTGGCTGTTCTTCCTTCAATACACATTAGCCCCATCTGAGCTGTTCAAGGTTCTGTTTGCAGTCTCCAGCACCACCCCATTATATCTTAGCTAGAACAGGGTCATCCCAAAAACAAGGCAGAACAACAGGATCAAGCAGTGCTGAAAACAGTGGAGTGGAGCACCCAGAATCCAGAATAATTTCTTCTGTGCTGCTTTTGAACGTCGCTGAACTTTCCTGGCAACTGTTCAAGCATTCTTCCTGCTCAGCCACTGCTATGCAAGACGCCAAGGCTCTATGGTGGAAGGCAGAAAATACTGTAATTGTCTGAAAAGAGGACAGTAAAGTTTAAGTGCATCAAGAAGAAAAAAAGAAAGAAACTGAACCAAAAAACACCAACAAGATTAGTAAAGGTGAAGGAACACCGTAAACAGAAGCATGGTTTTCTCCTAAATTAACACTGAGGCTTCTTCCACCTGGTAGAGTGCACTGCAAAAACCCACCAGTTCACATCCCTTCCCAGCAGCAGCAAGACATGGCCAGCACAAAATTTGCCTTTGTTATGGGTAACCCAATGCATTCTGTCCTGCCTGGTCCAAAAAATCCTTTGGAGAAAGGATTTGGAAAAAGGCAGCAAGGCTCCATGGATTCTTTGGAGCCACTGTGGGGTTCTTACTCCAGACAACTAAAGCACAGTGGATTGGCAGCACCAGTGGATGAGGAGTCTCCAGACAGTCATATACTTCTGAGGGATGCACCTTCTGTGTGCCATTACACAGGGCAGTAAACTGAATCCTCACCAGGAAAACAGGAAAGGTGCCTCTTCTTTGCCAATAAATTGTAGCTAGTTGCTCAGGTTGTCAGGAGTGGAGGCAGATTCTACACATCTACACTTAAATACACAGGAAAGCGTAGGAAGTTGTGTGTATACCTGTAACACGGCAGTAGAGAAAACAAAGAGAAATGGCTAATTTATTCTAATAAATTCATTCAAGCCAAGCAGGTAGCTGCCAATTGCTCTGCTTAAAAAGCTCCTATTAGCAGTGGCAGTTTTTCATGTGAAGTGTTTTGATTGTGACTATGCACACTGTCACCTGAATTACTGCAAAGATGAAACTATTGATTTTGCCAGTGTCTGCGTGCAAGGAAGAAAAAAAAACCTCAGGCGTTCTTTCTTTCACTCCATCCCTACTCACCCAAGCACTACAGAAGTGTTTCAGAGCACTGAAGTCCTCTTCAGTCTTGATTAAACCTTTTATTCAGTGAAGTCCCCAAGATTTTTGGTGAGAACGCTTTTCCTGCATCGCGTTCTGCCTAAAAAGGGTTGCACAAGGCAACGTTGGAGAAACTCTCCAGTGGCCTTGCAAGTCCCAGCATCCTCCAGGATGTCACTTTGCAGCAGACACGGCTCAATCCCACATTTTCAAACACTTTAACTCAGGTGGGGTGTTTTCATGCTATTGTTTTCCCTTACTGACTGAGGTTGGAACCAGCACAAATCTCAAAGCAAGGTGCCTGACAAGGCCACGTCTTCCATTTCGGTCTCAGAGCAGTTCAATATAAAGCGAATCTGACAAAACTACAGTTGGAAATCTGAAACTCATCCCCCAGGTAAATCACAGATGCAGGAAACATTCAAGGACAAATTTCTGACAAAACAGTGCAGTTCTGCCTCCTGTTTGGTGGTAGATTTCTACAGTTGTCCACAGAACTGCTGCAGGGCTGCTGGAGTAGGAGATTTTGAAGCTACCAAGCCAGAGGGAAAGCTGAATGAGTACCTGAGCAAAAGGCACGGATTTATTTCATGCCTAAGGCCCGCTTGAGCCCTCCAGCTGCCTTGTTTGTCCAGCTCTTTGCCTCCTCTGAGGCACTGGAGGCAGCGTCTGTCCCCATGGGGCTACGAGCATATTAAAGAGCAAGAGACAAATTACTAACTAGTGTTAATCCTCCTTACTTGCTTATAGATAGGAGGGTTTGCTTCAGAGAGATAAAAGGAGTTGCTTTAAGCACAGCTGTGACTGAGATCTGGTGCCTCAGACTTGATCTTGATGATCAAAATCCCTAAAATGTAAGGACAGACTAGGGACACAGAAATGCAAAACCTGGTCAGGGGCTCAATTTACAAGGCTGCTTACTTCAAATCACCACTGGCCCCAATTAGCCCACAGGCAGAAGAAATGTCTTCACAGAACACATTCTTTTATCCCTGCCTCCAAAGGAGCACGATTAAAAGAGTTCAGGGTATCTTTGCCACAGTGGGAGCATCAAGTCAAATGTGAAATAAGCAGGGAAGGCAAGCGGATCACTTATTTCCCCCGAGAGAAAATGATGCATGCTGACAGGCTGATAAAACCACTAAAACCTGATCCTGCTCATCACAGGGCAGGGTCAAACAAATCCCATGCAAATCTCTGCAGCGCTTTCCACAGGCTGTACAATAGGCAAAGCAACTCCAGGTGAGCATTAAAAGGAGAAATTAACTCTCCAACGCTCTATTAAATGCTGCAACACTTTGGAAATCTTTGAAACACATTTTTCCACCCAGGTCTTTAGGGCTGAAAATCCCAAGAAGTTTGCTTTAAATACCTCAGAATTAAGAATTAATTCTTAAGAACTCAAAGAGTGGATAAAACCAGCACACACGAGGTCACTGTGAAACACTGAGTAAGGACACGACTCTTCAGAGGGAGATGTTTCATTGGTGGGACTGAACTTTCCCATGGCACTGATGACACCACAGGAACGCTCTGGCAGAGGTCTTCACTGCCTGGATGGAGACAGAGCCTGTCCTGCTTGGTAACATCTCTACAGAAACAGTACTTCTGCTCTGGTTCACACGCTGACATTTACAAAGAGGCTCAGAGGGAGGCTGCCCACCTCTGCCAGCCTGCTCAGGCACATGGGCTGGGTCTCTATTTGCACCTTTACCTCTGGCTGAGACACAGGTGCTGGGGGATCCCTGGCCCCATCCACAGGGCCAGGTCTGAACCACCCCAGCCCACAAACACCTGAGGTGTCTGTGCCAAAACCCACGGCAGCAGTGCCTGGCTGCTGCTGGGAGAAGCAGAACATGGCTGTAGTGACCATGGCTCTTGGCCTCCCTGTGTGGGAGGTGCCAACACGGTGCCCTTCCACAGTTCAGTTTTGCCACTCAGCAAGTGTAGGTGATAATTTTTTTGCATCCCCCTTATCTGACCCTCACTGTACACAACTTGTTCCCATGCTGTTACTCTCCCAGTCCTCCTTTTAACTTGTTTTCACAGTGTCAGTAGTGGAGTGCATTGGGTCTGGCTGAGCTGGAGGTAATTTTTCCCACAGAAGGCCTCCCAGTGCCGTGCTTTGGTAGCTGGAAGGGTGTTGGCACAGCACAGGGGCGGAACACAAAGCTGTCACACGTCTCAGGGACACTGACCCCCTGAACCAGGCATGCAGGGTGGCCAGGGCATGGCAAGGCAGCCTCCACACAAAGCATCCTGTCCCCTCAGCACAGCTCTGGGGCACTGACCACCGTGGGAGTACCTGCAGGGAGGGTATCCAGGATCCAAACCCCCCTCCCAGGCATCAGATGCCCAAATAGTGCAGGCAGAATTTGCCCCCAGGATTAGCCAGATTGCCTGGACTCTGTGCCTCTGGTTTTTGGTTCAACTCCCAACTAAACCACGATGTGTTTGGGATGGAGATCACCTCCTCCTGCACAAGGATCCCACATCTCAGGGTGCATCACTGCTATTTTTAAAACAGATGATAAATTGTATTTTGAACTCTGTGCATTTATCTTACCGTAACGCCAAAGCCACCCTTGACTTGTTAAACTGCCAAACGTGTGAACTCTCCATACAGGCACCACCCATCATCAGGGCTGCAATGAAGAAGCAGCCCATCCACGAGCCTTCAGATTCCAGCTCTGCAAGGAGCAGCAGGCAGGAAAAAACCCCTCACAATGGAAGTCATAGCTCTGTTGTCATCTGTGACACACACTCAATTTTCAAGGAACCAAACTGGCTGTGAAGGCTGAAAGCCAAGGCCTGCAGCTCAGTTGGAAGGGCTGAAGTACTCGGATGAGAAAGCCCATATGCATCCCAGGGTTCCTCGGACTGCTCTAATTTTTCATAGTCAGGCTGCTGGGCAAACTGGACGCTGTCACTTTGTGCACAAGCTGCCAGGGCAGGCTGTGTGCTTGGCCATCTCCTCAGCACAAGCAAAATGGCACTGCCCAGACAAGAATCAACAAAGAACAATTTAAAAGGGGTTCTTCTCTTGAAGAGAGAAGGTTCTCTCAGTGCCCCCAGCAGCCCTTCCCACCCCCTCCCTGAGTGCAGTGGCATGGAGTGCTCCGTCCTCTTCCCCTCAGGTGGCCTTGCTAGGAGGAATGGGCAGGAGCATCCTCCTTTGGGCAGATACAAAGCTACAGGACAGGAAAAGAAACCTCCCCTGAGCTCTTCATAAGCAGGTCCCATCAAATCCTTTCCCATTTTACCTAACCTCCCTAAAAATCCTTTTTAATCCACACACCCAGTGCTCTGTGGCAACGTGACACAGAACAAATAAAATAAAAAAAAACCACAACAAAAAACCCCATTTCAATTAACTTTTTATGACTTCTTGAAAACCATCTGTGTAATTTTGCAGCATTTCCTTTTAATCCCACTGACAGAATTATGTTCATCTGCCTGAAACACTGCATTTGTTGTGACTATCACAAGACCTCATTTAGTGGACGTCACGGCCCATTACCTATTTTTAATAGGGAGTCACTGTCTCTCCAGCCTGTGTGTGCTGCAGCAGGCACTGCAGCTCCAGCCCCACAGCTCAGAATAAGGAGCACAGAAAAAGGAGGCTTTGCTTGCACACTTGGGTGCAGGTGTTTTGGAGTCCTGTCCCCTCGTTGCTTCATTCCAGTGAAAGTTGGAATGAAAATTTCACTCCTTGAAAATGCAAAGGGTGTTTTCAGCATTTTACACCCGCTCTTGACAAAAGCACAATGGGAATACGGCAGCCTGGCACACCTGTGAGTGCACCTGGAGCCCTCTAAACCTCACCAACATCCCGTGGGCCAGGACAGAGCCCCAGGGGAGGGTTGCAAGCTGGTGGCCACCAGCAGGGCAGCCCCCCAGCCCCTTCCCCCCTGTGCCTCAGTGTCCCCTGCTGTGCTGCTTCAGGGAGCCAGGACACCCCCTCCTCCCTGCTCTGCCTTCACTTCTGCTAACAGGGCACTCTGGTGCTCCCAAGCTGTGTTTGCACAGCCCTCAGCACTGTGTGTCCCTGTAGTGCAAGTAATCTTGTCATAAAAGCTGGGGAACCAGGCTGCCTCCACTTCCCTACTCCAAAAGGCTTCACCTCCTGATTGAGCAGAGCTATCTAGGAGGGGCTGCTTTGAATTTTCAGTCTTCTGGTGGGTTTTTAGTCTTTGCAAGAGACTAAGAGCAAGACAATAGTTTTGGAAGAGTATTAGTGGGGCAACTGCACAGAGCTGGTCCATCAGCTCCAGGAGGCATTTTGAGCACGGTTAAAGAACAGGGATGGCAAAACCACCACTGTTCAAACCCCAACCTTCAGGTGACAGAAAGAGTTAAAGACTGATAAGGGCCTTCAGCAGGTTATGCCTGTCCCCAAGGCTCCCTGACACCCTCCTCTCACATCAGGTCTCTCTCAATCTGCCTGTCAGAGTAAATATCAGAATGATTCTTTCAAGTGTCTGTCTCCCCCACTGTCATAACGATACGAAGGGCTTACTCACCAACAACTGGGTAGTGGTTGTGTTGCACTGTATAAATATTTGAAACGGAGATTTCTTGGGAAAGTGAGGGGTTGGGGTTATTTTCTTTCTACAAATCCAAATACTGTCAGTATGGTACGTGATAAAAAAAAGTGATAAAAAATTCATAACAGCCCCTCCAGGCTAGGAGAGCGGCTGCTTATTGTATTTACTAAGCCACTGCCTGGGAGCCTAAAGCCTGATTTCACACCAATCCACTCATTAAACATCTAGATCAACATTGTGTAGATTAGGGTGAAATGTAAACAGAAACAGATCTGCTGCAGGGATCACGGCACAGAGGAAGCAAAAGCCCCACATGTGGGTTTTTTTCTGAAAAACCATCCTTTCAGCAGCACAAATAAGCACCTTGTTCCTCCTCCCTGTGTTCTCCTTCACCTGCTCCACTCCCCCAGGTTCTGCTGAGGGACCAACAACCCAGACCAAAGCATCACAGCCAATTGGTGACATGATTTTTCATGAATCCACAATCTCATTTATTCCATGGTGCTCTCTGGGGAAAAAGCACACCATTCTATTGACTGTTTCTTAAGCAGTTTCCCTTGCTCAAGAGGAAGGACTGCTCACTGAAAGATGAGCTCTGTGTGGTCTCCCTTGTGTATGTTTTCTCCATCTTAATGAGCTTACACAGGAAAGGTTAAAGCTAATATCAGAGATACCAATTGCTCAAAATCATGATCTGATAGGGAGAGATTATCACTCTGAAATGGCTCATTTAAAAGGAGGCAGCTAATAGCTGCACTTAAACCCCGGAAAATCATTCAGAATACATAGTAACCCCATACTTACAATGTGCTATTTTGGTTTTCAAAAAAAAAAAAAAGCCACAAAAAACCAAAACAAAAAAACCCAAAGCAAATCAAAAAGACAACCTCAGCTTGCAGCTACTCGGTTTGAGGTTCAAAGGGTATCAGTGGTCTGTCTTACATTCATGGATTCACAGTTCTGTGCTTTTAAAGCATAATTTTATTTTTTTTCCTCCTCCATGTTACTGCCTGGAAGACTACAAACAGTGTAAGAAAAACCAGCTTGGCCAAAATGCTTACACAGAGAAGAGAGAAGCCTTCTATACCCAAGGATCTCCAGGACACTCATGTCCTGCTTTGCACAGAGAGGCCACCCCTGTACAGCTTTTGCATGTCTTTGCTCATGCAAGAGGAGAAAAGAAATTGTTGTTTCCATTTCAGGAATAGCTACACACCTGAAGATGATCATGGCTCTTCTGTGTCAAGTACACACAAATACCACAAATAAAGTCCTGCCTTCGAGAGCCTGAAGTCTAACTATGGGACTAACAGGTTATAAGGAAGAATTTGATAGGAAGGGATCAAAAACTGAACAAAAATCTGCCCCATCAGAGACTGAACAGAGCTGGAGAATAATGCAGATATTTGTTGAAAGGCCTTTAGGGTACACCTTGGGCAGGACAAGAGCCTGAGCAGGGCTACACCCAAGGTGGAACCAAAATGGTCACAAAATGAACAACCCATCATGAGGTCTCACACTTCTGTAAGTTTTGTTCCATTTGCATATTGGGGTTTAATTGTTCAGTTACAGCTTCAGGTAATGAAGTCCCATCTTTCTTGTTTCTCTGTTCAGTGCACCCTTGTTTGTGCTTCTGGGCCTGAAAGTTGTACTTGTTGTCCTTGGTCTCCAGCAGGGAAAGGATTTGTTTTGTCTACCTACTCTGTGAAGAGAGCTGAGTCACACTTAATGTGAGGCTCAGAACTGCACCCCTAGGCAGCACCGAATCTGAAAAACATGAAAGCTAAAACTGAAGGCATCAAGACAAGATAACACAACAGGAGTCTCGTGCCATAAAAATAAATGGATCAATGAACACCTCAAAGAGCGCAGTGAAAGCGGAATCCTAATGCAGGTTTCCTGGAAGCCCATCTCAGAGGCAGTGCTGGCAGCAGCATTTCCCATGGCCACATGGCAGCTCCAAGCCAAGCGTCCTCCCAAGGAGCCACCTCGGAGGGAACAAACCCCCCTGAGCTGGTGGCCGTGCCCAGCTCCCTGCAAAGCCTTATCCTGGCAGCCCCTGCCCTCCTGCTGCAGCTGGGGAAGGACAAAAGGAGAGCGTGTGCCAGGAGTAAACAAGGGGTTTGTTCCAGCCCTTCCTGCCACTCTCTCCCGCAACAAAAATTCCCCTTAAAACCAGGAACAGCAGCTGTCCTCTGGAGATGCTCGGCAGCAATCTGTCTCATTTCACAAAAAGCTCAAGCCTTTTGATTCACAGCACTTTCTGGGGGCACAGGCCAACACACTTTACACAGAGGAATCCTCCTTTTTCAGATTTGGGTTTCTGAAATGCTGTAAGTAAAAATAAAAGAAAAAAGGCAGAAAAGCACAGTGCTTTAAACTGTGAAACTGAGGCTGTAATGGAGGGAGGACTCCCATCTCTTTCAGGCGCCCATCTCAGGCACTGCTCACACAACAGCTGAGCTTTTGTGAAGAACAGACCTACCCTGGCCATGTTTCACAGGCTAGCAATGGACAACTGGTATCACCTGAAAGAGCAGAAGGAGAAGATGCATCTCCTCCTTGGTAGCAAGGACATCAGCTGCTTGCTAGGTATTAAAATGCAGGCCCTCCATATACTTTAATAACTTTAATAGGTAAAACCCTATTTCTCTGAGAGTTCAGCCTCCAGGATCCTCCTCCTTCCCTAATGGGATTCATTTCTACATTTGCGCCTGTCTGCAGAAGTGTGAAACAGAACTCATTATGAAGATAAATGAGCTAAAACACAAGTCTCCACAAGTGACAAAAGCAATGGTTACACAGTGCTGCACAGATCCAGAGCACAAACCCAGGTTAATCTGCCACGTAAGATAATTTGGTGGCAAAATCCCAAGTCATTACATCTCTGGTGCAGAAGAACAGTTGACATGGAATCCTGCAAGCTGGCTCAGCAGAAGCAGCACTGTGGCTGGTACAATGAACCCCTTCCCTGCCACTGCCAGGGGGGATAAAAGCAGACACCCTTCTGCTGAGGTTGATGCCCACCACTCTCACATTTAGCCATCCAGCCCCAGGCTGCCTAATTAAGTACAATCATGAGCTGCTCCTACTCCTTGTTGTGCAGCTCCAAGAAATGCAGGACTGCCTGGTTTTTCAACAAGCCACTTTTTGAAAACCAAGCTACTCATGTTTTCAGGAGAGCAGGGGTACTATTGATTGTGCAACCCAGAACTTTTGTAGACACTGCTGAAGTTTACTTCTATTTGCCCTAAGAAAGGGAAAAAATAAATAAAGTGACACCCCCAGAAGGAAATATGACAAGTTCTCCCAACTCCAAAGTGAGGGAAGCATCAGGCAGAGTACAACAAATTTTTTTCAAAGCATATGCAAATTTTCCCTCACCTTCCCACTCCTAACAATTTTATTTGAAGTGTAGAGAAAACACTCTCCAGGAACAAAAACAGCCTTTCCCCCTGCAGCCATCCCAACCCAGGCTTTTTTGTCCTACCACAAAGACTTTGCCTCCATGAAGAAGGGAGAATTTGAAGAAGGGAATTTTCCTTGGGCACTGCAAAGGCCTGGCTCGCCTTTACACTTTGCATCAAGACTCTGCTTGGGTGAAGGCAGCTCGAATTTCCTCTGCCCTGGCAGGAGGAATGAAGCAAACTCACATCAGCCTTTTACCTTACAAGTCAGCAGAGCTCTAAATTGCCTTTAAATCTGAGGTCTAGTCCACCCCGTGCACAGCAAGCCAGCTTCTCACAGCGCCTGCAGGGCTCCTGCTCCCTTCCAGGTCAGACTCCCAATTAATATCCTGATTAATATCCCAACCACAGCTCAAGATCCCCTTCAGGAGCCCCCTCTTGCTCCTCACAGGAGCTCACACATTTTCTCACTGGTGGCTGTTGCTGAGGGCCCCCAAGCCCAGCAGCAGAGAGAGTGGATAATTACTCCTGCTGCAGCTCCTCAGGGCTGGAGAGTGAACCTTTGTGCAGGAGTGTAGCTTGGCAGAGTGGAGAGGAAGGGTGGTTGTACCTTGTGCCAAGGCATGGTCAGCTTGAAAATTAGGCTCCCTCAACCTGACTTCTTCCAGCAGCCTCCTCCCAGGGATGGGGCTCCAGGGGCAAGAGGCTCCCAGACAGCTTCCGTCCAAAGGGAGAGCAAAAAGGAGCAGAGACAAGAGGCACAACTTGGGATTTACACATTCCAGCAAAAACAGCTTGTGACAAGTGACACATCACCTTCTAAATCCTGTGTCCAAGCACAGAGAAGGACACACTTTTACTCTGAGGGAGTCACTCTTGGCCTGCACCTCCAGGAACAGAGGTGGTGGCCCACCCTGGGATAGTGGGGGACTATTTCCCTATGTTTGGGGAGCATCCAGAGAGCAGAGCCTCCCTCACAGGATAGGTCTGCCCATCTTGACTAATAAAAAACCAGCATAATAATACACCAGCACAAGCTCTGAGTGAGAAATTCCAAGCCCTGATCTATGGATACCAGTTCGACTGGCTACCACTGGGTGTGGTGGATGCAGGAGGTGAGTACACGCTTCCAATACATTTTGGGCTAATGTAGTGGGAAAAAGAACAGGAGTTTGGGCTAAACACCAGCTTCTAGGGACTACCCAGGCTGATCCCTGCCTGCAGTGGGACACTGGGCTGGACAGACTTAGCACTAAAAATGATCTGTAGAAAGCAGTCCCTAAATCATGAAAAAAAAAAATTATAGACAAGACCCAGCCCTTTTATTGTTTTATTTTGGGGTGGTTTTTTTTCTTCTGTATGTGTCCTTGTTTAGCATGAATGCAATGACATTCATGTGTTCAAGTCCTGAAGGAATTAGGTAAACACAAATCTTTTGGTTCACTGGCTATTCTAGAGACCTGAAGCACTGATTATCACTGCTGGAACTCCATGCATTTCCCTGCCAGGTCTAGTTATTAAAGAAATTTTACACATTTGATGAAGGATTCCCCCGCCTTCCAGAAAAGATGAAATCCTCTTTGCAGCTCATGTCATTTACATGGCTTATCTTTTCGGTTCTGCCCATCAGCTCTGCCCAGCATGCCCTTTAGAGCTGAAACCCCTGATCAGAAAAGCCAGCTGAAATACATTATTTATGATTCAGGAAAATCAGATTTCAAACCTGTGGCTTTTCTTGAGACGCTTTTTTCTTGCTTGTTTGGATACACACCTTCAGTTTATAATTCGCTGCTTGTCATTTATGCCTTTGTTGTAAGTTGAAAGAAAAAAGGCAGCAAGAAAAAGTGTTCGGTCCTCCTGCCTCATATGTGATTAAAACATTGGCTAGAGTAGTGCTGGGATGTGTTTTGCTGGTTTGGGGGTTTTTTTTAAATAAATGAACTATTGAAGGTAAGCCATGACGTATGCTTTGTTACTTTATTTTGCTTCACCCACTGTGAAAAGTGCTCACTGTGGCAAAGTGAGGAGCAAAACCCTCATCAAAACCAGCTGCCATGTACCTGATCGAATCTTCCTGTTAAGCCTCAGGAGATGCCTCCAGTCCAGGCTCAATGAGGGATTAAGGAAGTTTATTTTGGACATTTGATGGAGGAATAGAAGCACATGTGTGTATCTGTGTATAGACAGCACACGTAAATAAATGAGGAAACACCCCTTATCCCCGTGTTCTCCATCACAGACCCTGTGTAAGCAGCCTGATGTTTGTCTCCCTCTTCCAGCAGACACATGCTTACACTGGTGTGTAATCAAGAGCATTAAATGCCTAGCTGAATGACAGCCTGCCCAAGGAAAGGGTTTGTCAGGAGAAAAGAACACCTAATTGAAAACCACCTCACAGAGAATCTGAAAAAAGGCAAACTTAAAGGTACATGGTCAGTGCAGTTCCTCAGGTGTTTTCCACATGGTCACCACCACCCCTCTAAAGCTCTTCTAACAAGGTTTGTGGGAGGTATCTGTTCCATTACCTACCTCCTGTCTCCTCAGTTAATACAACATCAAAAAAACATCCTGCCCCATTTGTTGACTCAGCCCTGGTTCAGACTGCTCAGTGAGCACTGTGGGACTAACCCAACTAACACATCCCACATGTCCTTCCTCCAGCAGGGCTGCCCCCAGGAAGGCAATATGTCAATGTGAAGAGCAGGGGGCCAGGACAGAACTCTGCAGCCAAGTGCTTTTACTCCTGTAGCACCTCCTGAGGCCTCACAATGACCTCAAAGCACTCTGATGCTCTACACATGAATCCTCCTTTGCTCCAACAGCACAAAGCTCCTCCTCCTGTCCCTAAACAAGGATGGTGGTACCAGTTTCCAGCATACAAATATTCTAAATCACAAGTTTGTAGGAGGATACGCCACTGTTCCCCAACCTGCCTGTGGGCAGAGAAAAGCACAAAGTTACTCTGGAAGGTAACTGCAAAGGTGGGGTCTTTAGGAAAAGTACTGTCTCCCAGAAATACAGCAAAAACTCCTGCTTACAGACTGACTGCTGCCAGCTTAAACCAGTGAGTCACCCCTTCTGGTCCCGTCCTGGGGAAAGCTGCAACAACAACAGTGATCTCCATTTTACCAGAACACAGTGTTCCAAACATGACAACAGCAAGGATCACTGGAGTTCTTTAATAAAATTCAAATATTGTTTGTTTTCAGGAACTGTGACTCAGCCAAATACCTCTAAAGTTATTAAAACTGGGTAGCTACAGGGCTCATGCCATGTCCCACCACGCACAACTGAGAACAACTGTAGCTTTATGTTGCTTACACCCCCTCATAATACTAAAAACATACACTGAAAATTAGCTTGCTCAGTGGCTAATTTTCTTTAATCATCAGACCAAGTCCTATAAATTACAGAAATGTAACAAAAAGATCAATAGGTCCATTGAGGTAAGGGAGTGAGAGGGGATGACTTCTCCCAACATATTATCAATATTCAGACAAATTAGCATTGCGTGCTTCTGTAGCAGTGGTTCTGTGTCCAAGAAGCAGAGTATAACCCATTGATTTTGAAACTCCTGGCCCAGCACAAGAGAGGTCGTGTCCACTGCTGCCTGCTGCCATTCTGAGCACAGTGAAAAGCCTTATGAATGCAACAAGAAAAAAAAAAAANAAAAAATCATATACTGGCACAATCAAATCAATTACAGCATTAGTGTAGCAGTATCATGACGTATTCTGGAAGGCTTGCAAAGGGCTAAAAGTAAAGAACATGTCTGCTAGGAAATTAATATTCAAAGAGGTATTAAAGCAGACATTAGCTATATACAGCAACTCCCCCTGTGCTTATCAGCACCATTCATCACGAGGCAGGGATGAGAAGTTCCCTGCAAACAAAGCAAAGCAAGCTGGTGCTGCTTATGATCTGATTTGTTTTGACACAAGTGCGTTGTTGAACATTTGCCATTGTGCATTTAGCGCTGGGCTGGCGCTCCCCCACCTCCCTCTCTGACATTACACTGCTGCTCAACCACGAGCGAGCACTCTGAGCAAAATGTTTAATTTGCAGGCACGTACGATTTCCCTTTTTGATTATCTATCTCCCCACACAATAAAATCCAGCTGATGCAGAACTCTACAAGTGCTGCCAAGTCAAACTGCAGGCAAAGGTTCATTTAGCAGCACAGAAACACCTCTGAAATTCTCATTTATTAGATTCTGCTGCCAATCACATTAATTCCAACACAAATGTCAAAATAAGACTAATAAAAAGTTGCCTGATTAAAGGAGTGAGAAACAAGTATGACTTCCTATTTATAGTTTAAAACAAAAGGTTCATTTAAATTAAGCAATTCCCTTCCTTTTCTGCACCTGCAGGCAAACACAACCTCTCTAAAACAAGAGGCAAATATTTAACTGGGATAAAGTTGGCAAGAACTCAGTACCAAGAAGTTTTCTTCAGTGTTTAATGGAACAAACCTCTCTCTGCCCAGGCAGATGTTTGATACATTCACCTTTTACACGTCCCAAGTCCACTAGACCAAAACTTCAGGCATTTAATCATGGAATGGTTTGGGTTGGAAGGGGCCTTAGGGATCATCTACTTACAATGCCCCTGCCACAGACAGGGACACCTTTCACTATCCCAGGTTGCTCAGAGTTCCATCCAACCTGGCCTTGAACACTTCCAGGGATGGGAAGGCCACAGCATCCCTGGGAAACCTCTCCCAAGGTCTCACCAAGCCCACAATAAAGATTTTCTTCCTAAAATCTCATATAAAGCTGTCCTGCTTCAGCTTAAGGTCATTTCCCCTTGTAGCCCTATCTCTACATGCCCCCATGAAAAGTTCCTCTTGTGACAAGATCTCTGTCAAGCTTTACTTTTGACATTTATTTGGCCAATGAAGCACAAGCCAGATACTTGGCCAAACTGGCTGCAACTGGACTCTTTAGGCTTAGTGAAATAGGCACTCACTAAAATGTGAGAGGAAGAAAATTGCAAGGGGACAGGTTTCTTTTGCTAAAAATTTACCTCTTCCAGCATGTTCCAGACAACTCATATTTTATACATACCGTCATTTTATCCTGTACAGGTTTTCATTATTTTTAACATATATTGAGTCACTGTCTTTGTGACCTGGAAAATGCAAGAAATTCTATTTCTGAGCAGAGACTGCTTGCCTCTATGGCACTAAAATCTGCAAGAGACAGCCCATAAACATGGCCCATCCTGAATACACAGAGTGTAAATAGGCACTGGAAGGATTTTTTTTCTTTTGATATATATAAATGTATATATCTGGTTTGTGTCTTATTACTGATGTCTTTGTTAAAGAATATCCCTGACTGACGAAGATGTTTTTGTATGTATAGGAAACTACACTTAAGACAGCAAATCCAGCCATGATCTTTGTTTCTTCTGCATATACATTTTGATGCCCTCTCTGCTAATAGTATCAAACCCATTTGTAGGATTCATTTCCTTCTTCAACCAGCAGGCTTTGCCCTAGCTCAGGGCTGCTCAGGGAAGTGACCCCCAGCTGCCCAGTTCTCTCAGACATCCATGACCTTGCTGCATGCACAGATATCCCCTTTACCTCTGTCAACCTGCAGACTAAAGTGGGTGGACAGAAACCTCTCTGGCACACAGGGTGTCTCATCAAACACCTCTCTCAGAGGCTCTGTGGGTCATTGACTGCACATCATGTCCAAGATTTGGCTCCTGCTCAGGCCTGGGCTTGCACCTCAGCTCAGGGAAGGGAGAAGACAATGGTAGAAAAGAGAAGAGGCTTGTTAGACCACCTGAAGCACGTGGATCCTGGGTAATTCACACCAAAAATAACCTGCATTTGCATGAACAACTTGCACAAAACCAAGAGAGACCTTCCCAGCTCTGAGTAGCTGGTTGGAGCTGGGTTGATGGCCCTTGAGTCCTCTGGGCAAGTCCCTGGCATGGCAGATCCTCAGGCTGCACAGTCTGCCTCACATTTTCTAGCTCACACAGAGACCTGCCAGGATGCCTCTTCCCAGGGCCCCTAGAAGGAAACTGTTCTAGCACTCAGCTGTCTTGCCAGTTTACCCTACTTCCCAGCCTAAACCAAAGCATGAATTCCTTGAAGTGGATTTGCCTTCCCATGGGTATTTCTTAGCTATCTCTTGCTTTAGCATCACAAGGGAATCCAGATTTATGTTACCAGGGATGAAGATAAACTGCTCACAGAAAATACCTACACAGTGTTTCTAAGATGAGTGCAAAATTCTCATCCAAGTCATGGGTGTGCTTGAGGCAGCTCTAAAACAAACACAAATAAATAAATAAACACTTCATATGCCAATGAGGACAAGTCTGATCTTCTCACAGAAGTTAAGAGTGATAGTGCAGCCCTAATTCAGGATTATCAAAATGTTCATGGGCTGAGGGTTTACTTTCAGTACCAGGGTGAATTAAACCTCAGCCTCCGGAGATTATCCAGTGCCACCCCTGCCCATAACAGATGCAGCATCTTGCACTCACAGATAAAACCCTGCTGCCTCTGCTCCTCTCCAGCCTGTTCAAAATTAACCCCTGTGCCCTTCCTTTCGCCCATGGACAGCAAGGACCAAGGCAGACCATCATCCAGACACTTTTGACTAAATACATCTTATCAGGGGAAAATGAAGCTTCCTATGGCACAGCTGCACAAAAATAGCTCATGAAGTTACAAAGCCATCCAACACAAAAACCCTGCACTAAACTGCCTGATTGATCCATTGCTGTCTTTGCCAATTAAGTAAACCCAGAGCTTCCCCATATTTTAATGTGATGGTAACTGTGAATCACAGGGGCTCGAGCAATTCTTAACTCCTCTCACCTTCATATCCTATCTTGGAGTAACCACTGAAGCAGCATTTACTATATAAGGCACACAGAGCCAAAGTGCTAATCTGTCCCTGCAGACCTTATGGTGCACTTTGCTGCAAAAGCAATTTTCATTTTTTAACTCCAGCACCCTCTAAGTGAACAAAGCATTTCCAAAATTGCCTCACGGCTCGAAAGAGTTGGAGCTGGTGGCCTTTCCACACCTTTCCTTTTACCCCACCCTTTTCCTTAAGACACACATCTTTCACTCCAAAGGTCAAAATTGCACCATGGTCTACAGCAAACATTTAGGCAGGTTCTCAAACCAATGTTTTCTCAGTCTTCCTTTTGAAATAAGGATGTGGTACCTGAAAAGAAGTTGGCATTATCCCCAAGGTCTTGGTTAGCAGGAAGAGCACTTCTTGTTTGCAAGGACAAGGAGCTCTAAAAAATCCAGCCAATACAGGAACGTGGTAGCAGGTAAGGAAGAGAGCCAGATCCACCCAGTCTGCTCACAAGCTTTTTGACACAGAGATAAGCCTTTAGCTTAAATGAAGCAATTTTCTTCAGTTAAACATGCAATTACTGTGCTCAATCAATGTAATAAATTAGTTGGGTAAACACAAAACCCCAGGAAGACTGAAAAATTTCAGTGAAAAATAGGGGTGTTCTAAAAGCACATCTGTCCCCACTGCATTTGCCACTTCATTGTTAAACATTTCACTTCTGACCAAAATAAAGCAATGCACTATTTCATTTTACATCTACATTCCCTAGCTTTTTGCTTTACTTCTGAGAAATACCAGTAGGGAAGGCAAAAAAAAAAAAAAATCAATGTTTTTGCTTCAGCCTTCCTCCAAGGGCCATCAGGATGGATGTTCACACGCTTGTCAATAGTCCCTGCAGTAAAGTCAAGAGTTTTGAAGAGAACAACATATCCTGCTTGCATTTCTTCTGGTCAGGCACAGGGGTCTGGTTTATGTGGGAGCACTTACCAGAACACAGTCACCTAAACTCACCCCTAAAATACTTCTGTGAAAACATTACTCATGTAAAAACCAAGAAAGGGGCATTTCTTCTTGTCTAGTAGACAAGCAAAGCAAAGCTAAAATTCAAGCTGTGTGTAAACATATTAATTTCAACTTAATAAACCACTTCACAAAATAAATCTCATCCCATTAAGAGAAGTTGGTAGTGCAAGACCTTCCCTGCTCTGAAATGTGCCATTAGGACTGGGTTTGTCACAGCTACATTTCTTCTCACAGACATTTTAGAGGAAGCCACAGGTGTGCTTCCTACTGTGGTGACAGGAGTAATTTTCACCGTAATGCTGTGACAGTGCACCAGCACAGATCATTACTGGATAGCACATTCCCAGTTATTGTGTCTGGGAATAACCAGCAAACCCTACTGCAGACAGAAGGTTCCACTGGAATTATGCTGGCAGGAGACTGAACCTGAACAGAGGTGCTAACACTACTTTCAAAACACTTTAAGTTGCTTACACACACACTGCAGATGAATTTAAAACAATGTCTCGGGGTTAAAAAATAAGTATTCCATGGATAAGTGACTAAAGAGAGTCTATTGGCTAAAAAAAAAAGTCAACAAAATGATGTTAATAAAGCAACAGCAGTAACTCCTGTGTCACTGGTAATTGCTGACATCCCATGCCTACTTTATTGACCTGATGCTTTGACATCCAGGTGACAGGTCTGTGCCTTGGAGCCACCAGCAGCTGGTGAGTAACCAATAAGTGACACAGAGTCACTTTAGGATTGCCTTCAACAATTTTAGATTTGGACTGAATAGATTGGTTTTGATGTATTTAAAAACATGAAACCTCTGCACTTGATTTTTACAAGGTCAGGTGTGCACCACCTGTGCTGTCCCTCCCAGCAGGAACACACCCCGTGTTACATGTGGCTGTTGCATTAATTACCAGCAGCAGAGGAACCAAGGCAGGGACCTCAAGGCCCTGTGGTGGCTCAGGAAATCCAGGCAGAGAGGGAGATCTTGGTACAGAAGTCCCTGCACACAGCAGCAGCAAAGTCAGCAGCTTTGTGTACAACACTGATAAAAAAATCAGATTGTTCTCATTACCTCTTCACTGGGTCCCTGCCCTTGGCTTGGTGAGCTTGGAAGAGAGTGGGCCCTGTGTGCTATTCAGAGCATGACTGTTTTGCTCTGGCTGCATTTCTGTGCCTCACATAAGGCCCTCCTTTGTGAAGAATACTTTTTCTTTCCTTTTTAAAAGATTTTTTGAAGTACTAGGTAGCAAAGGGAGCACAAAGCTCTAATTTAGCCTTGGTGGCAGAAATTAAGACTTGATGTATTTGAAGCATGCAAATCAACAGAAAAACTTGTCTCATCTGCAATCCCCACATTTCTTTTCAGGAATTGCTGGGGAAATAAGAGTGAGCCATCTTAACACATCACAGAGAGCTGCTGCTGAACATCCCAGACACCTGATTCCTCTTTTCTCATGGGAAAGTTTCAGATTGCCCCAGTCTGGGTACAGCCACCAAGCAGCTCCAACACAAGCCTTGCTCAGGCCCTTTCGAGGCATTTATTTTCACAGAAACTAAAACTGGTGCAGCAGATAGTCCTTGCTGGTTATCTCTAAGCTCTCCTCCCTGGAAAGCCAGCAGGGGACGCTCAGACTAGAAACAAAAGTCTCTTCCATTGTGGCCATAAAGCACAAAATAAATAAAATAAAAATCAAGGCCAGCCTTTTTTTCTGGGCTGCTACACTGAGCCTGCAGATGGAAGGGAACAAATGTCCAAGAAATATTACTCATTCTGCCCCAGATGTAGGAGGAAATGGTTCCCTGCCTCAGCAGGAGCTTTATTATGGAATGAGTACACAAAGCCACCACCAGCTTGCTGCCATGGGACTGCTGTCCTCTGTCCCCAGAGCTCAGGGACCCTGCTGTCCTCTGTCCCCTTCCCAAAGCTTAGGGGCTCACTGTGCTACCCACTGTCCCCTTGCCAGGGCTCAGGGAAGAAACATCCAAGGTTGGTTTGAACCTCAGGTGGCCCCTGCTCAACTGATTCCCCAAAACAGTGCAGTGGAGGATTTTTAAATTCCAAAGAAAAAAAAAAGAAAAAGAAAGAAAAAAAAAAAAAAAAAAAAAAAAAAAAAAAAAAAAAAAAAAAAAAAAAAAAAAAAA